>JANRMT010062822.1:21423757-21460863 GCA_026402145.1 Polypterus bichir lapradei
AGAGAGAGAGAGATGACAACAACACTCATATCAATGACAAAACAATTACATTAACAATCATGTTACATTATTTTTAAAATATTTCCTTTTCTTTTTCATAACTTCTTTAACACACTACTTCTCCGCTGCGAAGCGCGGGTATTCTGCTAGTCAACAATATAATTTACCATTAATTATTTGATGAGTTGACAACGATGGAAATTGTACAAGAGAAAGTGAAAAGTCGCCAACTGGCTTCCTACCTGCTCCTGGGTTTTCTGTAATGAAATCTATGATGACTGTCCAATGTGATGAGAGAATCTTTCCATCCAATGATTCCAATGCTCTTCAATCCAAGATGACTTTTCCATATGCAGGACAGCAGCCTAGTAGTGGAGCAGTGGCACAAAGTGCCACATCCAGATACTCAGAAGACAAAAAAGAATAAAGGATGGGTTAGCAACAGTTTAAAATATTTTGATACTTGTATTTCTTTACAAATAACTAACAAATAGAAATGCAGTATGCACAGCTATTCAGCAGCTCTAGTCAGGGTATGCTAAACTGAAGTAGTGAGTCTTCAGCCTGCATTTAAAAGATGACATTGAAGGGGCATCTCTTATAGTTAGCAGGCAGGCTATTTCATTGCTTTGGGACCCTATAACTAAAAGCTCAGCCTCCCACTGTTATTTTATTAATCCTTGGAATCATAAGCAGTTCAGCAGGTAGAGATTTCAATGTGCGCTCTGGTTTATGAGTAATGAGAAGTTCAGATAAATAGACAGGGCCCTGCTTACTTAAAGCTTTATAAGTTAAAAGGAGGCTTTAGGAATCAGCCCTAAGTTTAACTGGGAACTGGTGTAAGGGCTGGTTTGTGTTGTAATTCCTGCTGAAGCATTTTGAATTAATTGAAAGCTGCATAAACATCAAATTGAACAGCCAGTGAATAACAAATTGCAGTAGTCAATCCTGCTAGAAATAAAGGCATGAATTAATTTCTCTGTATCTTGCATCCAGCATCCTGGTTTCAAATTGTGCATTGGGTTTCTGTCTGCATGAAGTTTTTTTCCCCCATGTCTGCATAGGCTCTCCTCCCACATCTCAAAGAAGAGAGTGAGCGGGTCCAGCCTGTGATTTATTCCTGCCTTTCTCCCAGTGTGTCTGGGATAGACAATGACCCCCGCAATCTGAGCTGGATTAAGTGGACTTGAATTTACATAATATTAACAAGGAAATGTGTTATCATTTTCTCCCTTGGTACAGGTTGCACATTATCTTGAAATACTTTAAAACCTTTAAATGGTTAAGGCAACAAGACGTAACTCCTTAGTGCTGTCTTTGTGGAGTAATTTGAAAAAGTTGCTAAAACATTCACTCACATTTTTTGCCATTAAGGAACACTGTGGACCTATCTGTGCACAGAAGTGTGTAAATATTGATTTCAATGATAATGACAGAATATAACCACAGGATTAAGAGCAAAACTCAGAAAATATGTAATTTACTTTCAATTTCTGGTTTACAAGAATTTTAAAATAACATTATCACATTTACTTTGCAACCTGACAGCTTTTCTTTGCTCCCTTTATTTTTTATAGTGCTTGTGCCATTTTGTTTCAAGCAGGTCCACAGGAAGCACCCCAAGAAGAAAATGTAAACCCTTTGTGTTATTTTATCCTTTTCAAATCCCAGATGAGCCTTGTAAATATGCCAAGACACTGATGCTCCTAAGTGCTTAGCTGGAACAGTCGGGACTGGGCCTTGCCAGTCTTTTCTCTTCTTGTGTGGGTGGCTGATCCCTTCAAGAGGAAGGTTCCACAGACACTTGCCAAGTTATGTGTACCTCTGAGGAGAAGAATGCCAAGATGCTTTCTTTATTTTCCTTCTGGCAAAGTAGTTGGAAGCACTGTCAGGAAATAGAAAGTTCAAGTCGGCATTGTTAAGGATGCAGCACACGGATTCACTCATTTATTGGTGTCGGCGTGTGAATGCTGTCTGAAAAGAGCCGCACACACCTTCATGTATCCAGACACAATCATAACAAAGCCACAAGCAAGAAACGTTAAAGATGTCACAAATCACTCTGTGCAGCTATGCTTGGAAAATTTAACAGTACCTGCCTTCATCATCCTTACAGCTTTTCAGCTTTTTCCCTTACCCTTTCCCCACTGTAAGACAATATTAAAATTCTATAAAGCGATGCATGCTAAATGGAGTTAAGCCTCGGTGCATATCAGAAATCATATTCTAGGTGGTTTAAGAAATTATTAAAAAAGGGAAACTAGGACAAGGTAGAGAAGTGCACAAAAAAGGCAATTCAACCAATACCCATAGAAAATTTGTTTTTAATTCCCTGCCTATCACAGCTTGTGGCTGCTGCTAGGGTTTAAGATAAGATTAGTTGGTGTGGCGCTATCAGCACCTCCACATTTTCCCTGCAGGGACTCCTACTGACAGGCCTGAGCTGGAGGCTTGTCTGCGGATTAACACAAGCTAATGATTATACACTAAAGCTTTGGAACTGTTGGACTAATAGGATTAAGCAATACCAGATGCAGGTCCCCGCTCAGGTTAAAAATGCACTTTTTACATTACAAAGTCAGGCAGATCCCTTTGAACATGCAATGAATATGGATGTTTTCAATTATCACAGTCTTCCAGGGCTATACGATCTTGTAAATTAATCCCTTTAGAACATCAGAAGTGGGGGTGGTGGAGGGGTTATTCTGTGGGTGAAAGTGGCCACAGTCATGCTGCTGTTGATTACAGTGAGGGCACCAACGATGGAGCTCTCTTTATTTTTATTATGTGTGAGCGAGTGTGCATTTCCCAATGCACACTCACTTAGACCCGGAGATACAAAGCATTACTACTTTTCTGTACACTGAGTAAACAAGTCCCTTGTGCTTTTCCTAATCCGCACAGTGCTCTGTGAGGACAATTTCAACAAAAGCACACTGCAGCTCTACCTGAATACTTGTCAATCTCTCACTACCTCACATTTTCCAAAATAAAGCAGATTACCCAAGGAAAAAAATAAATAAATAAAAGTCTTCAAATTACTAAATAAGGGTGCCGGTTTACCACCCAATCTTCAGGAAGCAAATAGTCAAAGTAACGTCTGTGCAAGTCATATACTCTTAAAACAAGAAAATGGGAGGCAATTGTGTCCCGGAATTTGTACTGGAATATTCCATCCATCTGATAGAAAGGGGTGCTGCGACGAGGTCCAGGATTTACTTACAGTATGTCTTACTCTGCTTGGGATAATTACATTTTAAACTGAAAAGTAAGATCCTGCCAGCCCTATTTAATTTTTTATGTTAGATGCAACTGCCTATGTTAATTGTATAACTTTCCTTCAAAAGTAGTTTTACTTGTTTTTCTCTTATATTGTTAATTTAGAAAATGTTAAAAGCAACCATATATAAAATAATCATAAAATTAATTATAATTGTGCTTGAAAAATACATCATCTAGCTGTGAAAAACTTTAATAAATCAAGCCATATCAATTGAATAAGAATGACAGGTTTAATAAGCAATTAGCTGTGCTACCTGTCTAAGATGAGTTGAAATCTGAATATTCATTGTAGACCTCAGCGTTAATAGTTGCAGTGCCATCGGTATGGGATTCATAAAAGCAGTATTAATATTTGTGATATGCCATCTATTGAAATGATAAAGGAAATGAATTTTATTACTAAAAATGTTTGTGATGCACCATCTCTTAGAATGACAGAGACATAGAAACTGGGTGGACACACAGACAGACACAAAAAACACTTATCCTTTTATTAAGATGGATTTAAAAAGAAATAGATTTTACTGAATCAATTTAGAAAGTACAAGCCAATGCAGAGCAAAATAATGCCAGCACAGACAACACCCACAACCATTACATGCCCTGCTGTCATTCCTATAGATTTATAGGGTCATGTCAGATGTACGGTGAAATTCCTACTTGTGCTAATCAACATGTGATATGTCACTACTCTCCGGCAACTTTTCTCTAAGTTTCTGTATTTTTTACCTGGCATGATTAGACTAAATTAATAAACATTAATTAACCAATTCATCCAACCATTGTGAAGAGAAATGGTGCCAACATCAAAAATGCTGGGTCCTATGCGATAGCTTCATTTAATACAGATCTTTATATAAATAATATAGAAAAATAAGTTATAAAAAGAAGGATCATTGCATTTCCATAGTTCCACAGTTAATCAAAATAGGGCTCTAAGCTCAGAAATGTCACCTCTGTGGGAGCAAAGTCTGGTATGAACGGCAACTTCCAGCTCCTCTTTGTCTTAAATAAGGGAAGAACTGAAGGAGTAGCACTTCCGGTATTCTGGCGGACGTACTGTCACAGTTCCTTGGCAGTTTTGTTCCTACTGTCTAGAAAAACAAAGGCAAAAGGAGTTACCAGCTATGTTGTACTCAAATCCTTCCCCATCAAAATTACTGACTAGACCCAATTGCATGCTCCTGGGGCTTAATAATAAAAAAATAATTAATTAATTATATTTATACAGCACTTTTCTAAGCACTCAAAGCACTTTACATAGGCAATAGGGAGCCACTTTAACCACCACCAATGTGCAGCACACATCTGGATAATGCGAGGTCAGCCATTTTTTCTTCAGTATGCTCACCACATTAGCTATTAGGTGGTGATGGTTAGCCCAAAAGGGACAGGGAATGATTAGAATCAGAATGATCAGGCCATGTTGGGCAATTTAGCCAGGGCATAGGGAAACACCTTAATCTTTTCTTAAGATGTTCAGGAATCATTTATAACCACAGTAAGTCAGGACCTCAGTTTTACGTCTCATCCAAAGAATGGCTACAGTTTTTGCAGTACAGTATCCCCATCACTGCAGTGGGGTATTGAGATCCACACACAGACCACAGAGTGAGTGTCTCCTGATGGCTTCAACAACACCTCTTTCTGCAGGAACCCAAGATTTTCCTAGATGGTATCCAAAACAAGTACTGGCCGGGCCCCAATATGTTTACTTTCAGGTGGATTATCTATTCTGAAGTGCAGGTGGTATTGCATGTGTAACACCATTTTCTGAACCCTTAAATTAAATGGCAACTCATTCCTATCATTGTTTAATTGAACCCCTTCTCACACTCATTCAACAGAGAAAGTAAACAAAAATAAATCAACAAATAACAAAGAACTAATTAAAAACCAAACTAAAATTAAGAAACTAAGAACTGAGAAAAATGAAACAAGCAAAAAATGCCCAGCCAAACTGAAGCCAGGGATGGGGCCCCCACAAAATTCTGACATTAGGTTACAAACCCAGGATGCTGGGTTGGATCAGCACTAACCTCTATGCCACTGAGCCTTAGGCTCTCATTTATCTTGTCAACTTTGACTATTACTTGTGCCTTCTTTAGAAACACATTTAGCCAAAAAAAACTCTAATCTTGGACTGAATCTTGTTTTGCAGAACTTTTTTGTACAAGTGTTAAGTTCAGTATAACACAACTCTTAACTTTTCTCAACAGATGATGCTGACCAAAATAACAGGAAAAGTACTGACCGTGGGTACAAGCAAATAATATGATGCTGTGAGCTAACCACTGACTTCCTCCTGCTGTCTTAAGCTGTTAAATCATTTCACAAAATATAATTACACCATATGAAATTTCTTTCAGCTGTATTAGTAAGATGAAAAACAGATTGCCTGTAGTGTTAAAAGCTCTCTGGTCTCTCACCTCTACCCAGGGGACAAATCAACAGCTTTCTTTTTTAACACAGTGTCATCTACAGGAGACAGCCCTACAAAATCAGTGGCCACTAAAGCTGATCAAGGACAGCAAAGTCCTTTTATGAGATCTTTGCAAGCAAACCCACCTCAATTCAGAAGAGCTTATATGTACTGTAGGCATTAACTGTTAGCAGATGGGCTTGTGAAGTAAATGATGGGGAATTTAAAATAAACTACCAGAAGGCAACTTCCTTTAAAGGTAATGTTTCAAATAACAAATTCATGATATTAAAATACTGCTACTGTACAGTGCATATATGGATAACACTCCTAAGAATGGTTTTCAATACAATAATATAGAATATATCAAGGTGAAATCATACAAATGTGCTTCATTTTAAGACAGAAAGTAATCAAAATAACTTTCAAATTATGGCCCAGTTAGATTTAGAACAGGAGCACATTCTAACAACATCAGCAGCAAGGCAGGTAATAACCCTAGGCAATTTGATGTAATTTCTTTTCCCATGCTGTCTCAGAGCATTGTAACAAGCTTATAGATATGGTACAATTACATTAAAACCATACTGTCTCTTTCAAATTAGGTTAAACACACAACAAAAAGAGCAATTTCAAACTAACTAACAAACAAATTGTGACAATATAAGTCCATTAATAAACTGCTCAAAAAAATGAAAGGAATACTTTTTAATTTACGTATAGCATCAAGTCAATGGAACTTCTGAGATATTCATTTGGTCAGTGTAGTAGCAGAGGGGGTTGTTAATCAGTTTCAGATGCTTTGGTGTTAATGAAATTAACAACAGGTGCACTAGAGGGGCAACAATGAGATAACTCCCAAAACAGGAATGGGTTAACAGGTGGAGGCCACTGACATTTTTCCCTCCTCATCTATTTTTTCACCTGTTTTGCATTTGGCTATGGTCAGTGTCACTACTGGTAGCATGAGGTGATACCTGGACCCTACAGAGGTTGTACAGGTAGTCCAACTCCTCCAGGATGGCACATCAATACGTGCCATTGCCAGAAAGTTTGCTGTGTCTTGCTGCACAGTCTCATGGGCAGGGAGGAGATTCCAGGAGACAGGCAGCTACTCTAGGAGACAGGACACGGCTGTAGAAGGTCCTTAACCCATCAGCAGGACCAGTATCTGCTCCTTTGGGCAAGGATGAACACTGCCAGAGCCCTACAAAATGACTTCCAACTGGTGTGAATATCTCTGATTAAACAATCAGAAACCGACTTCATGAAGGTGGCCTGAGGGCCCGACGTCCACCAGTGGGCCCTGTGCTTACTTCCCAGCACTGTGTAGCTCGATTGGCATTTGCCATAAAATACAAGAAGTGGCAGGTGCACCAGAGGCACCCTGTGCTTTTCACATATGAGAGCAGGCTCACCCTGAGAACATGTAACAGACATGAAAGAGTCTGGAGAAGCTGTGGAGAACGTTATGCTGCCTGTAGCATAGCTCAGCATGGCTGGTTTGGTGGTGGGTCCGTGATGGTCTGGGGAGACATACCCATGGAGGGACACACAGACCTCTACAGGCTAGACAACAGCACCTTAACTGCCATTAGGTATCTGGATGAAATCCTTGGACCCATTGTCAGACCCTATGCTGGTGCAGTGGGTCCTGGGTTCCTCCTGATGCATGACAATGCCCAGCCTCATGTGGTGAGAGTATGCAGGTAGTTCCTTTGACTGGCCCCCACAATCGCCTGACCTCAATCCAATAGAACACCTCTGGGACATTATGTTTCAGTCCATCCAAAGCTGCCAGGTTGCACCTCAGACTGTTCTGGAGCTCAGTGATGCCCTGGTCCAGATACAGATACTTTATTAATCCCAAGGGGAAATTCACATACTCCAGCAGCAGCATACTGATAAAGAACAATATTAAATTAAAGAGTGATAACAATGAAAGTATAACATACAGACAATAAATTTGTATAATATTAATGTTTACCCCCCCGGGTGGAACTGAAGAGTCGCATAGTGTGGGGGAGGAACGATCTCCTCAGTCTGTCAGTGGAACAGGACAGTGACAGCAGTCTGTCCCTGAAGCTGCTCCTCTGTCTGGAGATGATCCTGTTCAGTGGATGCAGTGTATTTTCCATTATTGACAAGAGCCTGCTCAGTGCCTGTCGCTCTGCCACGGATGTCAAACTGTCCAGTTCCATGTCTACAATAGAGCCTGCCTTCCTCACCAGTTTGTCCAGGCGTGAGGCATCCCTCTTCTTTATGCTGCCTCCCCAGCACACCACCGCGTAGAAGAGGGCGCTTGCCACAACTGTCTGATAGGACATCTGCAGCATCTTATTGCAGATGCTGAAGGACGCCAGCCTTTTAAGGAAGTATAGTCGGCTTTGTCCTTTCTTACACAGAGCATCAGTATTGGCAGTCCAGTCCAATTTATCATCCAGCTGTACTCCCAGGTATTTATAGGTCTGCACCCTCTGCACACAGTCACCTCTGATGACTCCAAGTTGTATTGGAAGTCAGATGTATATAGGCTGAATAGGACTGGAGAAAGTACAGTCCCCTATGGCACTCCTGTGTTGCTGACCACAATGTCAGACCTGCAGTTCCCGAGGCGCACATACTGAGGTCTCGGTAAGATAGTCCACGATCCATGCTACCAGGTATGAATCCACTCCCATCTCTGTCAGCTTGTCCCTAAGGAGCAGAGGTTGAAAGGGTGTTGAAGGCGCTCGAGAAGTCCAGAAACATAATTCTTACAGCACCACTGCCTCTGTCCAAGAGAGAGAGGGATCGGTGTAGCATATAGATGAAGGCATCCTCTGCTCCCACCTTCTCCTGGTATGCGAACTATAGAGGTTCGAGGGCGTGGCGGGCCTGTGGCCTCAGGTGGTGAAGCAGCAGCCGCTCCATGGTCTTCATCACATGTGACGTCAAAGCGACAGGCCGGAAGTCGTTTAGCTCACTAGGACGTGATACATTTGGGACTGGGGTGATGCAAGATGTTTTCCAAAGCCTCGGGACTCTCACCTGTTCCAGGCTCAGGTTGAAGATGCGCTGTAGAGGACTCCCCAGCTCCAATGCATAGGCCTTCAGCAGTCATGGCGATACTCCATCTGGACCTGCTGCTTTGCTGGCACAAAGTCTCCTCAGCTCTCTGCTTACCTGGGCTGCTGTAATTGTAGGGTGGATGTCTCTCCTATGCTGGTATCAGCAGAAGGATGGGTGGAGGGTGCAGTACTCCGAGGTGAGAGTGGGTTAGGGTGGTCAAACCTATTGAAGAAGTTCAACTGGTTTGCTCCCTCCACGTCTCTCTCAATGGTGGCACCCCGCTTCGAGCTGCAGCCAGTGATGATCTTCGTCCCATCCCACACTTCCTTCATGCTGTTATTCTGCAACTTCTGCTCCAGCTTTATCCTGTACTGCTCCTTCGCCACCCTCAGATGGACTCAGAGCTCCTTCTGCATGCACTTGAGCTCATGCTGATCACCGCCTTTAAAGCCCTTTTCTTCTGGTTCAAAAGGCCCTTGATGTCACTTGTAATCCATGGCTTGTTGTTTGCATAGCAGCGTACTGCTCTTACTGGAACTACAATGTCCATACAGAAGTTGATGTAGTCAGTAGTGCAGTCGACAACCTCCTCAATGTTCTCACTATGTGACCTCTACAGGATATCCCAGTCTGTAGTTTCAAAGCAGTCCGTCAGAGCCTGCTCTGCCTCAGGGGAACACTTCCTAAATGATTGTGTGGTTGTAGGTAGCTCCCTCACTCTTGGTTTGTAGTGAGGCTGAAGCAGAACCAGGTTATGATCTGCTTTCCCAAGCGGAGGCAGCGGGGTGGCGCTGTATGCGTCTTTAATGTTTGCATACAGTAGGTTGATAGTCTTATTTCCCCGGGTGTTACAATCCACATACTGGGAGAAGGCAGGTAATGTTTTGTCCAGCGTCACATGGTTAAAGTCTCCGGTTATTAGCACAAGCGCCTCAAGGTGCTGTGTTTATAACTTAGCAACAGCAGAATGAATTATGTCACCCACTATCTCCATGTCCGCCTGAGGAGGGATGTAAACAATAACAACAATGACGGGTCCAAACTCTCTGGGCAAGTAATAGGGACGCAAACTTACGGCCAACAGTTCAATGTCCCTGCAGCAAGTGGAGATTTTAACGTTTACATGTCCAGAGTTGCACCACCTTGTATTGACATAGACTCCCCCTCCTTTCTGCTTCCGGCAGGTACTTGCGGCTCTGTCCGCTCTAACTGTGCTAAACCCGGGTAGCTCCACGTTAGCATCTGGGATGTTAGTTGTTAGCCACGTTTCACTGAAGCACAGAAAACTGTATTCTCTGTAAGTCCTGACATTTTTCACCAGATATGGTAGGAGATCCCCGAGGACACCATCTGTCGTCTCATTAAGAGCATGCAGCGATGTTGTCAGGCATGCATACCAGCACGTGGGGGCCATACAAACTACTGAGTACAATTTTGAGTTGCTGCAATGAAATTTCGGCAAAATAGACTTGCTGCACAGGAAATGCACAGGGAGAGAATGAACATGTACAAACTGAAAGGGAAACTGGCTTGTTCGTATACCGAGTGTGTGGTTGTGAACCGAGGCAAAAGTTTGCCGAACTTTTTGGTCATGAACCGAGTTGTACATGAACCGAGGTGTTCGTGAACCGAGGTTACACTGTATACACATATATATATATATATATATGTGTGTATATATATATATATATATGTATATATATATATATATGTGCATATATATGTATATATATGTGTGTGTATATGCAGATATGTATATATATAAATATGTGAATGTATGTGTATATATGTATGTGTGTATATATATATATATATGTGTATATATGTAGATATGTATGTATATGTATATATGTATATGTACATGTGTATATCTATATATATGTTTATGTGTGTGTATATATATATATATATGTATGTGTATGTGTGTGTATATGTATGTAGATATGTATATATATATGTATATACAGTAATCCCTCCTTGATCGTGGGGGTTGTGTTCCAGAACCCCCCCGCGATAGATGAAAATCCACGAAGTAGAAACCATATGTTTGTATGGTTATTTTTATATATTTTAAGCCCTTATAAACTCTCCCACACTGTTAACATTATTAGAGCCCTCTAGACATGAAAAAACACCCTTTAGTCAAAAGTTTAAACTGTGCTCCATGACAAGACAGAGATGACAGTTCTTTCTCACAATTAAAAGAATGCAAACATATCTTCCTCTTCAAAGAATGCATGTCAGGAGCAGAGAATGTCAGAGAGAGAGAGAGTGAGAGAAAAGCAAACAATCAAAAAATCAATATGTGCTTTTGGGCTTTTAAGTATGCCGAAGCACCGCGATAAAGCGGCATTTTTTTAGAGGAGCGTCCGTATCCTTTAGGCAAACAGCCTCTGTGCAAACAGCCTCTCTGCTCACACCCCCTCCGTCAGGCGCAGAGAATGTCAGAGAAAGTGAGAGAGAAGGAGAAAAGCAAACAATCAAGCACCACGCGGGAAGCATATCGTATATCATTGAGGAGCTTTAGTTAATATGTAATACATGCTCTGATTGGGTAGCTTCTAAGCCATCTGCCAATAGCGTCCCATGTATGAAATCAGCTGGGCAAACAAACTGAGGAAGCATTACCATAAATTAAAAGACCCATTGTCCGCAGAAATCCGCGAACCAGCGAAAAATCCATGATATATATTTAGATATGCTTACATTTAAAATCCGCGATGGAGTGAAGCCGCGAAAGTCGAAGCGCGATATAGTGTGGGATCACTGTATATGTGGATGTACAGTATGTGTGTGTATATATATGTATGTGTATAAATATATGTGTATATGTATATATGTACATATGTATGTATATGTATATGTGTATATGTATATATATGTTTATATGTGTGTGTGTATATATATATATATAGAGTGGTACCTCGGTATACATCTGCTTGGGAATAAGTCCAACTTGGTATACATCCTGTTTGGACACCAAGAATTTTGCTTGGTATACGACCTTTGTTTGGAATACGACTCGCTTGCTAACCTTGTTTACCTCTCTCGAGACAAAGCCACGACTGCCCACGAGCGTCAGTGCACCAGTTGCTAGCATTCAGTGAACAACCCGCGCTATAACTCTCTGTGAACTTTCACGTGTGTGGTATAGCGGGTCCACAGCTCCTGTCAAAGTCCAGCTTTAAAATAAATAATCACCGTGCTCGCAGCTTGGTGAGGGGGCGTGGTGGTTATGTGGCTGACAGTTGTCAGGGCGTTTCTCACCAAAGTGCACTTGTGAGGGACCGTCCGCATTCATGATTGATCCTGGGGCTGCTTATCTTGATAAACAGAAGCGCGAGTCTGCTAGAAAGGGAGGAAAAAAAAAAGAACGGACGTTGAGAGAGAGAGAGAGAGAGAGAGAGCGAGCGAAGTAGCTGAAGTAGGTAGAGTTAACTTCAGCTGCAAGTAGGGCGACTCCCATGTTGGGAAGCAGGGGGGCTGCCAGGTAAAAAGGCACCGGGCTTCTTCTTGGTTTTTTTTTTTAAAGAATGCTTCCTGCTCTATTTTAACTTCGTTGTTTTTAAAAGGACTTTTTTCTATTGTTTTTAACCTCCACGTTTCACTTCTGATTTTATGGATTATTTATTGGAACTTTGGAGACTGCACTTTAATTTGAACACCTTGTTTTGTTAATTGTTTTAATAAAAGCACTTTGCACTTTTTCACCATCCCCTTGCTTTGTTGTTACCGATGAGGTTAGCAGTGAGGCACATTACCGACGGTGTAGGGTTCAAGGGCTTCCCGGCAGCAGATGGGAGCATACAGCAAACCCGCATCGTCACAATGTGAGTTTTTTTCATGTAAATTTAAATTGATTGTTGAAAAGTATGAAGGTGGCATGCGTATCCAGGACATGGCTGTTGCATACCGTTTGCCGAGAATGACGGTATCTACGATTGTGGAAAACAAAGATGTTATTAAAAAGTAAAGTGAGGTAAAATTTTCATTTATTTCATCTAATTGCTTTTGTATTTATGTATTTTAGTATTAAGCAGTGTTTAAATTATTTTATACAACCCCATCAATGTATAATATGCCAATACCAATAGGATTTTTTTTTTCATGGGAACGGATTAATCATTTTCCTATTATTTCTTATGGTAAAAATTTGTTTGGTATACGTCCTGTTTGGTATAAGTCAAAGGGTCTGGAACGAATTAAGGACGTATACCGAGGTTCCACTGTATATATATATATATATATATATATATATATATATATATGACAGCAACACTCATAACAGTGACAAAACAATTACATTGACAATCATGTTACGTTATTTTCAAAATGTTTCCTTTTCTTTTTCATTACTTCTTTAATACACTACTTCTCAGCTGCGAAGCGCGGGTATTTTGCTAGTTCAACATAAAGCACAAAGAATTTATAGAAAATGAAACAGCAGTATTATTGAAAATTGCAACTTTCTATAGGATCAATCTAAATGGACAGAAATCATTATTATATTATATATTTTCTATATATTAAATATACATATTTGTATTATTATATTCATGTTATGTTACTTTTGGTGATTTAAGGGACTTACGCTGGTGAGAAGAACTTAAGGGGCTCTCACTGGCTTTCTCAAAATGAGTGACACTCGCAAACATGTGAGAATCGGTGAAAGCTCTCACTGCCTCAGGAGATAGTAAGCAGCTTTTGTGTAGCTGAATCCAGATGGTTGTCATTGTGTTGGCAGAGAGAAGATTGCCTTTTTACTACTTGACGTCTGTTCAAGGCATCGAAATATTCCTCAACAGAGACAGAGACACATTACAGAAGTGAATGAAAGGCAAATATGTATGTAAAATATATTTACAAAGCAGGAAGGAAATAGTAAAAAGTTTTGTTTATAAAAATAGGACATTTACACTCAAGCATTCTGCTGAAAGTTTAAAAGCCAAAGCACCGTAGTGCAAAATCATATTTTACAGATAAACTGATCATTTAAATAATTTATGCAGCTGATTATACATTTTCAAATTTAATATTTGAATGTTGTTTGTGTTTTAAGATTGCAACTAGATTTACCTTAACGTTGTGATTAGTTGTGTGAGGGATGTAGGAGAATACAGATGTTGGAAAATGAAAAATAGCTTTTTAGGGCTGTAAGCTGAATGTGCAGCTGCAATAATAAACTGCTGCATGGACTTTCTGCTTGCTTCTGTCTTCTGTGCCTCTAACCTGCATTAAACAAATTCAACTTTTTATTGTACTATATAACATGGCTCTCCCTCAAGGAAGGTTTTCATGCACAGTGAAATAGTGTTCAATAAATTTTTTATATGTAAATAGAGGATAACACTTAAAGGTGCAATTTGTGTTTTTGCAAATACAGTATTATTAGTTTGATTGATGACATATTGGGATTAAATCCCTCTTTGACTAACCTCAATTCTATATTTGTAGAAAAGATTTTATTTTCCTGTCCTCTCCAGAGATTGTTTCTGCCTTGGGTCCGTTGCTTATTGGCCTTCCCACAACCCTTCTCTGGATTAGCATGTTTAAAAAATGGATCAAAGATCATCTGAGACAGGAACATCTTTGGGAAGTGGCCTAGAGGTACACAAGATGCATCAGAGCTTTACATCATTCAGGTGATGCCCTAGAGCAGTGTTTCCTAACCTTTTTTTGTGCTGGCACAATTTTTTGTAACCAAAAACATCCCAAGACACAACACTATTTTACTAACTGCAAACACATTATACAATATCTCATACACATGCTCATCTGTCCGAAGGTGCAGGACTACTGGAAAAGTTGGTCAAAAAGAAGCTTTGAGATCAGCAATTGCAGACACGGCACTTAGTAAGCACTTTGGTGGCATCTCCCAGCAGCTTCATCCTTTTGCTCGCCGCTTTCTGCCTTAGGGGCATCTCATATGCTCATTGGCAGCTTCTCCAGGAAGTCCTGTCTTCCTTAGACAGGTCTCGACTACCTGTGGAACTTGTATCTCTCAAGTTCAGACACAGGTGCCCTACACCATTATTTCTATGGTACACCTGGGTACCTCTCACAGTGCACCACTAGTTGAAAAACACTGCCCTACAGTATTCTCAAGGAACATGAAACGGCATCCCTGTAGTTGGTCCATTTTTTTCTTTATACAATTGAACTATTCTGCCGTAATGACTAACATGTAATTTTTACACACTGTCATTCTGTTATTGACCACTTGAATCCCTTTACCACTCAGTATGATATCCCAAGAGTCTTCTACTTTTGATAATAGTACAGACATTGTGTGCTCCTAAAGCAGTTGCCCTACCTCATACTGTACATACAATGTGCTGCAAATGTCAACAACTGAATCACTGCAATGTTTTTTCTTTTTTTTCGGTGGGCCAATAAGATTAACATCTAGAGATTGGACTTTATTTTTTTTCCTGTATTATATGTGTATTTTATTTACTGCAAAATCCCTAAATTCATATTTCAAATATCCTTATTATTTTATTGTTACTCATTGGATCCCTATCTCAAATTTCTACTTTCACCAAAACTTTAGATGAACACGCCTCTTAGAGGGAAGGTTTTTTTGAGGTGTGTTTTCATTTCACCAGTGACAAATGATCAATCGATTTCTCACCGATATCCTCACAAACCTCAGAGAAACAGACCAAAGAATTCAGTGAGGGACTAGCAAGAAGACCTTGAGTAAAACTCTCACCATATATTACTGAGAAACCGAAACTATTTCTTACCCTGGTCTATCAAGATGAATGCAGTTTGTGTTGAGGGGCGGTGGGAGGCGTTGGGGAGGTTTAGTACTGGAATAGTGCACTGTTGCTTTGGTGCGATTCCTTCAACTGTTACTGTAGCTCTTTTAAATCAATCTTATGTCATATCCTATGACTTTTCTTGCAGATTGCTTAAACTTTGTGAATCCTTCTTTTACTATTTTGTTATTTATTATTTTAACATAAGAAATGACAACAGAACACGTTATATAGTATATAGATGATATTTATTCAACCTGTATTTCCAAGAGGAGATGTTGTTGTGTTTTTTTCAGTGTTGCAAGTCAAAACCCAGAAATCAGAGAATGGGAAACAAAGGCATCTGAAACATTTAAATACTTCCATTCTTCATCTTTTGGCTGCTCCTGTTAGGGGTTGCCACAGCGGATGATCTTCTTCCATATCTTTTTGTCCTCTGCATTGTGTTCTGTTACACCCATCACCTGCATGTTCCCTCTCACCACATCCATAAATCTTCGCATAGGCCTTCCTCTTTTCCTTTTCCCTGGCAGCTCTATCCTTAGCATCATTCTCCCAATATACTCAGCATCTCTCCTCTGCACATGTCCAAACCAATGCAATCTCGCCTCTTTGACTTTGTCTCCCAACCGTCCAACTTGAGCTGACCCTCTAATGTACTCATTTCTAATCCTATCCATCCTCGTCACACCCAATGCAATTCTTAGCATCTTTAACTCTGTCACCTCCACCTTCTGGTCAGTGCCACCGTCTCCAACCCATATAACATAGCTGGTCTCACTACCGTCCTGTAGACCTTCCCTTTCACTCTTGCTGATACCCGTCTGTCACAAATTACTTCTGACACTCTTCTCCATTCATTCCACCCTGCCTGCACTCTCTTTTTCACCTCCCTTCCACAATCCCCATTACTCTGTACTGTTGATCCCAAGTATTTAAACTCATTCTCCTTCACCAACTCTACTGCCTGCATCCTCACCATTCCACTGACCTCCCTCTCATTTACACACATGTATTCTGTCTTGTTCCTACTGACCTTCATTCATCTCCTCTCTAGAGCATATGCCCACCTCTCCAGGGTCTCCTCAACCTGCTCCCTACTATCGCTACAGATCACAATGTCATCAGCAAACATCATAGTCCATGGGGACTCCTGTCTAATCTCGTCTGTCAACCTGTCCATCTCCATTACAAATAAGAAAGGGCTCAGAGCCGATCCCTGATGTAATCCCACCACCAACTTGAATGCATCCGTCACTCCTACCGTAGACCTCACCACTGTCACACTTCCCCTCATACATATCCTGTACATCTCTTACATACTTCTCTGCCACTCCCGACTTCTTCATACAATACCACAGCTCCTCTCGAGTCACCCTGTCATATGCTCTAGGTACAAAGACACAATGCAGCTCCTTCTGGCCTTCTCTAAAGCTTCTCCATCAACAATCTCAGAGCAAACATTTTTTTGGCATGAAACCATACTGCTGCTCAATAATCATCACCTCACTTCTTAACCTAGCTTCCACTACTCTTTCCCATAACTTAATGCTGTGGCTCATCAATTTTATCCCTCTGTAGTTACTCCAGTCCTGCACATCCCCCTTATTCTTAAATATCGGCACCAGTACACTTCTTCTCCACTCCTCAGGCATCCTCTCACTTTCCAAGATTCCATTAAACAATCTGGTTAAACTCCACTGTCTAAACACCTCCATACTTCCATAGATATGTCATCTGGACCAATGGTCTTTCCATTTTTCATCCTCTTCAAAGCTGTCCTTACTTCTTCCTTGCTAATCCGTTGCACTTCCTGATTCACTATCTCCACATCATCCAACCTCTTCTCTCTTGTTCTCTTCATTCATCAGCCTCTCAAAGTACTCTTTCCATCTGCTCAACACACTCTCCTTGCTTGTGAGTACATTTCCATTTTTATCCATTATCACCCTAACCTGCTGGACATCTTATCCAGCTCGGTCCCTCTGTCTAGCCAATGGGTACAGGTCCTTTTCTCCCTCCTTAGTGTCCAACCTCTCATACAACTCATCATATGCCTTTTCTTTAGCCTTCGCCACCTCTCTTCACCTTGCACCTTATCTCCTTGTACTCTTGTCTACTTTCTGCATTTCTCTGACTATCCCACTTCTTCTTTGCCTTTTCCTCTGCATACTCTCCTGTACTCCTCATTCCACCACCAGGTTTCCTTTTCCTCCTTGCTCTTTCCAGATGTCATGCCAAGCACCCTTCTTGCTGCCACCCTTACTATATCTGCTGTAGTTTCCCAGCTGTCTGGTAACTCTTCACTGCCACCCAGTGCCAGTCTCACCTGCTCCCTAAACTCAACCTTGCAGTCTTCCTTTTTCAACTTTCAGCATTTGATCCTTGGCTCTTCGCTTATTCTCTTCCTCTTCTTGATTACCAACGTCATCCTACAGACCACCATCCTATGCTACTTAACTACACTTTCCCCTGCCACCACTTTGTAGTCTTCAATCTCCTTCAGATCAACCTTCTGCATAGGATGTAATCTACCTGTGTGCATCTTCCTCCACTCTTGTACGTAACCCTATGTTCCTCTCTCTTCTTAAAATATGTATTCACCACAGCCATGTCCATCCTTTTGGCAAAATCCACTATCCTCTGACCTTCTTCATTCCTCTCCTTGACACCATACCTACCCATCACCTCCTCGTCTCCACTGTTTCCTTCACCAACATGCCCATTGAAATATGTTCCAATCACCACTTTCTGTCCCTTGGGTACACTGTTCATCACTTCATCCAACTCATTCTAAAAATCTTCTTTCTCACCCATTGCACACCCAACTTGCGGTACATATGCACTAACAACATTCATCATCACACCTCCAATTTCCAGCTTCATGATCATTACTCTGCCTGACACTCTTTTCACCTCCAAAACACTCTTGACATACTGTTCCTTCAGAATAACTCCTATCCCATTTCTCCTCCCATCCACACCATGATAGAACAATTTGAATCCACCTCCAATCCACCTGGCCTTACTCCCCTTCCATTTAGTCTCTTGCATGCACAATATATCAACCTTCCTTCTCTCTTTTATTTCTGCTAACTCTCTCCCCTTACCAGTCATACTGCCAACATTCAAAGTTCCTACCCTCAGTTCCACTCTCTTTACTTTCCTCCTCTCCTCCTGCCTCAGGACATTACCCCCTCTTCTTCTTCTTTGGCTAACAGTACTGGTGGCCGTCGTTGTTAACCCAGGGCTCGACCGATCCGGTATGGAAATTTGAAATGTTGTCCGCATATTGATTTGGCAAAATTTTACACCAGATGCCCTTCCTGACGTAACCCTCCCCATTTTGTGCATCCCCTGTGGCTGGGTTAGTTAAATACTTCCATTAATTAATTAATTTGCCATTGATTCTGATCATGGTGGCAACTCTTTCTATGTCTACTAAAATCCACAACAAATAAGTTTGTCTTGATATCATTCATGGTCAGTTTGTTCTAGATACAGTACCATGTCATATCTTCTAACTTATAGCTTAAGATGAAACATAAATAAGTGTGCAATTATTAACCTTTACAAAACATGCCCCACAAATTCTTCAAACATGACACCAAATTTGTTGGGAAACTGAATGGGGATGCAAATCATAAGCTGGAATCTCTAAATTTTCATCTACAGCATATGCTTTCACTGTTCAAAATAACATACTTTATTACCAGTTCAACAAGAATGGATAACTGTAGATGATTTTCAAATGACCCTACAATAAGCAAAAGACAGGGCAAAGAATAGCACTGGAAATTACAAGTTTCAATAAGACATAGGATTAATGAGGATTTGGCAAGGTCAATCTCCACATAACCAGATCTACTAATTATCTCTAATTATCTTATATAGATCTATTAAATGGGCTCCACAACCAGTCCTTCATTAGAAATGTCATTCACCTCTCCAACCATCCATTCTCTAAAGTACTTATCCAGTACAGGGTCTGGCAGAGCAAGACTTAACTAAAAATAGTTGATCTTATTCTGAGGTTAGGATTCTCAGTTCATTAACTTGGCCTAAAATGTAGGACTTTTTTATATAAATTGCACATTCTTTCACAGTAAAACAATGATCTATAAACTTACTCTGTTTCTCTGCCAAATGTATGTGAATGTTAACTAATTGGCTAGGTTATTCAAAAATATTCTTGTTTTTAGTCTCTACAGCAGATTCCAAATTAATGACTCCATCCTGAATACATGTTATGACCTACTATTTCTTTAATGATCTTTCCAAACAATATTTCTAAAAACTCCAGTCAAGGCTAATTATACCATTCTGATATAGTTTTACATTCAAAAGCAAATTTAGACCGCAGCTTGAGATTAGAAGTGCATTGATGGCCACACATTTTCTCTCAGGTGCCTCAAAAAGACCTCCAAATTCTCATTAAAATTCATGGACGATTGTAAAAACCATAGTGTAACTATTGAGCACAGTTATAGACTCTAAATTTTTTTTATGAATAAAGTTCCAATAAAAATAATTTTATTTTTCTTGAGGTAAACAAAACTTAGCTGGCGCTCAAATATTAAATCCCCATGATTACAAAAAGCTGTATAATGCTGTGAACTCCCTGAATGTTGTTTAGAGTATGGCATCTTCTGTTCCTTAACAATAACGATCTTCAAAGATTTGTAACTTCTGTACAACTTGATTTTAGATATGTTTCCTATTACAGCTTAATAAAATGTATGAGAGTTGCTTAAAAAAATGTTGCAACGCTTTCAATACTTCAGTTTAGAATTATAGGAAACATCTGCAATTGATTTTATGGTTAATTTGAAATGTTCCACTTGCTGCTGTAGTGCTGCAGAACAATCCATTTTTAATGCATACACAGTTGGTCCTTGAATTTCTTGTGAAAAGAAATCAGTTATTGTATTTGTAGGACAAACAAGAGATCCCAGGGAACAATTGTTCTAATGAGCAGCAGAGAATAATTGAGGTCTTTATTTATGAAGTAGGCAAAAGAGTAGTTGAAAGTTTAGAAGAAGTCACTGCATCAGAAAGTGCTGCTAATCTTTCGACACATTAGTGGAACAGAACCAGATTCATAACCATAAAATGAAACACAATGTGAAAACAGATCTCAGGAATAAACATTCACAGTCAGTTAAAATATATTTCCACCTCTTTAGAGCCCTCTAAGATGCCATCATTGGAGAAAGGCTTAGGACTAATGAAGAAGTGGCGGAAAGGGCACACTTCAGACTGGTACATGAAGGACATACACACTCTTGTTTATTGCTGGTGCAAAGCTGTTGGAGTTAATGGAAATTATGAAATTATTAGCAGTGTTGCAAATACATCTTATTATCCTATGAGTAATTCTGTAATAAATTACTGGCAATAAAAAAATCACAGTGTAAATTGTTCAGGGTTCATTTCTATGAGCAAAAGCTCAGTAGCATTCTATAAAAGATATGTAGAAAAAAACATTTTCAGATGAGACAAACCAAAAAATTGCTCTTTTACATTTTTATTTGATACTCATCTCATCTTTATAATTATTGTTAATACTTGGCCAAGCTTTTGTAATATCACTACAATGATCAGCATAATTGCTCACACGGCTGGGTATTAGATGTGGAATAAGGATGAGAAATGAGTTTGGCACCTATAATGCTACACAAGCTACATAGTACACAGAAATAACGCTGAGTTTATATGTGAGTGATATAGTAATCTGTATTTCAATGCCCAAGATCCTCTTTTCCTCAACTTAAATAGCCAGAGGGAGGTCTTAGGAATGGTGAAGTCAGGGTGGCCAGACCTCTTAGTATGCCATCCAGGAAACACATGGAATTGACGCACATTTCAAGGGGCAGTAAATAATTACAGAATAACAAACAAAATCAATAATGATCACAAGAATTCATGGAAAATACTTATTCAAATTTAACAAAAACCACAAATAAACATAAACACACATAATGCAAGTTGGTGCATGACAGGTGTGTTTTGGTGTATCTTTGCAAAGAAAATATGCAGCATACTGTTTATTTAAAAAAATGCAATGCGTTTCTCTGCGGTGTTGTGAACAGTGGTCATAGAACATAATAAATGTTGCTGTTTACATGCCTCCAAGGTAGACAGTGGGAAGATGAGTACAAGGCTGAGAAATGGACAAACAAAAATGATGTAAAAGAACGAGAAAAAATCAAAACCCATGGGAGCAAAGATACGTTTACGACAGTCAAAATGCAACTGAATGAATAATAGTCAAAATTAAGTTATACAAAATTTGTTGTAGAAAAACAATCTTTCGCTATAACCTTTAAAAAATTCAAAAACTCTGACGATTAATAATGCTGACAGGTCAGTTTAAATTGCGCTCAGAACCAAATCTCAAAATGGCGGCATATATCTCAAAACTAAGATGGTTTTGAAACAATCAACAATTAAATAATAAATAGTATAACAGCAAAACAAAACTAAAATAATCACAAATAACACAAATACTGCATACAAAATTAAACATCAATCAGAAGAATGTTTTAAAGGAGAAAAAAATGTAAAAACAAATCCTGTGGATTACTTTGATTATGGCTGTGAATGTATGAATGAGGCCTTAAAGTTCCTTAGATAAAGTTAGCATTAATGTGTTTTGTAGGGCCTGAATTTCCAAAAAACCCCTGTGGTGTAGTATGTAGGGAACTCATTATCTTCCATCCTTTAAGGTTTTAGTGTTTGGATATAAACCATGTGCGTTTTTTATCTCACTGTCATTGCAGACAGTTATGGTTCGGTGATGCTATATTATATTACATTTATTCTGTGACAGCTGAGCCCTATCAGTTAGCGCAGATTATGGTTTTACCACGTTTGTATTCCATGAATGAATACTGTGTAAGAGAAGATAGGAAGATTAGGTAAAAAACATGAATTTTTAATTTTTCCAGCTGCTTGTGGAAAACAAACACATATTGAAGTGATAAATTGGTCCATTATTTTCTTAATATAAAACATTTGTTGCTAAATGGGCCCAAACATAAAACCAACCTGTGTGGTTTTTCTAATGATGAGAGTAAAAGCACATGCTCAGTGTAAAGAGTATTGGATATTCACTAAATAGGCATTTGTGGTTGTCTGTTACATTAAGTGTGTGGTGTTTTTTTTAGCTATAGCTCAGCCATGGTTTATTTTGAAAACGTTTTAACAGTTCCCTTGGCTGAGAAAGATTTCTGGTATTGGGGAGTAGGAAGGTGTTTCTTTGTTTTTTTCTTTTCTTTTCAACTATAATTTTTGCTTTCACCTATTGTCATGTGCTGAATACCTTTGATTAATGAAAGATCGATTTTTGGTGTACATTCAATAGTAAGTAATAGTTACGTGTTAACACTATGCTTTCAGTACTCTGAACCATTTAATGATACAATGGAAACAAAATGTTCAGAATGTACAGTAGTTTGTTACCTTTTACCATTTATTTGCATTTAATGGGCTGTTGGTAAAGTATGTTCCAAACAAGTATATCAAGGCAAAGGAAGTCAGAGGGGCTCTCTAAGTCGTAACTGTTACAAGTACTGAAATGAAAATGTTGCTATAATGGCAAAAAGTACATCACATTGGATGCAGATTCTTAATGGCCATTGGCAGTAGTGTTAATTTGAAGTGAAGCAGAATTTAATACAAGGGTAAGTTAATGATTATCTATACTTATGTGATCATTTTGTTTGGGTTGGCTGTACAACTTTCACATGTGGAAACATAATGCGTCTGTGGTTCAACCTTGCTCAGTAAGTGTCTCTTGCTGTTTCCTAGGAGTAAACATCCTTTGGTAGCAACAAAGAAGAGTAGTGAGCAATGATGTGCTTTTAATGGGCTGAAGGAATACCTGGGGCCAAAATCCGCAAAATATTTTCTGCACAATATGAAGACAATGGTTTACCATGTTGGAGTATTTACAAATGGACTGAAAAGTTCAAAACTGGTCAGAAAAATGTTAAATATGAACACAAAACAGGACTGCAGTCCACTTTCACTACCAATGACACCATTGAGTAATTCTGTACCACGACTCTGACCAACCAATAAGGATTTCATCCCATGGTTCTTCATTCCATAAAAAGCAAATATTTTTACTCCTTGAGAAATAAGAGAAACTGACTGATCTAG
Source organism: Polypterus bichir lapradei (assembly GCA_026402145.1). Classification (NCBI taxonomy): domain Eukaryota; kingdom Metazoa; phylum Chordata; class Cladistia; order Polypteriformes; family Polypteridae; genus Polypterus; species Polypterus bichir. The sequence goes on from JANRMT010062822.1 coordinate 21,447,443, forward strand.
ATCAAAACTTAATCACTGTGACAACAGACACGCCATGTTTCCACATGTTCACGTCGAAGCCAACCCACAGGTAACTAGTGCAGGTGCAGGTAATTAATGACAAGAGCAGTCGCCCCAAGCCCCGCGCCTAAGGGGGCCCTGCTTTTGAGGTCTTTGTGTCCTGTTTGAGTGGATTTGTCAAGTTTTATTCTCCAGTATATATATATTTGAGGTACTTCTAAGAGGAACCCTTTTAAAATCCCTCTTCAAGGTCAAATTCCGTACATGTACATCTTTGAAAACATTCCATAGTCCACCTTTATTGCCCAAAAAGGGTCGCCAGTATAATCCCTTCCTAAAATAGGTATAGCCCATCAGTCACTGGGTTGGCTTCTGTTTTGACTTGGGAACAACTTATGGCTTGTCGCTTATGACTCATTCGTGTCTGGAGAGCCTAGCATCGTTTCTTAGTCTAGTCTTTGGTTCAATTTGCTATAGTAGGCCTAGTTGAAACAGTGTGGGAAGTGTTTGGTAGTGGAACACGCAGCAATGGTTTATTTGTTGACGCCATGAGTAGGAGAGATCATGGTGCACTTTTTTAATAATTATATTGTTATATTTTGGTATCATGTGTTATCTTGCAAAAATTTAGCTTAATACTGCAATGAGAAAATCCGGTGTATGTTAACATTATTTTTATTAAATTCGCGCACCAAGTTTATACAGTCCACACATAACCAGTTTCGCGTGGGGTTGGTCAGCCCTAGGCCCCACACACCCCTAAGGCCACCTCTGATTATCGACTTACCCTTTACTATGTTTTTTCATTGCATTGTCATGCTTATTTCTAAGAATAAGAAAACTGTAAACAACTTTAAATGGATAGCATGCAGCTTCAGGCAATAGGAAGGTTTTTTTTTTTTACCATTTTATCAACATAGTAATAATAACTTGAAAATAAAACAAGCATTTGGGAACCAAGTTTAAACTTGTTGCACACAGTTTTAATATCTGGATCCTCATAAAATGTTTCAGCAAAGCTGAATTTCTAATAGTTTAATCATCATATACAGTACGTCCCCTACATACGAATGAGTTCCATTCCAAGAGTGTGTACACAAGTCCAATTTGTTCATAAGGCCAGCAAAGTTCAACTAGGCACCCAATGAACACATTGCAACCCCCAACCCTCAACTCCTATAGAAAACTTGTACATGTACATCTATTTATACATATGAAAGTGCATTTAAAAGTTAATATTTGTATTTTTTGTTATAGCATAATATTTTTATTTTTTATTATAGCATTTAACAACAAACAACTAAAAGCTATTTTTATTCCCATTGTTTTCCATCAGCTGATCTTGGTACAGTAGACTCACTTTACTGCTAGCGAACTAGCTTACATATGCAGACTTAACATATTCTCTCTCCTCAACTCTTATTGAAAACATGTTATTTGTGCTGTATGTACAGTCCAAATAGCTTTTAAAAGCTAATATTTTCACTGTGAGATTTTTGAGACCCTGACAACACCCCTGCCCAACTGTGCTGTGCGCTGAAACTCTTTTAACACAGGCAGGGATTGCTTGTCCGCTACTGATTCAACTGCAAGTTCAGAGGCTTGCTGTGCAACGCTTCTGTTGCCCGCCGGCTGATGTGGGGAACAATTAAAACTGGCCACTGACTTGGCCGTGTGTTTACTTGCCTTTTCCTTACTTGTGCATGAAGTTTGTCTACTCTTTTAATCTGAGACTAGAGCAACTGCAAGATGATGACAGCATCACTGCATGCATGCTGGAGTTTCTGAGAGTCCTGAAGAGACAGCTCCCATTTGGATAACTTTGAGATGACAATAAAACTTATCTTTTGTTAGAAATCTGGACTCACCTTCTTCTCTCTCGTGCAAATCTGTGACCCATACATTATTTTATTCATAGTATTTTTGTATTGATTTCAAGTACATTTTCACAACAAACTACCAAGTTCTTTTTTTTTCATGTTTTCAGTTAGCTGATCTAGGTAGACTCGCTTACAGCTGGCGAGCTCAACTACATAGCAAAAATATGTTTGATGATCTTGTCATTGTTCTTTAGCTGTGCTGATGGTTGAATGGTTCATGTTATACAAACGAGTGATGTCGACCATCTTTTCACCTCATTCTATTCTCTCAATTATTTTCACTTTTGTTTCCATCGTTATTGCTTGGCACTTCTTAGCAGTACACCACCCCAGCATTTGAGCTTAATTCTGTACATCTTGAGCTTAAAATAAAAGAACAACCACTTCTCGGAATTGCACATATTTGACTGAGAATGTAAGCAATAATAGTGTGGATTTTGCGCTCCGCCTAGAGGCAGACATGCGAACAGACTTACACACTGCCTCACAATTTGAAGATTTGGTCAGTCAGTCAGTCATTTTCCAACCTGCTATATCTTAACACAGGGTCACGGGGGGTCTGCTGGAGTTTTGGTACTATTTTTAATTATTCAATTATTTCAATAATTTTTCATTTGTTGGACATGTTTGCATCTTTGAAAGTTCATAAATTGAAGGTTCATATGTAGAGGACTTAATGTGGAGCCCAATGTAAAAACTAAAATGTGAAGTTGCTTTATATTTAAATACATTTTAAAATCAGTCACTCTTAATCTTGTAAATAAGGTTAATCAAAGGGTGTGTTCTCAAAGTCCTCCATCTTCAACTAACTTGTACTAGTAAAGGTTGAAGAAAGATGAGCCTAATGTAATTAAGGACACTAACTAAGAAATCAGCTGCATTTTTTTTTTGTGGAGAACTAAATGTAATTCTTACTATGCAGACTGCTTGCTGCAGCGAGTGTACAAATAAGAATCCACTTGAAAGTAATGTTCTGATGTTTAAGTGTCACTGTAAGTTGCATACAAAACAGAACTCTTGCATTTTAAGAAATGATTTTTAAAATAATTACATGAAACAATATTATAAAAAGCATCCACTTAATCTAGATCAGTAAACAATTGGATATATCGTTAATTCCCAGTCTTTTATATAAATGCCACATAATACAGCCTCCCACTGTCTGAGGAGTGTGACCTCAATTAAATGGTATATAATTTGATTCTTCCACTACAAATGGTTGTGCTATGCCATTTTAAATTAAACAAGCATATCTAATTCAGATCATTAACTACAGATCAATATCAAAGATACACCATGTGGCTCAAAACCAACCAGTTCTAGCAATGAAGTTTAATCTTTAATCCTAATAAGCAAAAGACGGCTAAACTCTAAATAAAAGCCAAATGCACCCTGTGTAATGTATGCATTCAACTTGTTTAAAGCATGCCAAATCCTGTCATTCCAAACTGCTGCAAAGGGAAGAACTGTAGAACATTTTCATCCAGCAGCTATACCACTGCACTGCAGATAAGGTAATCCACCTGAACCTAAGCACCATCTAATACAAGCTTGGATTGCTGCTAGAAGAGATGTTGGTAAGGCCAGCAGGGGGCACTTACCTTGTGGTCTGAATATGGATCACAATGTCCCAGTGAAGTGAAAGGGATATTATACTGTAATAATGGTGCCATCCTTCGGATTAGACATAAAACTGAGGTCCCGACTCTCTGTAGTCATAAAAGATCCCGGGGCATCCTTCATAAAGATTAGGGTGTACTCCAATGTCCTGGCTACAACAGCCCACAACAGCCTAGTCATTCTGAACCTCTAATCACCCCCTGTGTCAATTATTGGCTATCTACAGTCTCTCTCACCACTTTACCATCTAACAGCTAATGTGTGGTGAGCATACTGGCACAAAATGGCTGCTGTTGCATCATCCAGGTGGATGCTTCATATTATTTGTGGTTAAAATGGCTCCCCACTCACTATGTAAAGTGCTTTTAGCAGTGAGAAAAGTGCTATATGAATGTAAAGAATGAATAAATTAATTATATTTTTTTGTTGGGTAATATTTTCTTGTTTAGATCTAGAACAATGATAATAAATCAAGAAAAGTGCCATTTATGCCTTATTTGATGATACACTATTACTGTGTTTGTTAGTTATAGCAGAGGTGTGATGTGTACACATGAATACAGAACAAGGCAAGTCAATCTGGACTTTTACTTCTGCTGACACAGTGATTATTCTGTGGGGTTTATGAGGCTGGTTTGAAAGAAACAAAGAAATTTGTCTTGGTAAAGGTAGGGGTGCCATGTATATCTATTTCCCTCTGTGCTAGTTTTGGAAGGAAAGCTGTGGCCCCAGCTGTCTTTTTCTCCAACACCTCCTATAAAGGGAGCCCCAACTAAGTCTTCAGGCTTGGGAACATATTACTTAATTAATTAACTTAAAGAATGTAATTTTAAAATACTTAAAATTCTAAACATGCTTTGTACTATGCAACTTTTGCCCAGGTATGTCTGCATGGTGTTACCTGAAACGTCTCCATTTACTGTAAATGTCAATACTAGTGTTGAATATAATTTCCAAGTCAATGCATGTTTTCATTTCATGTATGGTTTGCATAGTGTATAAAACAACACATGCAAAATAATAAAGATTACTTCCTACATGATGATATGAGCTAAAGTGATCACAACCTCACCTTGGTCTCACTGAGGCAATTTGAGGCTAAAAGGGGATTCCACATAATGAACAAGAAAAGCCTAAGCTGTGAAACGTCATTGTAGGTTCAAGAACTTAGCCTTGTTTCACATGTTCCAAAGGCTAGAGAAAAATAAGTGACAAAAATGAAGGCTTTGCTTTAACACTAGTTTCTACCCATGGTGTTTCATGGCAGTATTTAAAATTAATGTAAACATTAATTTGAACACATTAAACTATGTTATTCTTAACCTGCTCACTCTAGAAGTTCACTCTTACTCCTCAACATCTTGTCTAACGCTGGTATTAATAAAATAAACAATTCACTGTTGTTAGCCTACCCTCAGTCATATTTACAATCCCTTCCATTCATCATGTAACTGTGTAAATAAACTTGTGAGTGCAAAGAAAAATAGAAGCAAACTTGGTACATATGCTGAATAATTATTAATATGGCCTTTAAATCAAGTGATATACCATGCAGAAGAAAATGTTTACTTGTAAAAGATTCACCTGTAGGTTGGGATTGCAGGTTTTTTAGAACTTAATTTGTAGGTTATATTTATATGGAATTTAAATAAACAAATGTTTATTCATCCCGTTTGTCCTTCTTAGAGTTTGGTCATCTAGATAGTTTTTAAAAGGTATTATCCTAACTAGTACTGTTAAACCTTTGAAAAGACTTTCCACAATTTTCACAACATTTCCTTAAACTTGATATACAAGCTCTCTTGTAAGATGTTGTCGTGTTGTGATTCTGCCCTGCGATGGTCTGATTCATGACTCCAGATTGAATGAAGCGGGTTTGACAATGTTAAATATGCTGTAATTAAATAAGGCTTTTACATATTTTAAATACAAAATAATTGCAATGGGGAAACATAGTCAAGAGGAAAATTGATTGGACATTATTTTTACTTTGAAAAATAAACAACCTAGTTAATATTTTCTACACATGAAACACTTGTGTTGTGTATTTTGACTTTAAATAAAAGGGTCCCACTTGCTTAGATTTTGACAGTTTCTTTGCAGTCAAGTACAATTTGTTGCCTGAAGAGAGTTCTGTGCAAGCAACAAATTAATAAATTAATTATTAATCAAATTTCTGGCATGATGAAAATGTATATTTAAATGCAATGTGATAGAAACATTGTCTTAGCATCATGTTGAACAGTGTTAAGTGTGTATGTGTGTTTGTTAGGTAATTAAGGAGACTGTTCTTTTTCTCCTTCTTGGTATTTCCATATAACAGTGAGCCTATATTCATACCAGCAGCAAATAGTATGAAGCAAAAATTGATCCATGATTCAGACAAATAAAATATATAAAAATAAAGGTAGTGCTTTTAGATATTTCAAATGGAACAGAAAGTATAACCTAAAATACACAATATTTATAATCCTTGTATTTTATAACCTATGTTCTTAGTTTTGTACTGCCTTTGCTTTCATGTGTCCCTCTAGCCATGCATGTTCCAACTGCCTTATCTAATTGAGGGTCATCGGCATCTGGTGCTTATTGCTAGCAATGTCAGTGCAAAGCAACAAACATCTTTAACACTAGAATTTCTGAAGCCTATGAAAAAACTTGTAATCTTGATCCACCTTAAATTCCTTCACACCTCTAGTTCAGATTCTTTTGTTTTGTAAATGTGTCAATCAGCACAAGAAGCAAGCTATCCCACCCCCATCGACAGAGCTCAACTCGGGCAAAAAGTTCTCCCAGCTCAAGGCTCCTTATCTGCGTGTGAGGTGCCTGGAGTTGTATAGAGTAAATAACACAGTATTTGGAACACATGCATTTCTTGTGTGTTCTGTGTCTACAAGGATCTGGGCAAGGGAAGAAATGCTTAACACATACCTAAAGCAGAAACTTTTTCCATGTTATACTAATAATGACGTGAAGTGTGTAATGTGTGAAGACTTTAATCTAAATATCAAATAAACGTGTGGTTTTATTCAAGAATATAACTAAAGTAAAAAAAAAATCATTCAATTTACATGTTGCTGTCAATGAGTTGGTGCAGAGGTAAGAACTACTGCCTTATTACCAAAAGGTTGCTGGTTTGAGTCCCCGCACTCCGCATTTTGAGTACTGAGGTGCTATTATTATTAATACTATAATATAGTAAAATCATACATTTGATTTGAGCCCGTAACTCGTGGTGTAAATTTCAACTACTTGTAAAAGTTAGCGTTTCTTTTTTTTTAATATTCAGTTTTATTCTCTCAGTGACGTTCAAGTGGTATAACAAACTTGCTTCTCCCTCTCTGAGATAATGCTGTTTATCTCCTTTCTTTTCACTTGAACAGCGATGACCAGAGTTGGTACTGTGGTTGATGCTTGCTCAGAACTATTTGTTGTACTGGCAATCAAAGATATGATCTCCCTAGAGGTTAGGAACACACGCTGATACAGCGCATTGCCGCACCCACCACATGACAAACCAACTCAGGACCCCAGGTTAGGACCCGAGTACAGCCATGCAGCAGGTGACACCTCAGCACCAGACTAGTTCAGATGGAACAGAAATAGTAATCTCATTTGCGTATTTTTTCTTAGAACCTATCTAATAATTGTTAGCGGATACCACAAATATCCTCCACAATTTTTATGGCTTTTATAATAATATAAGGACGTCAGTGCGGCTTTTAAACAGGGGGCCGGTAACCAAAAGCAAAAAAAAGTTTTTGTAATTTATGTTACAAGCTCCTATCTGTCTGCCTTCTGTTGGGTTACCTGTACTTATTCATTTTGTCCTGGATCATTTTGTAAGTCTGGATTGTCTGCCTGTGTACATGAGGACTGTAAATGGATTCATGGCCATCCTGCAAAGAAAGGAGCGCTCCTGAACCCATCCACCCATCTTCACCATTTGAGGAACTAGTGGTAGGACTATCTTTACATTCCCATTCAACGTGCGGATCTCTGGACTATCTATTTTCATCATTGCATTTAATCCGTTGCCGTTTTTCATGAACGTTTTTCATGATTTACTGTGTGTGTTTTGTTTGTGCTTTGTTGTATTTAATGTGTAATCTCTGTAAGGGGAACAGGGGCAGTATCTTTGTTTTCATTTATTTCATTTGTTTTCATTATTCTTTATTTGCTGTTTGATTACCGGTTTGCTTTGTTTTTGTCCCTGTCGGGCCAAGGCTGGGTGCGTCCCTGGAATCTCCACCATAAAAATAAATAAATCACCGTCTTCTCGACAGTGTGAATCTTAGCGGCACCGGACCGCTACAGCATTATTCATTTCTCCTTGCTGCTGATTGACTGTGATGCATCCCCAGCTGAGCATTCTTGTGTTTTCTGTTTTGGTCCTCTTAACCCTTAAACCACCACACCCAGCTATAGTCGTTTCCTAGTGCCATTTGCGAGCAAGCAGGAGCTGATCAGTCAGTGCCGTACATTTGTTAAGCAGCCAGCTCATGACCACTGCCAGCTCCTTGTGAGCAGGGGGGCTGGACGCACCCCTAGAAGACACGAACGCTCCTCAAAAAAACCCTCTTAAAAAACACTGATAGCCTACTTTCACGTTGCTCCCTTACTTGCTGGGCTTACTTGCAGCTGCTCAATCGCGTGATATACGTCTCACACGACACATACTTAAAAGAATGACCAGCACCTGTCCTTTTTGGCTGATTGCTTTGTTTCTCTCTCCTCCCCCAGACATCATCTGCTCCTGTTGGAGGTCCCGCACCTGTTGTGCTCCCCTATGATGTTTGTCTATTCTTTAATCGAGAACTAACTGCACACTGAGCTCGTTTTACTTCTGACAGAGACATGTTTGTTTGAAGTGTTTGAATAAAGTTTCTGTTTCTACAATCTCCTGCGTTTCTGTGCAATTCTGTGACCAAGTGTGACACTCTGCAGCACTGTCCCTGGGTTTGAGCCACTGCACTAGACTAGCCTGCCAGCATCAGTGCTTACCTCTGTGTGCTTGAGTGCAGCCAGATCAAGCGCAGTTGGCTCGGTGATTTACATCCATGGCGTGAGTTGCATTTTGTACATATTGTTTCAGTAGTTTTTAAAATAGTTTTTACAGTTCATTAGCAGTGTGTAAAATGATCAGTGTTGCAGTAATTGTGATGCTCTTTGCATGAAAAAAATGTGTTCCATTAAAATTTCACTTTTTCTTTCTGAATTGTGACGTTTACTTAAAGTGCAGCAAAACAGTATTTGGTGTCTAGGGATGCATTAATCCACCAAGTATGTGGAAGTTTAAATTTTAAAGCCCCAAGATGCCGTCGAAACGCCCTGCACCGTCTAAGGCTTCTGGCAATGAAAATGCTCTTGCATGAATTACAGTGCATATAGCGGTAACATTGGTATTTTACATTCTAGCACTGCGGGTGACATATCAGTACAGTACTGTACAGTATGCAGGTTTATCTTTACATTCTTTTTTTAGATAATGTATTAAGCTGAATTTGAAATTAAATGAAATTTTTTTGGGTGCATATTTAGGGTTTGAACTATAAAAATAGGCATTTTTTTAACCTCATCCAAAATTTGCGGTTTTTCACAATTCACGGGTGCTCCAGGAACATAACCCCCGTGAATTTTGGGGGTGTACTGTAATCAAATAAGTATTCATAAGTAGCCAGTTAGCTTTATAAGTACTCAAGGAATTTCAATTGATTGTGGTAGAAGATTATATGGATACTCCACCTTATGTTGTATCAGTATGGTGGTTTAACCTACAGAAGAAAGAAAGAAAGAAAGAACATTCCTTCATGAAAAGCACAAATCATGGGGTGGATATGAGAAAATATCCAAGTCAGTTAAATCAACTAATAGAAATTGAGTAAAAAAAAAAAGAAAAAAGACACAGCTATAAATCTACCTAGAGCAGGCAGTCCACAAAACGGAATGATTGTGAAAGAAGAAGACTAGTGAGGAAAGCCACCAAGAGACCTACAAGAACACTATAAAGCTACAGTAGCTGAGACTGCAGAGACTGCACACAACAACTGCTGCCTGGGTACTTCACCAGTTGCCACTTTATGGAAGAGTGGAAAAGAGGAAGTCTTTCAAAAACACACATAAAATCTCAGCTAGAATTTAGAAGTTAGATGCTGTTTTCTGATGGGACCAAAATTGAGCTTTTTGGCCATCAAACTAAACTCCATGTTTGGCATAAGCACCAAACCTGTTGTTAATCATGGCAGTGATGACATTATGCTCTGGGAATGTTTGTCTGCAGCTGGCCCTGACAGGCTTGTGATTGGAGACTGTAAAGTGAATGAAGCAACATACATGGAAATCATTGAGGTAAACTTGATGCAGTCTGTAAGAAACCAGCACCATGGAGAACATTTGTTTTACAGCAAGAAAGGAACTACAAGTATAAAGGGAAAGCAGCACAAGAATAGCTTAAAAACAACAGTATTTATGTCCTGGAGTGGCTAAGTCTGTTCACTCATGATGCCCATGCAACTTGACAGAGCTGGAGCTGTTTTGTAAATAAGAATGGCAAAAAACTGCACTGTCATGATGTGCAAAGCTGATAAAGAGGGACCTGTGTACACAGATTCAAGGCTATCACGGCTGCCAAAGATGCATTTACTAAATACTGACTTGAAGGAACTGAATACTTATACCTTTATTTATTTAGTTTTTTTTTTATATTTGTAATTAATTTAAACCATTTTGTAGAGATCTGTTTTCACTTTGACTTTTAATGGGTCTTTTTATGTTGATCATTGTCAAAAAAGCCAAATTAAATCCACTGTTATTCAGTGTTGTAAAATAATAAAAAACGAAAAATTCCTAGGGATTTAATACTTTTTATATAGATTGTATTTGGTCTTTCAGGGCTTCCCACTTTATGTGTCTTGTTAGCAGTTTCCTTCCTTACAAAGTTTATGGGTAAAGTGTTTGGGGTTACAGAGAGTGTCGGTGGGAATAGCGATACTGGAATAAACCCCTCTTTAACACAAACTGTACCAGTCCACTCTCTCCAATTATATGCAAAAGGACGGTATAGAGTTAATAATTCTGTTTTATTATTGCCTGCTAATTCCATAGCAGAACCCAACATAAAGTGGCCAGTTTGATCCTGCTGGCTTTCCTTGCCTCATTACGTAGGCCAATTTAGAGCTTAAACAACAGTGTTTTCTACACCTTACCAAGTTAATCTGTCCTAACTAAAGAATGAAAATAAGATGTGTTCTGTGTAAACAAACAGGTTTGCCTACAATTAGAGCTGAATTAACTTGGGTATACCAATTACAGAAACGGGAATCCTAATAACTTGTCCTAATATGGCTTGTTAATATTCTCATGCATGTAACATATATGTTATTTTCTATTATGTTTATAAACTGAACTCTTGAAATGTGTCAGATTTAATTACATGGTAGTCTGGTTATGCAGCACCTCAAAAATGACTGGTAAATGCTACACATGGTTGAGGTTCCAGAAGTATTCAGAACTAGATAAGATGTGATATGCATTAAAGTTAAACCTATCCCTGATATGTAGTAATAATAGAGTACAAAATGATTTCAAAGTAGTGTATCAAAACATATCTTATTCTTAAGCAAGTTCTGAATGCGTTTAAAGGAATAATATACATCTGACTTGCCTTTTCTTATTTTACTGTGTTTCAAAAATAGAGATTTCATTAATTGGTACTATATCAACTGTCTCGATTGAGGAGAGCTTTCTGCAGAGTTGAAGTAATAACTATATTGAAAAATGCATGAAACAGGTGTGTACATACTTTACTAATTTTAACTAATTTTGAAATAGTTTTACACAAAGTGTAGAGTGAAAGAACCTAATGGAACAACTGAAACAGGATGAATAAGGAAGCTGTTAAGATTCATTAGTATTTTAATTCTGTTAAGACAGATGCTTTCTCTAGCAGGTTCTTTTTTGCTTGGAAGATCATGATAAAGTAATGACTGCTGGAGGTTGACTTGAAAACAATAACATTTAAAGCAACCAAGCCAGGGTGGAAATTTAACAAAAGACTACAGAAACTGAAAGCAAATGTGAAGGAAGCACAAGTTACGAGAAGGGTATAAAAACGACCAAATACACACATTGCAGAACACAAAAAGAGTGTTGTTTATTACTTAAATTCACATCTTGCAGTTTCTTAAAACAAGGTTAAATATTGAGGCACAATAATCAAAGATATGTACAGTAAAAAAAGATACCATTAACTATGTATATAAACAGTACATTCAAGAAAAAGGGGAATAAACCTTTGTTTCGTTACTATTAAAGTAAAGAAATGAGATAATAACCAAGTGTTAAAATAGCAAAAGAAGTAAAGGTTCTTAGAAGTGAATATTGAGTGAAAGAGATCATTAAAGGCAAATCAAATGAAAAGAGGTCACTATACCAAGGAGAACTCATGCTGGCATTAAGTAACAGAGACAAAATAGAGATAATTTGATGAAGAAAATGCCTTGAACCTGCTTTTTGGTAGCAGAAGGTTACTTCGGCCAAAGGTTTGACTGCTGTGATAGATAAATCGAAGTAATCTTTAATAGATCTTAGTCCATCTTCAATAACAGTAATTAAACTGATAACAGATGTCACTTACAATAGTCTGTTAACACTAAAAGCACCAGAGATGATGCCTATGAGCACTGTATTTTTAATTATGTCATCAACTTTCATGTCATGTCTTGACTTTTCTTACATAGGGTTAATAGTATTTTTTTTTTTTTTTATTACACAAAAGACACCCTTTTACCACCATAAACAACACCACTGAATGCTTATCTCCTCTGGCTTGTACTTGAGTGCATTTGCACATCCCTTTTACCTCGACAAATCCTCTTCTGCCTAGGTTGTCTATACTTTTTAAAATATAGTTTTCAGAGAGAATGATCAGAAAACAAGACATGTAACCAAGATGTGCAAAGTTCAAAACCAGGAAGTCAAGCTACCTTTTCGCCAAAACCATGACAAAAATGAGAGAATCAAAGTCAAAAATTTGACACAAGAAGTTGTTAACTAAAAAAGATTTTTAGGCAAACCAAATTATGAGGAAATTCTCTTACAGAATTTTCAGCAAAGTCAGACAGTAAATTGCTGCTGGATGTGAGATTTTAATGGTTACATGCAACTGATGCCCAATGTGTTTACCCTAGTGACCACACCCCTGACAATAATGATTTGTGTCATGATAACATGAATACAGTATGGTGGCTTCCATAAACTGGACAATATGGTGGTTGAAACTGAAATTTAATGTTCAGCAACCTTAAATTTAAACCTATTTTCAAACTAAAAAAAAACAAAACAGAAATAGATTCCTCATCATCAAAAAACCATGTCTTCATTGGTAATTTTATGTGCCCAGATGAATGTAATGTATTGGTTTTCTTTTCACTAAAAAACACTAATAAATAGTGAAGCAGTTTTCTATTTAGCACCATAAATAACATGAGTGATGAAATTTTTGATGGGAGAAAAAAAATTGATGGAGATTTTTTTTAAAAGAACAATAATCTGAAATACTGTAATTTTTTTTTTTATAAAAGTGCTTTCCGTGCCTGAGTACTTGAAGTTTGAAGATATTACCAGAAGATACAAGAGCAACCCACATAACAAGTTGGCATCTGCTGTGAAAATAACTGAAACTGTGATTGTGAATACTGAGAACATAAGGTTTGAGATGCTACTTAGCGTAGCTTCGGTTATAGTATTGAAAAAATGGATGGTGGTTACAAATAGTTTAGTCAAAGGACATTTTTATGCCCTGTATATTAGATCTTGATTTCTTTATTGTTTGCTCTGTTAAATCTGTGTTGAAAGTTTTCCTGATGAGAAAAACAAAACTTTTATCTAAAATAAATAAATTAATTTATTGAGTCATTATGT
>JANRMT010062822.1:21461263-21524532 GCA_026402145.1 Polypterus bichir lapradei
AGAGAAGTCCAAAAACATAATTCTTACAGCACCACTGCCTCTGTCCAGGTGGGAGAGGGATCGGTGTAGCATATAGATGATGGCATCCTCCGCTCCCACCTTCTCCTGGTATGCGAACTGCAGAGGGTCGAGGGCGTGGCGGACCTGTGGCCTCAGGTGGTGAAGCAGCAGCCGCTCCATGGTCTTCATCAGATGTGACGTCAGAGCAACAGGCCAGAAGTCATTCAGCTCACTAGGTCGTGATACCTTTGGGACAGGGGTGATACAAGATGTTTTCCAAAGCCTTGGGACTCTCCCCTGTTCCAGGCTCAGGTTGAAGATGCGCTGTAGAGGACTCCCCAGTTCCAACGCACAGGCCTTCAGCAGTCGTGGCGATACACCATCTGGACCCGCTGCTTTGCTGGCACGAAGTCTTTTCAACTCTCTGCTCACATGGGCTGCTGTAATTGTGGGTGGGGATGTCTCACCTATGCTGGTACCAGCAGAAGGATGGGTGGAGGATGCAGTACTTCGAGGTGATAGTGGGTTAGGGTGATCAAACCTATTAAAGAAGTTGTTCATTTGGTTTGCTCTCTCCACGTCTGTCTCGATGGCGGCACCCCGCTTCGAGCTGCATCCAGTGATAATCTTCATCCCATCCCACACTTCCTTCATGCTGTTGTTCTGCAACTTCTGCTCCAGCTTTCTCCTGTACTGCTCTTTCGCCGCCCTGAGTTGGACTCGGAGTTCCTTCTGCACGCGCTTGAGCTCATGCTGATCACCACCTTTAAAAGCCCTTTTCTTCTGGTTCAAAAGGCCCTTGATGTCACTTGTAACCCATGGCTTGTTGTTAGCATAGCAGCGTACTGTTCTTACTGGAACTACAATGTCCATACAGAAGTTGATGTAATCAGTTGTGCATTCAACAGCCTCTTCAATGTTCTCACTATGTGACCCCAGGAATATATCCCAGTCTGTAGTTCCAAAGCAGTCTCTCAGAGCCTGCTCTGCCTCAGGGGACCACTTCCTGAATGAGCGTGTGGTTGTAGGTAGCGCCCTCACTCTTGGTTTGTATTGAGGCTGTAGCAGAACCAGGTTATGATCTGCTTTCCCAAGCGCAGGCAGCGGGGTGGCGCTGTATGCGTCTTTAACGTTTGCATACAGTAGGTCGATAGTCCTGTTTCCCCGGGTGTTACAATCCACATACTGGGAGAAGGCAGGTAATGTTTTGTCCAGCGTTACATGGTTAAAGTCTCCAGCGATTAGCACAAGTGCCTCTGGGTGCTGCGTTTGTAACTTAGCAACTGCGGAATGGATGATGTCACTCGCTATCTCCGCATTCGCTTGAGGGGGGATGTAAACAATGACAACAATCACGTGTCCAAACTCTCTGGGCAAATAATACGGACGCAGACTTACGGCCAACAGTTCGATGTCCCTGCAGCAATTGGAGATTTTAATGTTTACATGTCCTGAGTTGCACCATCTTGTATTGACATAGAGAGCGAGTCCTCCACCTTTCTTCTTCCCGCAGGTACTTGCGTCTCTGTCCGCTCTAACTGTGCTAAACCCGGGTAGCTCCACGTTAGCATCTGGGATGGTAGTTGTTAGCCACGTTTCACTAAAACACAGCAAGCTGCATTCTCTGTAGGTTCTGACAGTTTTCACCAGCACAGCCAGTTCGTCAATCTTATTTGGTAGTGAGTTCACATTTCCCAGGATCACAGAAGGCACCGACGGTTTATAACGCCATTTTCTCTCAAGTTGTCTCGATTTAATCTTATCTTTTATCTTTGCGCCGGCTCGGCTGCCCCGATATCGTCTTCTTACCTCGTCAGGTAAATAAGCAACCACACCGGCATGTGCATTTCTTCTCAGTGCTTTAAGCTGACTACTTGAATAGGCGATTCTCGGAGTGTAAAAATCCATGTCAAGTAGTAAAAATAGTAAAAAGTGTCCAGGGAGCAATTCCACATAAAAGAAAGTGGTAGAAGTGATCAGTGAAATAGATAAAAATAGAGATAAAAAGGTAAAAAGATAAAGTCATATACGGAGCTGCTGGAAAAGGCTGCCACTCGGATGCGGCGCCGGAAATGAATCGAAAATTTTGAAAATTTTGAGTTAATTCATTTGATCGCAATCATGAGTTTTCAGATTATTTATGGCACATGTAAAAATTAAAATACAGCAGCACTATATTGGAACATCAAAAGCTACCTATTGATTTTAGAAATCTCCCACCAGTGGGTTTCAACTTTTTTTTCCAAACAATGGCCCTTTTTCAGCTCTAAATATGTTCTGCATCATCAAAAGCAAAATATGACTTACACCCCAATACCATACTTTTACAATGAAATCAATACACAAGGGTTAATTACCCTGACCGCCAAAGACCAATTTAAGGAGTATAAAAATGATAGTGATCCCATCCACTTACAATTTTAATGTTATACTGCTAATCATCATTGTGAGGCATGGACTTTCTTGTTAAAGAATAATCTATAAAATAACCTCAAGGAAAAGCTAGGGTCAAACATAAGATCTTTCATAAAACTCCGGACCTGCCACAATTTCTTGGATAGAGAGAAAAGCACTGAGGAAAATAATGAATTAAGATTCATTTTTTTTATTTCTGTTGGAGGTTTCATGCTTTTAATTATTTTTGTCACTGACTTTGAATCTGTTTTGCCCTTTTTAATGTGGCAGCTGAGTGCAGTCTTCTTGGTAATGACCCTTCCTTGGCACTGATGATTCTGTATCTCTTTGCTTAGCACTCAAACTGAGTCAGCTGCTAGCAACATTTGTACGTTAAAGAATTGTAGTTTTATTTATTTGCAGAAATAAGTACTGGTAATGTATATTTATTTACTCAATTAATACATCCATCATTTCTTAACTTTTTGTAGAAATTAGAGAGTATACATTTTTAAATAAAATTGTACTATTGAATCAGTAAGATGTGTTCCTTTAATTTTTTTAATACATGACAATATAAAGTAGTGTCCACAATTTGTGCAAGTTCACACCTCACAAGGACTAGCTCAAAGTTCTGCTCACACAGATTAAAATGAGTAAATTCACGTTCATAGTTCACCACTTCAATTTTGAACTAGTTCATGTTCAGTTCATTTTGTGTTTTTTAAGGAATGAGAATAAATGACACATGAGTTTACTTTTTTCAATTTTGCATGCCTTATATTAGGCTATTACAGTGTTCTTGAATAATATACAATAATTATGAAGACTTTTTTTTATCTAAATACACTTAATTGTGTTATACCTAGCAACAAACGTATAACCATATATGTTAATATCCTCCCGGTCAAAAAATAAATTAAATAGATGCAAGTATACATATAAGTTACGGTTCTATTTCCAACCGTGGTGACTGTAGAACCATCGTGTAGGTGAACTAACCTATTACGCTGCTGGTGAAAATTCGCGTCACATATTGCATGTCCAAAGGGGAAAAATATAAAGTGGCCTCGTGTAGTACGTTTTCCTAAAAACGAAAGCGGAGCTTCACCGCATGCTTGTGTCAGCGGGGTGCAGTTTAAGCACAAGCGGGCAGACACAGAGTGTACCTATTTGATTCTATGTTATTTTTTTTTTCGAATACAAATAAATACCAAAAAATTCATACAAAATAATTATTTGTAAAAATCCACAATTTGTGCTTATCCGAATACCGTATTTGGATTCGGCTCCACCCCTACATTACAGGGTAAGGCAAAACGTTTAATCTGGACCTAAACCAAATCCAGAATACCAGAACAGACTGAACTAACTCACGTTCAAGTTCTTCACTTGCAAATACGTTACGTTAAGTTCATCGTTTTTAGAAAAATGAGCTTGTTCCATGAATGCGCTTTTATGAACTAGTTCATGCACAACACTGCAAAGGTTACGTGTCTACATTTAGCATGATTGCTTTCTTTCAGTCCATACTAGTAGTTTGTTTTCACAGATGTAACAATTAGACATTGTTACTCTATTTAATTTGTTCCTAAACACCACTGTGCTAAAAGTTATATATCAAATTTGTGTTTCAAACTTACTTATGAAAAGCCTTTGCAAAGCATAAAATACAAACACTTCATGCCATGAACACATGCATATTGCCAGAAAGTGAAGTACTTGTATTTATCCAGAAAATAGAATAGGTTTAACTATTTAATCTTTTTGTGTGGCACTTGGAAATAACAGTCTGAATGATTAAAGTAAAATTAATTTAATTCTGATGTCCTGATGTAATGTACTTTTATTTCCATTTGGACACAATTATTTGAAAAAACTTGCAACAAAAAGCAATTTGATAAAAAAAATTCATTATTAATCAATTATAACAACAGAAATCAATAACAGTGCTAGCCAGACATTTCTATTTAAAGTGTGTAAAAGAAATCCATATTCTCACAAATAGAAATACAGAAAATAACGAAACATTTTTGTACAAATGTGAAAAATGAAAAGATTCAGTGGATGGTGGCTCACAATATGCATAGTACTGCAGATTTTTTTCATAACACCATTAATTTAATGAAAATTCAAAATGAAAGATTTGTCATATTTTGGCTTTTTTCAACATTTCCTAAATATCAAATATTTTACTACATTATAAGTATGTATTGCATATCAGTTTCTATGCTTGTCATAGTTCACTCCTCTTTATTGTGACATCTCTGCTGAGTATTCTAGACAAAATTAGGGGATTGTTTGAGAAACTCCTGATGCCTCAGAACATGTTCCTCCCAGGTAAGGACCTAAACACAGCAAAAATCATTATCACATTTCCAGGAGGGTCACTTGAATGCCAAGGGGACAAGCACAGCCCAGTGACAGTGGCTGGCTGAGAAGCTGGATAGCCTAATCCCTTTCTGTCTTATGACTCAGATGCAACAGGAAAACTAGAAGCCCAGAAGTCACTTCACTTCTTGAAAGTGAGAAAAGAGGATCTCTCCATGTTGCCAGTGTACATACTGCATTCAAGGAACTTTAGCTCATAGAAGGATGGGTACATCTTGGGGACTAATATGTTATAAACTGGGAGTAAACTGGGGATTGTTTAAATTATTTTGAATATACTAATACAACACTTTTGTGTTTGCATTGGATTAGCTAAACATTGACTTCCTTAACTAGTTGCTTGAGAATCCCACAACAGTCTCATAAGTAATTAATTTATTGTCACTCATTTAGTCATTTCAACTCAGCCAGCACAAGGCGCAAAGCAGGAATAAACCCTGGACAGGGCACCAGTCTATTGCAGGGAAAAATACACAAACACCCACACACATCCAACCACACAATAGGGCCAATTTAGGATTGCCAATCCACCTAACTTGCATGTCTTTGGACTATTGGAGGAAACCTCATCCCAAAGGAAATGCATGCAGACACGGGAAGAACATGCAAGCTCCACAAAGGGAGGATGCAAATCCTGGTCTCCTTACCGCGAGATAGCAGCTGCCTTATTAATTCACTGATTTATTAAAATAAAAATATTCATCAAAAGTGAAAACCATATTTAACTGGCATACTTAGATAGATATCTTACCTCTATCTATCTATCTATAGTCACCATTATTTTAACATGGCTTTCTCATAGCTTCATTTTAGTTTTATCCTGATACTCTGTATGTGCATTTAATTATCATTGTTCATGGTGGCTCCAAAATCCATAGTAACCCATTCTTTCTCTACTGTTCTTTTTCTGATTTTCTGTGGTGGCGATCTGCGCCACCACCACCCGATCAAAGCACCATGCAGTCCCTACATTGATGGATTAAAGGCCAGAGGTCCAAATGACCATCATCATCAAGTTCTTCCATGTGAAGTCTGAATATCATGAGGACTGATTGAGGTCATTTTTGTTAGGTAGAATGCCTAGAGGGGGTTGGGTGGTCTTGTGGCTTGGAACCCCTGCATATTTTGTTTTTTTCTCCAGCCGTCTGGAGTTTGTTTTTGTTTTTTTCTGTCCTCCCTGGCCATCGGGCCTTACTTTTATTCTATGGTGATTAGTATTGCCTAATTTTATTTTTTATATTTAGTTTTTTTCTCTTTCTTCATCCTGTAAAGCACTTTGAGCTACATCATTTGTATAAAAATGTGCTATATAAATAAATGTTGTTATCAATCTATCTATCTATGTGTAATCTGTTATTATGTTGAAGTTAAACAAAAAATGAATGAATTGTTAAGTTGAACTTAAACAAATGGGTATACAGTACTGGTAACTTAGTAAGCTATAGTATATTGGTGGAAGGTTAGTCACCATGAACAGTCTTCAAGACTCAAGTCTTTTTTGTTGTTGTAATGTACTTCAAATAATTAACCAAAAGGTAGCACGTGGGAGCATTAACACACTATAAAGGCAATGTAGAATCAAGGTGGAAAATAGGTGGAACCAAGGTGGAAACCCTTTGGACAACCATGACAATTATCAACAGTGTTTTTGTGGATAAAATACAAATCATTTGCAAAGTATTAATCAGTTCAAAACATTGTTAGGAAGTTAGGATATTTCAGGTTTTTACTGCAGTTTTTGGTTTATGTATTGGGCTTGGTTTCTGGAGGTTGTATTTGACTTTTGTAGCTTTCTGATCTCTGCATGTTACATCTGAACATTCTGTTTCATCTCTTTGTCTTTCTTTTCAATTTTTGCTGTTCTGGCCTATCATTTTACAGCTCTGCTAGTACATAACCTTGGACCTGTTAAAATGACAGACCCCAAGAAGATGTGGATCCAGTGTAAATTACAGCATTTGCAGCAGCTTTATATTTTAAAGCTTAAAATCTTTTTATAGGTTTGTAATTAAATTGTTATAGTAGCTTTGAAGATACTGAAAAATGATCAGTAATACAAAATGAAAAGTATAAAAATAGATGCATCTCAGCAGTGTTGCATCTATATTGTGAGAGTTTGGGGCATTTTATTAAACAAATGCTCAAAGTTATTGAAAAAAGAGGGCAGAGAGAACCTAACAGGGCTTTGTGGGAATGGGCAGGATCAATTAAAAACTCTTTTCATGTACCAATTGAAATAAATATCATATAATAATAATAATAATACATTTGAAGATGAACCAATTGTCTCTAAATCAAAATGGAAATAATAAAAAAGTGGCAAACCACAAACATATAAAACCAAACTGGTTGGGTTAAATTAATTTACCATTGACTTTGTATAAGTTAGAGGCACAGACCTTAGCTAGTAATTTTCCACTTGTGTTCATATAAGAATGGGGCCAGTAACTGATGAAATCCAAGGTCATTGCCTTGATTTAAAAGTAAAGTGATGAGTTCTTATCTCCAGGTCCATAAACATGAGTGCTAGTAAAGTGAACTAGAAACTTAATTCTTTGAACTAAATAAGTATTCAGCTCAGAATTAGTCTTTGCAATCTTTATTGACTAACATGACACAACATTCCCAAGAACAGGTACTGAGATTCAAAACCTTGTATTGTTTATGGTTTGG
This sequence comes from Polypterus bichir lapradei, assembly GCA_026402145.1. Taxonomy (NCBI): domain Eukaryota; kingdom Metazoa; phylum Chordata; class Cladistia; order Polypteriformes; family Polypteridae; genus Polypterus; species Polypterus bichir. The sequence goes on from JANRMT010062822.1 coordinate 21,468,722, forward strand.
AGTGTGCAAGACATGACTAAATCTTGATATTCTAAATCTCTAAAACCACAGAGTATCAAAGTGACCAGAAACACAAAATGATGACATCCAAAAAAATATTTTACAAAATGGTGCCAACGATGATGTGACTGTCATAATATTAAAATTATAAGCAAAACTATAAAGGAAAAATGAAAAATATATTACAAACTTCTAACAACAACTATTAAGTGCATATCTGTGTGTATTTCTTCACTAAACGACTAAATGTTTTCCTGGCTTTGTGACTGAAACTAACCACTCTGCTCCTATTCACTCATGGTGAGCGCCCTCACTTTCTTTCACACCTGTGCAAAAACAACCTCCATATCCAATAGATGGTTTTACATTCTTAGATAAATGAAACAAATGCAGTGGAAAAGATCATTCTAGAAGGTCACTGCAGCTGTTATGTTACAGCCAGGGGTTGTTCCCTGGCTTACATTTATTTTTTGTTTTGCTGTTTTTTTTTAATTATTACTAGGCTGACCCGCCTTTTAAGGCGACCGACTTTTAAGTTGACCACTTCTTAAGGCAATTCAATATGTAGATCAATTTGATATTTTACACAAACTCATTAATTTGGTTATATTGCATTTGAGTGGTATTACTTTAATACTCATAGTTTCTGTTATTTTTGTGATGAAATTTAAACTTTTTTTCTATGTTGAGGTCACCCTTTTGAACCCCCCTGATATTTACTACGCGGTGAGGCATTTGTACTCCATCAACATTAATTATTTCCAGAGACATAATTTTGTCTCTTTTTCCAGCGCATCGCGCACAAAAGCAAGGGAACGATGGGAGCACCAGAACTCTGCTCACATCATGTCGCTTCGTACCGCAAGCTGCAAGTAGTAAGTCTGTGATAAGCGGAATACCGCTACGCTTTCCACTCACGGGGCGGAAGGACAATCCCGACTGCTTTTATATAGTAAGAAAGAAGAAGAAGATATCGCACAGTCTGGAGTAGAAAATCATCTTTTACCTGGAAAAACGAAACTACAAATCCCATCGTGCATTGCAAAATGGACGGGGCGTGTGTGAAACTCCGCGCCTGTGTAGCACTCGCGGGACGGAAGGACAATCCCGACCGCTTTTATATAGAAGGATTTTCTTGCATTTTTATTTTAGGTATTTTTTGTTAGCATTGTTATATTTATGTGTGATTTTTGCATTTATTGAGTATCAGATTTTGAATATATTTTTGTGTTTTGTGGGTGTGTTTTAGGCTCAGTTTGTAGTTTTGTATATTGGAGAGCCCAAATATACCATTTGTTTTTCACAAAGTTAAAATTACTAACACCTTTCCGCCATTATTGTTTATCTATGTACATAGCTATTTAGTGACCCCTTTTGTTTTTGGCTGTCACTAAGCAAGGATAGCTTGGAATATATGAGGCTTGACATCGTTTGTACTACAGGATAAAGATTGTATCATGCCTGTTCTCCTCATACGAGTTTTGCAGATATAAACAAAACCTCTCCCTAGTGTGAGGTTTGGTTCTCAATTTAATCTTCTTGTTAAAGAACCTTTTTAACCATGACTATAAATCAAGTTACTGTTATTACTTTGTTAAAAGATAGGTTTCATTTTTTTTTTGGTTTGTTGTTGCAACTACATTTAATCTTCTGGTCCTATCCATCTAATATTCTGCCTCCTTTTATTGAGGCTTAACAGCTGTGTCCTATGGTATGACATCATTCAAATTTCTTTTTAGGACCCTCTTTTTGAGTTCAGCCATATGACAGCAACAGCCAATCTGCAAACATATCAGCAGGATTTCCATTTGATGGCCTGGCACCTTTCCTAGGGATTATTTCTGCCATGTTCCCAGTGCTTGCAGGGATAAACTCCAGCCTCCCCGCAACTCTGCCCTGGATAAGTTGGTTATGAAAATGGATGGATGAAAAAGATTAACAGATTTATGGCATTCATGTAAAAGGCCCTGTTGAAGACCCAGGACATGCTGGAGGGACTATGTCGGTAGAAGGAAGTCTGGGCATCTCTGCTCAAGCTGCTGCCCCCGCAACCCGATTTCGAAAAAGGATGGATGGATGGATGGATGCAAAAAATATAACAGTGTCTGTTAACGATTCTTAACTACTAATTTTCTGACTCTACATCAAACACACAAAAATAAAATAAAAACAGGCTGACCATCTACATTTTTGTTGCTGTAAGTAATATAACAAGATGTTTTATGTAGTGCTTCAGTGAATTGATTTTGACTTTATAGTGCCTAGAGATGTTTTAATAAGGTTGTTAGTAATCATTCCTGCTTTACCTGGCTTTAAGAACCAGTTACTGGACTAAGAAGACAGAAAAAACCTTAATGTTTTGTCTCTGATCCCTCTAATCATTCATGAAACTGTGCACATAGTACTTAAAGAAATCTGTTTCTAAAAGGGTACACAGCTGTGCTCTTGTGCTCTCCAACCGTTTTAGTCTACTAAAGAACTATAAATCCATTGTTTCCCATAGTACTTGATTATTGTAACACTGAAATTCCCTGACACAAGAGACAGACCTTAAAGGTCAAAAACACTCTTCAGATTTAATTTGTCTTTCAAACTGTGTCTGTAGTTGTCTTTAGAAAATGAGGTCTCTGTAGTTTAACCAATATTTTCTGTTCACAGGTTTTCTAATTTTCAAAAACGTGGACTTGAAAGCAACTCTATGGCTCCATGTCTCAAAGTACATCAAAGCATGACTGCTTTATTGGAACAGGACCCTCTAGGGAGTATGTGTATGTGGTTTTTGTAGTACACTGATGGTGAAAACGTTTAACCTCATGTTTCACATCTCACCTGAGAGTTAGGCTTAACTCAAAGAACAGCACCAGTTAAGCCACATGGTTTATATATCAGACTGTGAAAAAGTACCAAAGGAGAACATTTATAATTCTTCACATGAACAATCTCAATTCCATAATTAAGCATGCATTCATTTATTGGTTATGCGTCAAAGGACTGCACAATGCAATATACTGTACTTCACGTAGCGTGCATTTTTATTGCAAATGCTTTTAACATCTGAGGGAGAGAGAAATTCCTGAAAACATAATATAATCTGCAATTTAGATTTAAATTGCTGTAATTCCATTATAACTATTAGAATTATTTCTGGCATATTTTGTATTTTGTTAGAAATATGCATGATATTGAATTAGCATGTTATTTTACTGCTTCTGTGACTTAATTCTAGCATACAGTAGGTAAACCACATGCCAGATAAAGAAGCCAGTGAGCTTGGATAAAATCATACCTTTTCATCTGTCGTCATTTTGGCTGGATGACATGGAAATACAGGGGAAAAAAGCACACAAAATAAGATTCAAACGTTAGTTGGGTCAGATAATGACTACACTACTAGCATGACATTTTCCAGCTAAAGTCCTTTCCTCCTTCTTCTGTCCTTTTGACAGTACATGCTAATGTAATGTGACAAACTTCTTGCACACCTTTATACCAGCTAATTATAGCCTGTAGCACTCTAGGGGTGCTGACAGTCCTCTGCCTTTGACTCTTGAAGCACTTAATTATCTTTTCACTTCAGTCCATTTTTTCCAACTGTCAGCATCTTGTTACTATTTGTATTTAAAGACATCCACATGGCTGACAGAAATGCAACCAGCAATTAAACAGGTCTAAACAACATTACTGCAGTATAATGTAATAGGTTTAAACACCTGTCATTTAAATCTTTTAACTTATTTTGACCTTTGCTCCACTGTTTCTCATAATAAGCACATTTTTTAGCTTTATTCATTTTTGTAAAATCTATAATTATTTTCTTATTATAACTTGACATGAAGGTATTGCGTGTGAATCTGTACATTTGTCTCTGTTCTTTTCTAATAGCTGACTGACATGTTAATCTGAGCATGGATAGATAGATAGATAGAATTTTATTTGTCCCCACAGGGAAATGTGGCTTTTTATAGAAGCTCAATCAATTACCAGGTAACACTTGTGGTTGGTCGGCCAGTCGCCCTAATTGTGGTTCATCAGGTGTATGCACCTTTGCTACCCCTTACGGAAATTGTACCTCAGATGTCAGCACCTGCGGTGAAGCTATGAATGTAATACTCTGATCTTCACCATGTCAAGTAAGTGAACCAGCCGCCATGGTGCAACATCGGAGGCTTCACCTCAGGCACTGCAGTCCATGGTTCAATCTTCATGTGTCGTGTATTCTGTGAAATGATTTAAACAACACTGCAAAAAGGTTTGGGGCAGCCACCTCATATGCTTGAGAATTGGCAAAAATTTGAGAAGTGCTTTTTTATAGACATTAGTCCAAAACAGAACTGAGGTGAAAGAGAAAACATGTTGGTTTTAAAGCCGGACAGGGGAAATGACATCATCTGGGCAGGAAACAGGAATGATGTCATCTGGGCAGGCAGAGTTCCCGTGGTCGGTCTATGGAGGAAAAAGAGAAAAGATCAGTGCACTCTGCCACCCCCTGGTCTGGCATGGAATTATCCTCTTTTGAGCCCTTTAGCTGCCTCCCATGTGGATGTGTCTGTCAATATTTTATATATATAAATATATATATGTATATATATTGTCAGGGATGCCTGGGGCGACGACCCGGCTGGGATGCCTTGGAGGACTGGAACAGGGCGTACGCCCATTTCAGACCACGTGGGGGCAGCCGCCCTGGTTCCTCTGGGGGCCACGGGTACAGCGCTTTGAAGCTCCACCCTGTAGGGGCCCGTGGTCACTGCCAGGGGGTGCCCCCATGCCTTTGGAGCCCTGGACCTCAGCACTTCCGCCACACCAGGAAGTGCTGGAGGAAGAGGAGCAGGGACACCTAAAGTGCTTCCAGGGATATAGCCGGCACTTCCGCCACACTGGGGCGTGTCGGCGGGAGATTGCTGGGAAGCACCTGGAGCACATCCGGGTGTGGATAAAAGGGGTCGCCTCCCTTCATTCAGGGCGAGAGTCAGGAGTGGGGTGGACTGAGCTTGCTGGAGAAGGCAAGAGGCGGCCTGAAGAGGAAAGTAAGGCATTGTGTGGCCAGGACTTTGGGGACTTGTGGGGTTTGTGTGGCACTTATGAACTTTGTAAATAGTGTAAATAAATGTGTTTGTGGATGACATGAACGTGTCTGCCTGTCTGTGTCCGGGCCAGCCTCCACAATATATAGTATATATGTATACTGTATATATATATATATATATACACACACACACACACACACTATGGTTTGAACACACATCAGAATGGCTACAAAAAAAGAAAATTAAAAAAAAAAGAAAAACTTCTGACTTGACAGTTACAGTCGCAGTCAGGCACCATGCAGGAATATTACAGTTGGTAAAAAGGAGCCCCAGTAGTATTTCTTGACACACTAATGCTAAATAATTTGTTGGCTGAAAGTCCTCAGTGTTAGTGTGTCAGAGCAAGGATGTACAGCATTCTTCATAATGGCACTTAGTTTTTTTTTAATTGTCTCTTTCACTACTACCACTATGGGGTCTAGAGTATGCCCCATAACTAAGCCTGCCTTTTAATTAGTTTGTTGATTTACTTGAGTCTATGTTACTGATTCAGCACACCACAGAATAGAAATTCACACTGGCCATAACTGAGCAGTTGAATACAGTATGGGTAGGATGTCACTATGAGCATTAAAGGATTGCAGTCTCCTAACAAAAAACTGTGATAGCTTTCTAATGTAATTCCTCTCTGTTATGAGACCAATTCAGCCTGTCATTAATGTGAACGCCCAAGTTCTTGTTGCAATGCACCACATCTATATCCACTCCCTGAATAGGCACTCCCTGAATAGAGGCTCCTTGGTGTGGTGAAAGTCAATAACCAATTTCTTGGTTTTGCTGATGTTAAGTTGCAGACAATTCTTTCTGTGCCAATAAGCAAAGTTCTTCACCTAATTCCTATACCCTATCTTGTCCTCTTTATCTATGCACCCCATAAGTGCAGAATCATCTGTCAATTACTGTAAGTGACATGACCTGGTGTTATATATTTATAGTCTGAGGTGTACAGAGTGACATGAAAAGGAGGCAGGACTGTTCCTTATGGTGCTCCAGTATTGCTACTATTTGTACAGAGACACAGTCCTTGAGTCTCACAAACTGTGTTCTGCCAGACAGGTAGTCCATTATGCAGGAAACCATAAGCTCATCCACCTGCATATCTTAGAGCTTGCCCTTAACAGGCACTGGCAAAATCAAATAACATAATCCTCACATTTCAGATGGCCTACCACAAGAGTACTCATATAGTCCAGGATCAGGCTCTAAAAGGTCTTCGTGATGTGAGATGCAAGGGCCACTACTCTGTAGTCATTAGGTGAGGAGGCACCTGCCTTCCTTTAGAAGAGGAACAATGCAGGATATTTTCAACAGCAGAAGCAACACATTCTGTAGCGTTAAGAACAGACTGAACAGTTGGCAAAGGACACAACAAAGATTGGTCAGCACAAGCCTTAAGAACTCAAAGACAAGCAGCTTTTCCTGTTTGTATCTTCCTCAGTTGTCTCCTCACTTGGTTTTCATTTAAGGACTGTCCATAATGATGGTCAGAGGTCGACTCCATCACTGGTTATTCCAAGTGAAGTGGTGGGAGTTGTTGACATAGTAGAGATGATGAGGTGGGGACTATTCATTTGAAGAAAGTGGCAGTGGGAGGGAAAATCTAATAAAGAATTGGTTCAGGTTGTTAGATCTGTGTGCACATCCCCTTCTAGTACCTGAGTCCTGGATTGCTTGAGTCCAGTAATTATGCACAGTCTATTCCAGACATCTTTCATGTTATGCTCAGTCAGTTTGTCTTCTACTTTAGCTTTGTAAGCTTTCTTTCCTTCACTCAGCTGTTTCTTCAACACACACTGGGTGTCCTTCAGAGTCTCTTGTTTGCCAGATTGACAGCTCTGTTTTTCTTATTCATTCTTAGTCATCTAGAGCTTGTTGTTTGGAAAGCATTGAAGTGTCTTTGATGGTACCACAGTGTTGGAACTAAAGCTTAGTTTAGGAGTTTAGTTATAGTTTGTGATGCAGTGATGGAGTCCCTCAATATCATCTCTTTGTAACATGCATATCATTTCCCAGTATGTTATTTGGAAGCAGTCATTCAGAGCCAATTCACCCTCTACACTCCACTTCCTCACAATTCTGGTTGCATCAGGTTACCGTTTAATAACAGGCTTGTATTTGGGAATAAGAGGAATCAGGTTGTGGTCAGAACTGCCTATAGGTGCCAGAAGTTTACACCTGAAGACAGCTTTAAGATTGGAATAGAGCAGGTCCAGCTTGTTCAAGGTGGTTATTCTCCAGCTTGAATACAGCATAACAAGTATAGATTTAATGGCAAACATGATCAACAGATTCCATATCACATTCATGAGTGACAGAAATTTCAGTCTCAACATAATACGCACTGCTGAAACTAGCAAATCCCATAGCATTCTCTACCTATGAGCAGAAAGTACTAAACATTTACACTGGTAAAATGTATTTGTCATACAAAATAAACAAAAGAAAAGAAGAAGCAAGAAAGTTAAATATATTTACAAATGCTTGTTCCATTCTTTTCTCTTTCTATCACTAACTGGTCTGTTTTATACTCTTTTTCTAGCCTATCAAACACACCAGTCCTACCTCACCTCTTTACTTCACAAACTGATAGTATCGCTTAGGCAACTTTATATCCCATTTAAAGTTGCTTCAGGGGTAACCACTTTAGAGTTTGGAAAGCCTTCAAAAAATCTTCGACCCTGTCTGTGGTGGTTCCAGGTGACATTGCATTCCTGAGCCACAGTACATATGCAAAGGAACATGCACCTTTTGTGTCGGTCACTGCTCCTGTTCCATATTAACAGGACACGCATCTGCACGTCAAACACATGGCCCTCCAACAACAACAACATTTATTTATATAACACATTTTCATACAAATGATGTAGCTCAAGAACGAAAAATAAGAAAAAAAATATAAAAATAAAATTAGGCAATACTAATTAACAGAGTAAAAGTAAGGTCCGATGGGCAGGGAGGACAGAAAAAAAAAAAAAACTCCAGACAGCTGGAAAAAAAAAAAAACAAAATCTGCAGGGGTTCCAGGCCACGAGACCACCCAGCCCCCACTAGGCATTCTACTCAACATAAATGATCTTAATCAGTCCTCATGGTTTTCAGGCTCCACATGGAAGAATTAAACAATGATAATCATGTGGACCTCTGGCCTTCAATTAATTAATGTAGGGATTGCACTGTGCTTTGATTAGGTAGTGGTGGCGCAGATCACCACCATAGAAAACCAGAAAAAGAACAGCAGAGAAAGTAGGGGTTAGTACGGATTTCGGAGCCATGAAAAAAATGATAAATGCATATACAGAATATCAGGGTTAAACTAAAATGAAGCTATGAGAAAGCCATGTTAAAATAATGGGTTTTTAGCAGTTTCCATTAACTAAAGTACTAGGCACTCCCAATATCAGGGATTTCTACCTATTAAGAAAATCAGTAAACTCTTGTCCCTAGGCCATAACTCTGTTGAAGAGCACCAGTGCCCCAATTGGTTTTCCTCAAGGGCATCTGCAGTATCTTCAGATTATACTGTTCTACATATTTATACAAGTTAGCACTCTGGGTTTGATTTGGAACTGAAAGGTGAAATGTCATCAAAAAACCAAGGCAAAGTTGAAACCAGGAAGTCAAATTAACCAAATAATGAATCCAAAACAGTAATACCAAAGGTGCAAAGGACATGAGGCCAACCTAGAAGAGGCTCACATCAAACTGGAAAGTTCTCATACAGGTACCTTCTGGCTATGGCCTACACATGCCTGACAATGGAGTGCTACCTTTTAAAGTTCAAAACACTATAAATGTCTCAAAATACCCCACAAGGGAGAGAAAACATTAAAACTCTGTCTTGTAAACAAGGGCAAAGATTAACCTTTATAAGTTAAGAGTTTATAAATAAAAATAAAGAAATAAAGTATAGGAAAAATGCTCAAAAGAACACAAAGGATATGCTTAGAAAGGCAACCCAAGGTAATTAAGTCCTACATACAATTGGAAAGCCATATTACATGAGTAAAAACAGAAAAACATCACCAGATCCAAAGGATGAAAACACTACTCACAAGTACAAACAAATCGCTTCACTATTGGGTTCTGTTTCTGGTTGACTTACAAAACCAGAGGAAGGACCCAGCAGCAGTGACCTCAGGGTGGACCTGCCTAATGGGGTTCCATCCTTAAAGTACTTAGAATGGAAGCACAACAATTAAAGAGACAGTATATATATAACTGGGTCTGAGTGACCATTTAATTGTAAATATTGTACATAATAAACGTGTGATGGCGAAGAACAACATGTCCGCCTGTCTGTGTCCGGGTTGGCTCCACAATATATATATATATATATATATATATATATATATATGCTAAACCATAAACAACCTAACAGAAAGTGACATAACAATATGAACAATAAAACTTTAGAAATAACAAATACAACAGAAAAACAGAAAATAAATAAAAGCCAGTGAACAGTCCGTGGTTATAACACAATTAGACAAAACAAACCAAAATGATCACAATTGTGAAAACTTGAGCAAAGAAACATGCAAAAAAGTATATAGTAGAATCTACAATTTCAGATGTCCAGGAAGTGAGTGGTAATTTTTATACTGTTTGACCAGATTATACTTCATCCATCAGTCTTTTTTCTTGAAAAAAGTTCAGGATAGTAAGATAAAAATTTTGAAGTTAAGCCAAATTATAATTCATACCATATAATGTCAGCTGTTTACCCACACTAGGAGACATTTTTCTGTTGTTAGTGTGGGTTTTACATTTCCTTAACTTTGGCCATGCCAATGTCGTTCTTTATCTTATTCTTGGGTTCCTTATCTCCCATTGAAAAACATTGACCATATTATCCAACATTAACAACATGTACTGTATTTTATATGCAGTTTTAAATATTTCCACAATTGACATCAACAAAGGTTCACTGAAAAGCCCCGCTAAGGCTTATCCCATCTCATTAGTCATCATGTTTTTGAACCTCGAGCCACCTGAATGAATACCCTCAGTTTCCCTTGGTTAAGCAACTTGATTGGATGTAATTCCCATATAAATGAGGTAATTAGTTATAAACAGTCATGTGAATAATTAAGTAATTAACAGTTCATTATCCCAGTGGTTCTTGTATTAAATGCTACATGTAGAATAAAACCACTCATTGCCGCACATGAGGGCAAATCAATGGCATTTTTCCAAATTATTCTATCATTTAAAATTTGTATATTTTATAAATGATTTCCTAAATTAGTATTGTTTCAGTCTGAGTTATTTCTACCCTAATGTCCTAAATAGACATCTCCTGTCCTTTGTAATGAGAACAGGGTGTTGGATTAAACTACATCCCATATTGAACAGATGTGATGTTGGTGCCGGAAAATGGTCCAGAGCAGTGTGGGACAAGCACATGAGAGTCTGGGGATCACTTCAGAAGACTACCACTGCATATTTTTTATATGGGAGGTGAAATTTGTAGATAGTGCTAGTTTATTACAGTTTTTCTTGACTTTCTGCTTATGATCTCTTTTGTTTTCAACTACTTACATTTTTTCGTTTTGGTTTTGGTTACGTGAAACTCCTATGGCTTCTAACCTTCTTGTTCTGTTATCTTTACAATTTCGGTTTAACATCCTTGGTTTTGTTGACAAGATTTATCTGCTTATGAACTGGGCCAGTTTTATGACTTGTTCCATCCCCAGCTTTAAAATAAAATTCTGTACTGGTGTACTACTCTTTGTACAATATCAAAATGTGCTTTTGATATTGATGTTGGCTGCACAAGCTGATGGAAATGATTGGAATCAAATACTTCTTTACATGTTTCTTTGCAAGAAAAAGATTGTAACCAGAACACAAATCCTACCACTAGGGCCTTCTTGTTTGAAAGCTAACTATCACTAAGAATAATGAGTTTTAAATCCACCTAGTCATAAGGCAGTATGTAATTGGCACCATATTTATATTGTTATTTCTTGTGGTATCAACAGTGCGTTGATCGTAGATTGGTGATGACAAAAAAATCTCTTTACTTTCAACATCAATTTTAACAATAGCATCAGCAACAGACTCCCTTAAAGAGAAAGTTTTTTTTTTCTTTTTTTGCTTATATTTGTCTCACAGGCAAAATTTGCGTTTGACTCTATAGCACCCTCTAGAGGCCAGAACTGGTGTGTGTGGTATTTGATAGACACAGAGATGTCAGAGATACTTGCTTAACTACCCAGTAAAACTGTCATGTAAAGGATTAGATGAGAATGTTATTCTGTGATATTTTACTGACCGTCAGCCTTTTTATATAATTTTATACGTAAAAAGTACTGTCGAGCAGTGTACAATTTACTGGAACTCAGAATCCAGAAACATCTCAGATAATAACCAGCTAAGAAACTACATCCACTTTGCTATCTATAAGTTGTATCCAGTTTTTCAGTTACTGCTGGTTTAATTTGTCACTCTCTGCAATAATATTCTTAGCAATGTTTAACAATGTGTGCAAAATTCAGGGCAACAATTCAACATTAAGTCAATAAATTGATATAAGTAACCTTTTCTACTTAATAAATAAATAACTTTCATTTGCTTGGCCTAGATCTGTTATATTATTTTTCACTTAATAAAGCTCTCCAACTTGGTTGAAGTGTATTCACTCCTGTTAAAGCCCAAAGCTTTCTCTGTAAACTAATCTGATGCTCTGTGCTTCAATAAGAAGTAAAAGTAACACAGCTAAGGTTATAAATGACACTGCCAAGTCATTCTAGTGTAAGCAGAAAAATGTACACAGTGGAGAGCTACAATCTGGGAAAGTAAACTAAACACATAACTACAAAGTTTAGTTTAAACTAAACCTGCACAGGGCAAATATAATTAATCACTGTCAAGGTTACAGTACAATTGTGATTACAAAGCAGAATAGAAGCCATATCAGAAGTAATGTTTATGAGTATTGAGGGCAATGTACAGTTTATAAATTATAACAGCGCACACATTCAGTTATTTATTCTTCTGTGTGGTACAGTCAAAAGCATGGAAAAGTAAAGCTGAATGAAATTTTCTACTTACCACTTGAAAAGAGAGGTCATTTTTGGGTCAATGTCTGCTTCTAAGACAGGCATTAAAGTGCTTTGACATTTCTTTCATTTTTACCAAGGTAGTAATACAAAGGAAATATATAAATGCTCAGTAAGTTGCCTTTCATGCAAAAAGACAAGGTGGTACAATACTGGCTCTTGGCTGACAAAGAGTGCTTCTTCCTATGCTGCCTTCAGACTGATTTAAGACATGTGATTTATTAGGACATTTCTAAGAGCAGTGACTGCTGCTTCAAACGGTCTGTATCTATGCAGCTGACATCACATTTAGAAATTTGTTGATTTGCTCTGCATAAGGCTTGTCTTTTTTCATTTAAATTTCCATGCAGTTGACCTGGCTACTGTGGTCCTATAAACAAAATATTCTCCTGAAAGAAACCTGGCCCTTAAAATGAAATAATAAAAGAAACATATTATCAAAAAAGAAAAGTGCACTCAAACAACAAAGGCTGCAATTGAATCAAAATAGTGCACTTTCAAAATACACAGAACTTTTAGAGCATGTAGACTTTGATAATAAGTGCTACTCATCCTGCTCTGCTACATTATGTGCCTACTCAAAGATAAGACTGATGCAGTGGAAAGAGGTAAATTGCCAGGCAGTTTTGACATTCAGTCTCCATTTTTCAGTCCTTTTACTTTAACACAGCTTGGCCAATGTTGTTTATCACACTCAGAGCAAAAGTATTTTGTCATTATCACCATCTTCAAAATGTAGACCTTTAACTGTGTACACTTGTTTTGAAAATATGAACATAAAATACAGGACACTTTTATTGAATCTTGGGTGTGGCTGACTGCATAACTGCAACAAGTGAAATATCAAGTCATATACACATCAGGATATGACCGCACCTCCTGTATCACAAGTCAAGTACTGTCATTAACATTTGTGAACTTTATATGAAGGACTTTATCAGAAGTTCACTTTTTTGCTTACAGTTTGAACCTTTTTATTTGTTGGAGTTATGTATGTGATTTTTCATATTGTTTTTTCACCCCTGATTTATGCCTGGATTGAAATAGCACAGTTGTACTTTGGATTCTCTTCCATTCCCACTCTGATTTACCCCCGACCCTCTTCATTTTCACTTTTAGCGTGGTCTCCCACCAATCCTCTGTTCATGGTGATGTGTCATTTTGCACCGTGTTTGCGATGCAGGGCATATTTAGAATTAATTATAACATGAACCCTAAGGATATTTCAGTAAAAAGACAAGAAAACTCTGATGGCTTTTTCTGTTTAGAATGAAGTCTTTTACTTTATGTGGTACTACAAAAAAAAAAGTTTTATAAGAAGAATAGCAGCTTCAGCAAAAAAGACAATAAGCCTCAGTTATGGTGCTGTTGGTTAATTGAATGTGTCAGTATTATATAACTAAATGAGTACTTTTCTGCATACAGTTTTTGTAGCTTTTTTTGTTTTTTCCTTTACCTAATATTATTAGTTCACATGACTTTCTTACTCTTGAAGGTGTGGCAGAAAAGTAATGAGACTGGCAACACTGCAAGCGATCTAGCAATGCTGCGCTGTTGTCCTTGATAGAGCACGTGTATCAGTACCCTCCCATAGCTCAGTGCGAGTTTCAACTCCTTCCGTTAACTACGTGATTTTTGTGACTGCTATTAGCGAAGTTGTGTTTTTGGTTGTGCGTCACACAAAATGGAACAGCGGAATTTGGAGCAATGTTGTGCCATTAAATTTTGTGTTAAGCTTGGAGAATCGGCAAGTGTGACGTTTGAAAAGTTAAAACAGGCCTATGGGGAACATTCTTTATCCCGAGCTCAAGTTTTTCAGGGAGGCCTTCAACTTCGAAAACCAATGAAAACATCGAACGTGTGAACACTCTTGTGAGATCAGACCGTCGTTTAACATTAAGAATGTTGAGTGAACAATTAAATTTGAACAGATTTACCATTCATCAAATTTTGACTGAACATTTGCACATGCGAAAGGTCTGTGCCAAAATGGTGCTGAAAAACCTCACAATTGAGCAGAAGGACAATCGAAAAAACGCATTTCTGTGGTTCCCCAGCCCCCTTATTCACCTGACCTCAGTCCGTGTGACTTTTTCCTTTTTCCTAAACTGAAAAATGTCCTCAAAGGACGTCATTTCGTGACTTTAGAAAACATCCAAAAGAGTGTAACGGACATGCTGAAGACCATACCGGTTGAAGACTTTCAGCGCTGCTACCAACAGTGGGAACAACGTCTCCATCGATGTGTAGCTGTCCAAGGGAACTACTTTGAAGGGGATAACATTGATGTTTGAAAAAAATAAAAACTTTGGTAAATAAAAAATCAGTCTCATTACTTTTCTGCCACACCTCGTATACAGGGTGGCCCATATTTATGTATATGATTGAAAAGGCATTATTGTCAGGAAACTACCAATGTTATTATCAAGTAATATAATGGAACATGAACATTAAGAACCGTAAATGTTTTTTCATTCACTGTTCTCCATGGTCCACCATTGCACCATCCAGATTGATACACGCCTGAAGAAGAACCCAACTTTGAAAGGCATTCACCACAAGAGCTGTGTTGGCATTGATACGCACACTCCTGGGCCTACCTGCTCCCTTTGCTTTCCAAAGAGTACAGCTTTTTGTGTTTATTCTTGCAATGGTTAGCACACTAGGGCCACTGTCACCAAACTCAACTGCCATCCTCCGTTTCACCACCGCATAGTTGATTGTTGTGGAGTATAAATACACACAACATACAACAACAACAACAACATTTATTTATATGGCACATTTTCATGCAAATAATGTAGCTCAAAGTGCTTTACATGATGAAGAAAAGAGAAAAAAAAGACAAAGTAAGAATTAAAATAAGACAACACTAATTAACATAGAATAAGAGTTAGGTCCAATGGCCAGGGAGGACAGAAAAAACAAAAAAAAAAAAAAATCCAGACGGCTGGAGAGAAAAAAAAATAAAATCTGCAGGGGTTCCAGACCATGACACTGCCTAGCCCCCTCTGGACATTCTACCTAACATAAATGAAAACAGTCCTCTTTGTATTTAGGGTTTTCATGGAAGGACTTGATGATGATGGTCATGTAGACTTCCAGCTTTTAATCCATCAATACAGGAACATCATGGTGCTTTGATTAGGTGGTGGTGGCGCAGGTCGCCACCATAGAAAACCGGGAAAAGAAACAGAAGAGAGAGTACGGGTTAGTATCGATTTTAGAGCCACCATTAATAGTTATGATAATAAATTGAATATACAGAGTAAATTAAAATGAAGTTATGAGAAGGCCATGTTAAAGTAATGAGTTTTTAGCAGTTTTTTACAGTGCTCCACTGTATTAGCCTGGTGAATTCCTATTGGCAGGCTATTCCAGATTTTAGGTGCATAACAGCAGAAGGCCGCCTCACCACTTCTTTTAAGTTTAGCTCTTGGAAATCTGAGCAGACACTCATTTGAGGATCTAAGGTTACGATTTGGAATATAACGTGTCAGATATTCCAATATATAAGATGGAGCGAGATTATTTAAGGCTTTGTAAACCATAAGCAGTATTTTAAAGTCAATTCTGAATGACACAGGTAACCAGTGTAGTGACATTAAAACTGGGGAAATGTGCTTGGATTTTCTTTTCCTAGTTAGGATTCTAGCAGCTGCATTCTGCACTAGTTGCAAACAATTTATATCTTTTTTTGGGTAGTCCTGAGAGGAGTGAGTTACAGTAATCTAATCGACTGAAAACAAAAGCGTGAACTAATTTCTCAGTATCTTTCAATGATATAAGAGGTCTAACTTTTGCTATGTTTCTTAAGTGAAAAAATGCTGTCCTAGTGATCTGATTAATATGCGATTTAAAATTCATGTTACAGTCAACAGTTACCCCTAAGTTCTTTACCTCCGTCTTGACTTTTAATCATAATGCATCAAGTTTATTTCTAATAACCTCATTATATCCATTATTGCCAATCACTAAAATTTCTGTTTTCTCTTTCTTTAGCTTAAGAAAATTACTATTCATCCATTTAGAAACACAAGTAAGACATTGTGTTAGTGAAACAACAGAGTTGGGGTCATCAGGTGCTATTGATAAATACAGCTGTGTAACTCACGTTATGCCCTGATGTAATCTGACCTAATGGAAGCATGTACATTGAAAAGAGCAGCGGACCCAGGATAGAGCTTTGTGGAACACCATATAGGATATCATGTGTCTTTGAGTTGTAATTACCACAACTAACAAAGAATTTTCTACCTGCCAGGTAGGATTCAAACCAATTTAAGACACTACCATAGAGGCCCACCCATTGACTAAGGCGATTTCTAAGAATGTTGTGATCAATGGTGTCAAATGCGGCACTCAGATCTAAGAGGATGAGAACAGATAAATGGCTTTTGTCTGCATTTACCTGCAAGTCATTTACTATTTTAACGAGTGCAGTTTCTGTACTGTGTTTTGTTCTAAAACCTGACTGAAATTTATCAAGAATAGCATGTTTATTGAGGTGGTCATTTAGCTGAACAATGACTGCATTCTCTAGAATTTTCTTAAGAAAGGCAGGTTAGAAATGGGGTTTAAGGGGTTTAACTACAGCAGTCTTAAGACAGTCTGTGAAAACCCCCGTATCTAATGACGAGTTTACTATGTCAAGAATACTATCAATTAGCACACCGATACTTCTTTAAAAAAACTTGTTGGTATTGGGTCAAGGACGCAGGTGGAGGGTCTCAGTTGAGAAATTATTCTATGTAAATCAGATAAATCTATCCTGGTGAAAGAATTGAATTTGTTTATAACGGAGTACTAGGGCTTAGGAAGATCCACAGTGTTTGGGAGGTATACTATATTATTTATATTTAACATCAAACGAGACCATGATCTCGTCCTCGGCGATGGATACATCTTTCAAGCATTGTAATGCCAACTCGCCACTGTTCAAAGAATATTACAAGTCATAAGTTAAATGTTTGAGTAACTGAATAAGTCTTGTTTTACGTTGTGTCGCTATATACCATGATTCCGATTCATCTGGCCACAGAAACGCTATTAATGCGACTAGGAAGTGACCCCACCATAGAGACAAGAACCAAACTGTCCACTAAAGACATAATGCACCTGGTATCACTTTGCCAAAAAACTTTCATTTCAATGGCAAATACTATATTCAAAAAGATGGCATGCCAATGGGATCGCCATTATTAGGACTTCTAGCGGAACTGGTAATGCAGCTCTATTCCAGTTCACACCCAAAATTTGGATACGCTACGTAGATGACACATTCATCATACTAAAAAATGATCAGCTGAATGAATTCTACAACCACATAATATTCCCTGCAATCCAATTCACCATGGAAAAAGAAATGAACCGACACATCAGCTTCATGGACATCAACACTGAAAGAAATAATGACGCCACCCTGACCACAAGTGTTTACCGTAAAGAATGTTATGCAGACAAGATATTACACTTCGCCAGCAACCACCCCGTATCTCATAAACAGAGCTGTGTTAAAAATCTATTCAGAAGAGTCCACACCCATTGTAATACAAAGGAGACAAAAATGAATGAAAGACGCTATCCATCTTTTCACTTCAAACGGATACTCAAAAACATTCATTAATAGAAGCTTACACAGAAGACGCCAAAAAACTCGCCAAACAATCGACTTGAATCAGAACCCCCAACCCACCTGGCACTCACTCCCATATCAGCACAAGGTGTCTGAAGGTGCAGCACGAATCCTGGCCAGGTTAGGTATCAGAATAGCACACAAACCCACAAACAATCTGTGCACGGTCCTCTTCAATGTTAAAAACAACAAATCGACAGCAGAAACACAAAACGCAGTTTACAGCATTTCATGCAGTTCTTGCTAAGCGGTATACATAGGAGAAACATCAAAAAGAATCACAACACATATACAGGAACATCGCAATGCCGTCAGAAGAAAGGACTCACGATCATTGATCTATACGCACACTAATCAACAGGACATACATTCAACTGGGACAATGAACAAGTAAAATTTAAAGCCAGTAGTAAAAGTGCCAGAGAGCTGGCTGAATCTTGGCTATCAAATGAGAATGCCATCAGCAGACACTTGGACATAAATCCAGCATATGCAAACTTAAGAACAACATGTTTGTAATAAACAAAACTTTACACCCAATAAACCCCCCACCCCTTCCTGATCACACTGACTTAACCACCTCCCCGCCGCAACCGTAATTTTTGCTATATATTGCCTTTGATTCTTGTAAAACTAAGCATTATCCTCCCTTTGTGGATCTCCAGCTGCAAATATGTATATATATATATATATGTATATAGCTAAGTGGCCACATCTCATACATTTTCTGAGGTGTGAAAGTATTTTTAGTACCAATTAATGTGGCATCTGTGATGCTCCTGCTTGGCTTTTTGTTAAACATTGTAATATTGTTGTATAGTATTTTGGACTCTGCTTATGATACAAACCTTTGCCAACATATTCTCTGTCCTTTATCATTAATCAGAAAAAATGACTATTGTATTCACCTGAGCCTAAATAATGTGGTTTATATAGCAACTACATGGTCTGGCTGAGGGTGGGTAATCAGCTGATGAATTTGCTGAAAATCCTTTTAATTCATTGTCTTTTGTGACTAAAATAAACAAATATTATTTTCCATTATGTAGTTTACATTTATTTACATGATGACTCATTTGTCTATTAATATGCTGCTTCATTTTATTTCTGTTATGAACAAGTAAAAGAGGCTCCATTAAGGTGTTGGCATTATTTATTTGATCTTTTTCTGGTTATGATATTAAATCAATAGTAGTGATAAAAAAGTTATCAACAATAAAATATAGAAGGTTAATTTCGAAATGTCACACATGTACAATTGAAAATGGCTGTGTACAGTTCCTTATTGTTGTTTGATGGAGCATGCAGATCATTCTAAGCATAAAATGTACTGTATTGAGCAGATGGCATTTGCAATTGCATTATGAATAATGCACATCTTATGCTGATCTGCTTCTTTATTTATATGCTCCCATTTGTATAAGTGTGTGCTAAAAGTGAAATTGGATTGGTGACACTTTTCTGTTAAGCAGTCATTTTTTTTCTTGAAGTCTACTCCATTTCTGTGGATTTTTTTGCTGGGTGAATTTGTTTTTTTATAAGTGATCTATGATAAAGCATTGTTTAAAAGTAATATAGTTTGGCTCCAGTAGACCCCCGTGACCCTGTGTTAGGATATAGCGGGTTGGAAACTGACTCACTGACTGACTACATTGCCCTTCTCAGTTATTCAGATGTACTGTAGTTTTAAATGATGTGATGTACTGTAGTTTTAAATGCTATGATGTTCCCCTGCTGCTGTCCTTTGGGCAAAATTCACTATTTTTCTTATATGTGATTTTAAGTATTATTAAAATTACTTCTCCTGTATTTTTCAAACTCATTGTTATTATTATTATTTAAAGACTTAAAAGGACCATTTAGGGGTAAAGACTGTGTGGAAGGGTGTTGTAGGTTTTGACTAATCTCCCAGTCCATAAGTCAACTACTATATGTATATATCTTCCTCTAGTAACTTCAGACTGTTGTGATGTATACTAGGTTACCTTCTGAAAGGTGGGAGTGGGTTGTGATATGGCTTTGCTATTTGTGTTATGGTTCAGCCAGGCTTAACACTCTGGTTTAGGTGTACTTCTTACGTATTTAATTTGTTCGTTGTTATTTAGTACATTTTCATGTTTCTTTGTTTCTGTTATTTGCCTCCTTTAATGTAAAATGTTGTGTTTTAATCTTTCTTTTTTTATTTAATGTATAAATGTTTCTGTGTTTAGACAGATGTTTTCTTATTGCTCCTTGTACTTTGTATGTGGTACCCCAAGAGGCACGGGCAAACTGACTTTACCATTTAGGAATTTAAGTCAAATCTAGCAGAGCTCAGATGTATGCTTTATAGTTGTGATTTCTTTGTTGGACGTTTGATTATTTTTTTGCTCTATTGTGGGATTATTCTTACTGATTTTGTATTGGAACTTGTCTGCTGTGGATTGCTTTTTTAGGCAACTCCTTTTGCTTCTTTTTGTGCCTTTTGTGGAATTTCTGCATTTCAACTAAATATTGTTTTATTTATAAAGATTCCTTGTTTAGTTGGTTTCATCAATTAAAAGTTTTTATGGTTCCCTTTCTTTGCATGGCACTTTTGATATTTGGGAGATTTAAGTTTCGTTTTGAGAAAAACAAGTCCTGGCCCACTCAGTGAAACCTTTTGGATGCCTCACACTCCATTCTCATTATTGTTCTTTTTCCAGATCATGACAGTTTGTCCTCCAGTTTATGTATATCTTCGGCTTCATTAAACTGAGACCAAATAGTTGTGTTAATACAGTGTCAGATCACATGATTTGTCTAATGATTTTCAGTTATGGACTTCCATTTCATAATCTTAGCAAGTCAGGGGAAGTTGTTTTGGACTCCTATCACTGCCAGTCTAGTAGTTTGATATCCCTAGCAAATCAGTCCAAGCATTCTGTGAATTCCCATGAGCCTTGTTTTGAATGGGTATACTCTGGGTATACAAGAGGAGACAACCAATGAGCATTCATCTGTTGCAGCTGCAAGTAAACCGAGAAAGGACGTGTTTTGGGACTCACAAGCAAGAGAGAGGCGCGCCTGTCTGGTATCATGTGTTTTACGTACCACAACATAATTGAAATGGGGATTAGCTTTAGCTGAAAATGCTGTAACATGAAAACATTTGTACAGCACAGGTGAAGTCAGGCCAAAAAAAAAGAGGCAAACTTGTTACACTTTAGAAACCACTGCCGGGTAGTCTACCGTCCTTCTCCGTTGCCAAGTTTGACATCCTCTCCAGCTAGAAGTCATGTAATGTGCCACTGGTTTTAGATGGCTGGTGAAAGACTACCTCCATTGGGGTGTCTTCTTGTATGTAGGGCAAACTTTCAATCACACTTAGGACAACTCCCATTTAGTTTTAGACATTCATCCATATACAGAATATGCAAAAGTATCTTAAACAAACTATATTTTGCCACAATGAAAATGAAGAAATGTACTTTCCAGTACTTTTAATAAACCTTTAAATCAATTATGAAGGCCATTTACTTCAGTTCAGGATTTCCCATCCCAGATGCATCAGATAAGAGCCTAAAAAGTGTCGGTGAAAAGTCTTCAATTAAAGCAACACTTGCCTGTTGAATGCACATGGAGCACTAGAGGAAAAACCCAAGCATAGATAGGGAGAACATTCAAACTCTACAGGCACTGGTCAGACTGGGAGTCAAACCTAGGGCATTGGAACGGTGCGGTTACACTGTACTTTCCCTGGTGCTAATGACTTAATACTTTATTTTAGATTCAATTGTACAAAAAAATCTGTTTCTTCAGATGTTAGCCACATTTTTATGGCTTTAGTAAAATGGTCCCTGTTGCCACAAGTATGATTTGCTGATTGGCAGGCCTGAAAGGGCTTTTATGATTTCTTTGTGTGAAAGGATTATCATGATGACTTAGAACTGTACTTTGCATATTTTGTTTATTTCAAGACAACTTTAAGACAGGCCGAGACAAAAGGCATTTTTTCCTCAAACACTTTTTGAAGTAAATGATATTCTGTATTTTATTTATTTATTTTTGACACAGAATAATACAGCAAATTGTGTGATAATCCATGAGAACTGCCAAATCGTAGGCATCAATTTCTAAAAAATAAATATATCATGGATAGGCAAAGTAAAAGTGAAGACCATTTCAAAGAATCAGCATAATGCATGATACAATGAAGAACATAATAAAGAAAACAAAGATCTTATAGTGTAAAACTATTTAGATATCAGGGCATAGATATCTTTTGCAGGAAAAACTGAGTTGTAGCACCTAAAGATGACTAATCAGAGGTCTGCTGATTTAACAGTGTGATCTGATATTGAATTCACTATTCACTATTAAATCTGATCATATTATTACAATATGCATTTTTTCACAAAGTACAAAGAAAAGCATAATTAATTCCACAAAAATAGCAGAAGCCTAAGTAGCATCCCATAGACAACATCATTCTAAAAACCTAAATCATTCGGAGACCTAAATGAAAACAGACAGTTTTGAGTCCTTAAGAAGCTATGTGTTTAATCAACATTGTTATCTTCCCTGAAGGCCATACATGAGTGACAGAAAGCACGTTACCAAAATCAGGGTTAATTAGTGACATTGATTAAACAGCCAGCTTCTTTGGAGGTGTGATCATTAGGTGATAAATTTGCATTAAGAATAAAATTAAGTGTGACCCAGTTTATTGAATAAGCAAGAGGTGTAGAGTGTTTCCAAAGAGATAATTTATTGATATCTCTAGCTATCATTTTTAGACTCAAATATCTTACTGAGTCTTGAAAGTTGTATTTATTTCTAGCAGAACAATTTATATTTTCACAGTCAAAGATGTCATCTAGCAATAAACTTAATGCAACAATGACCTAACCCACCATATTTTCACTAATTATCATTGACTGCAAAAATTATTCAATTCTCTCAGATACTAATGTTGTTTTAGTTATTGATATATAGGAAAGAGGGTGGCATTTCAGTATAGTGATTAATGTAGCTCTATTCTGACTGACTGTCTTAGCTTATTAGTTAGTGCTGTTTCCTCATGGAAGTGTCTATGGGTTCAAATCCCATGTCTGGTCACTGTCAATGTGAATTCTGTGTTGTTGTTTTTTGGATGAAGACTTCAATTTAGTGGACAGTTCACAACAGCATACAGTTCAGTGTTCTGGCTTTTGGTTGAAAAATGAAAGAATGAATTTACCTCGAAAGCTTGCATATTGTAATCTTTTTAGGTAGCCAATAAAAGGTGTCACTTTACTTGTCTTCTCACTACAAATTAAAACATTTATTTATATGGCACATTTTCATATAAAAATGTATACCTCAAAGTGTTTTACACAAAGTTAAAGGAAAAAAGTACAGCTACAAAGGAGGAAAATAAGATAAAAATAAGATAAACAGCATTCATTAATAAATAAAAATAGTAAATACAAATAAATCTTAACGTACACAATACAGATAAACAAATCAAATAACAAAAATAGAAGACTCCTTAGGCATGGCCTAAATTATTATTAATTAAACTAATTTCTTTAGTCCCTAATGGTTACTTTAATAAGTCTGATGCAATGGACATAACCAAGGAGAAGAGGAAGATAAACATTCCCACAGTCAGGATGCTGGAAAAAATAAATCTGAAGTGGTTCCAAGGCCAAAAGACTGCCCAGCCCCTACCTTAAATCACTGAATTAAATATTTGGAGCTCCTAATACCTCAAAACAGCCTCAGTTCTTCAGGGCATGGATTCTGCAAGATGTCGGAAACATTCCTTCAAGATTTTGGACCATATTGACATGATTGCTCCACACATCATCTGGAGATTTGTTCCACTGTCCATTCATCCTGCAAATCCCAAAGGTGTTCTGTGGTGACTGGGAAAACCACTCAAAAACACTGAACTAATTGTCATGTTCATGAAACCAGTTTGAGATGTCTTTTGCTTTGTCACATGGTGCATGGTGCTAGAAGTAGCTATAAGAAGAAAATTACGATATGGCCTTGAAGTAAAGCACATGGTCAACAACAATATTCAGATAGACCAAGGCATTCAATTGATGTTTGATTAGTATTAATGGGCCTAGAGTGTGCCAGGAAAACATTTGCTACACCATTACACCACCAACCACCAGCAGCCTGGACTGTTAACACAAGGCAGGTTGGGGGCATGATTTCATGCTGTTGGTGCCAAATTCTGACAGTGCCATCTGTTTGCCTCAGCATAAATCGAGGTTCATCAGACTAGGCCTCGTTTTTCCAGTCTTTAAATGTCCATTGTTGGTGAGGCTGTGCCCACTGCAGCATCAGCTTTCTATTTTTGGATGACAGGTCTGAAACCCAAAGTGCTCTTCTGGTGTTGTAGCCCATCTACCTCAAGGTTTGATGTGTTGTGCTTTCTGAGATGTTTTTCTGCTCACCACAGCTGTACAGAATGATTATCCAAGTTATTGTAGCTTTTCTGTCAGTTTGAACCAGCCTGGCCATTCTGATGTAGCTTCTGTCATCAATAAGCTATTTTTGGGTGCAGAGCTGCCACTCTTCGGATGCCTTATGTTGTTAACACCATTCTGAATACACCCTAGAGCAGGGGTGTCGAACTCCAGTCCTGGAGGGCCGCATAGGCTGCAGGCTTTCATTCTAACCATCTTCTTAATTAGTGACCAGTTTTTGCTGCTAATTAACTTCTTTTGTCTTAATTTTAATTAATTGACTCAGGCTCCCTTAGTTGTTTCTTTTTCCTTAATTAGCAGCCAAACAATAATGAAACAAAAAAAGAGCTGTCACATGACCAGCTCACCTGTGCCCATCACACAATATCTGAACAATAAAGGTGAAGGTCTCATTAAGGTTGATCTCTCAGGTCACCAAAACATCTTGATGGTGCTCAAAAACAAGTTTAATTAACAGAATGAATGGGATTCTCATTAAAAATCTAGTTGGAGTGAAATTGGTTGGAGTTTAAAGCCCTGATTTAGCTGGTCATCTGTTGGCTTGTTTCTTATTTCTGTTTGGCTGTCATTTAATGAAGAAAACAATCAATTCAGAGCACTGAATCTTTAAAAAGAGGGCTATTAAAATGAAGGGAGAAAGAATTTAATTAGCAGTGAAAACTGGTCACTGATTAGGAAAAGGGTTAGAATGAAAACCTGCAGCCACTGCGGCCCTCCAGGACTGGAGTTCGACACACCTGGCCTAGAGACTGTTGTGTGTGAAATTCCCAGGAGTTCATCAGCTACAGAAATACTCAAACCAGCCTGTCTGGCATCAACAATCATGCCATGGTCAAGATCACTGAGATCACACGTTTTCCTTATTGTGATGGTTGTTTTGAGCATTCACTGAAGTTCCTGCCCTACATGATTTTATGCAAGCCACTTGATTGGCTGATTAGATAATTGCATTGATAAGCAGGTGTACAGGTGTTCCTAATTTTCCCTGTGAGTGTAAATATGCTAAAGTAGTTTTTTACTGTTATGATGCACCATCATAGAAGTGGATCTTCTCAAAAGGTGGAATGTCCATATTCCTTCTGACATCACAGATAACTGCAGAGTAGCAGCACTTTGATCTCCCAGCAGTTGCTCAAGATGTCACCTCAGAACACCAGACAAGAAAGTAGAGAATACAAGGGATTAATAATGATAGCAAATCCTTAAACTACACTAGGTCAAGATGGGCTGTTGCTTGTATTTAAACTGCCTTCACTGAATATTATTTCCTTCATGTTATGTATTTACAATCTGTTTAATGGAAAATCTTAAAAAGTATTGTACCCTTAAACATGTTCTCTGAATACTCAGGAGGGATTATCACAATGCTGAACATAAATGGATAAAATCAAATATAATTTTAAACAGACAAATAAACTAAATTAAAGCAGTACTATAAGAAAAGCAATTGTATTTGTACAGAATCATAATTTATAACAAGAAGCTTTAATGACATTGTTCTCAATTTTTAAAATGGCAGTTAAGTAAAGCAGCATTTAAGAGTGTAAACAGTAGAGTGTCACTACTGAATTGTAAATCTTTTGCAGAGTTTTCCTTGATAGTAGATATGTTGGCTGTAGTACACTCTACTGGTGATTCACCATATGTCCCATATATTATTTCCTTGCGCCAGTCCTAAAAGACTTCTGCTGTGTAGAATAATTGCTCACATTAAAAAATTCACCTCCACTTTACCTTCAAAACTAACTCAGCAGGCTTTTTTGCTGATATCTCAGTCAGTGGGAGCTGTGCAATAACAGAAATAAGCATTTTTCCAGATACACTGAAAACTGTAGTTGTTAGACGTCTTCTTAAAACAAAAAGCAACTATAACTGCCATATTTTGCGAAATATTAGCGGTAGCCACTACTGTCTCACAGCTCCAAAAGAATATTCACAAATCACAGCCTTGACACGGTATGTTTGGAGTTGGCATGTCCTACCCATGTTTCATTGGCTATTTCCCCAGGTACTCCTCTTTCTCTTTTCAGGTCCCAACGATATGAAGTTTAATTTTAATGGCGACTCTAAAGTGGTGTGGTTGTGTGCAGTGTTATTTGTCTATTTTTGTGTTTTGACATATGAGACTTCTATTTTTGATGCATATTTAATGACTAGCTTATGCCAGCTTATGGCTAGCTGTTTGGAGTGATCTCACCTTAGCAATAATAAAAATATGGCGGAGAATGCACTGTGCATTATCCATTGGTGGATAAAATCATTCATCTAGAATCTTTATTAGATTATGTATTTTTCAAATAGACCATAGAATTAGAAATGCGTAGTGGATTTGGACTTCTGCTTTGCCAGCAACTTCTGATTATCATCTTGTCCTTTGATTCTGGTAGCCTGACTATTTTTGATCTCTCGGTTTTGACCATTTGCTTTACCTGACCAAGTTTTCATGCAGTCATTTATTTATCTTGTAGTCATTCAACACTCACTACAATCTTCAGGGACATACTGTGTCTCTTAACAGTGTTGATGTGAATATAGGCCTCCAAGGAATGGCATCCAACAAACTTTTGTTATTTGCTTGTCACCGATATTGGCTGTCGCTTTTTAAGATTCTGAAATGGGAAATAATATAGTCAGAAAATAGATGAATGCAACAAATGACTATATTTAAGTAATATTTTAGTAATAGGCAGAATTTAGGCAAATAAATCACTCTGTAAACAAAATGACTCTCTTCCAAAAATCCCTTTGTCAAACTAGCCATTGACGTCCAGTTAGAATCTTACCATTCTAACTTACAATCTTTAACTCTTTTTGCTTTAAATGAATTGATTACTTGAGATCACTGTTTCAGCTTCCATATCAAGGAACACAGTTATACATATCAATCACCATATAACCTTCATTCTTGCTATATTTTCATTGAAATTAAAAAATGGAACACTAGTGTTAAAATGATCATCAGTTTACCTTTGGTTACAAACACTTTATTTTCTCAT
Organism: Polypterus bichir lapradei; assembly: GCA_026402145.1. Classification (NCBI taxonomy): domain Eukaryota; kingdom Metazoa; phylum Chordata; class Cladistia; order Polypteriformes; family Polypteridae; genus Polypterus; species Polypterus bichir. The sequence goes on from JANRMT010062822.1 coordinate 21,495,950, forward strand.
CTTGCAGCACAGGTTTGGCCTTTCCTATTTTATCAAGACTCTGAGAAGTTGACACAATTTTTTTTTCTCTAGTCACCTTGATTACACTGGTCTGCACCAAAATCCTCCCACACAAAAAAGTTGGTATACTTTATAGATTTACGTGTGTTGAATCCATTTCTGACATTAGAATTTCTCTAGCACAAACCATTTCCATGAGATATTGGATTCAATAAAAAATATCTTTTTTTTTAAAGTTGTTTGTTTTACAGCGTAAATGTTTTTCATGCTCAAAATATTATTTAAAGAATTCTATATTTTGAGATAAAAAATGTCAGTCTTCTTTCATCCTTAATGTTAGCTGAGGTAGAAACAACAAAAAAAAAGTATTTGCCAAACATTTTTATCTGTTAATCAGTATTTTTCTCTCTTCTTATTCTTTCAAAATAGCCAGGAATTTATATTTAGAAAATAAAGATGTATTTTTATTGTCAAGAAGAGAGAAAGTTAATGTTTAAATATTTTTTACAGAAATATGGAGGGTTGAACTTATCCATCCACTGTCTTCACCAGGTAACAGGCAAGCAAACAGTAAAAGACAACATGGGATTAGTTTTTGAACACAAGGAGATGTTCCACCAGGACATCACTCACATGGAGAGATGTTATAGTGGAAAGTGGAGTAAGTCTTTGTTAGCAGACACCTGATGGTCATTCCACCATGAAACACCTTCAGAGGATTATATAAGAAAAAAAAAATATTAAGTGACTACTTTTTATAAGTAATAATTATATTTAAAACAACTATATGTGTAATGTATATTTTTTTTCAAGTCTAAATAAATAAATTTAAAAATATATTTTTTCCTCTAAAATAAGGTTTGTTTCATTTTAAATGTTCATTTCTCAAAAAGTGGATGTGGTTAGGGAATTCTGCTACCAGATTTGGATTCTGCACCCTTAAATCTATGAAAACTACCTAAAATTTTTGACAGGAGAATTTTTTCTTTTTATATCATAGAGTACTTTTTAGGTTTGGCAAATGGGACTATAATTAGGGTTGCACATGTTCGAAATGTACTAGCTAGAATTTTAACTGACATGTGAAAACCTGAATGCTGTATATGTAACAGCGAGTGAGGTAATACATGTTTTAGCCTCTCCCCTCTTTAGTGTGTTAACTCATGTTGCCAGTCTGGCAGCTGGAGAAGAAGTGGACTTGCTGGAAAGAAGCAGTGGATATTAATACAGATTGTGGAACACGATTAGTGAAATTGCTGGATGGCCTGAAAGGGAAGCCAGGAAACAACCTGTGAAGCTAAATGTATTTGAGCATCTTTTTGCATGCAGTACCCCTGCTGAGTCTTTTAATATTTTAGGAACTAAGACATTTCCTCTGAAAATTGTTTGAATATCCTTTTTTTAATTACACTAATTGCATAGTTTGTGTATTAGAATTTATGGGAGCTAAGATGGAAATATGCCAGTGGCCTCAGCTGCTATAAGAACTTGATATATTTGACAATCGGCTATAAGGCTATAAAGTCTGTTTGATCAAACATGAATACAATCCATGAAGAAGTCATGCTTGACCAAAGGAATTGTATAGAAACTGCAAAAAATCAGAGCAATTAAAATGATACAATGAAAATGAAAGTAATTCATATACTGTGGCTACATCCTAAAAACATTAACTTGTCGACTGTCCAGTTAGTTATGTGATAATCTGATGAAACCAGTCTTATGTAATGCATATTACACCTGCAAGTCTGTGGGTGAGATGAAGTGCTAGAGGAAACAGCAGACTAAAGACTTTTTTTCCGTGAGTTTGCTTAATTTCAGATTGTGAATGTTAACAAAGGCCTTTTTTTTGTTTCTTTTAAACTGCCACTTTTTTGTATGGTATATGCAGTTTTTTGAATTTATTAATGAATGTATTTATCTATTTAAATGTATGCATTTATTATTGAATTTATTGTATTTATGAACCCTTCATGAACTTGAAATGCCAAACCAAAATGTCAATCGGACACTACAGTCTGTAGTGCGTGCATTAGTATACTGTGAGATATACAGATATCCTGTGTAGAAGTTCTGCTTCCTTATGGTACATTAAATTAAATAGTAACTATAGTCATTTCAATTAAAACTAGAGCTTTAGCAAAACAGACCACAAAAAATGTGAAAAATGTAGCCTTCTGATCTTATACAGTATAGCCTAACTGTTGTACAAGTGCTACAATTACTACATATAATTATATACTCATTATTACAATATGCAGTGCAGAAGTACTGCGGTTTTTACATTACATTTTATCAAATTTAAAGATTTAATTGCAGTAAATAATAAATAATAATAATAATAAAGTATCAAACATGTTAGCAATGGTTCACCATGCTCAATTAATAAATTACAATATGTGTAAATGTCTGCCAAAATGTGAATAAACATGTTACTCACAAAGTTAATATACTTTTTTGTAAACCTTTTCGAAGTGTATTGTGGGATATACTTTTACAGATAAACAAAATAAGATGGCATGCTAGTAGTCTAGAGCAAGTTAACATAACAGATTGTTTAATAAGCCATTAACAAACAAATTGTATATGTAATGTCAGGCACGTGCACTTAGATGATACTTTCACGGCACTGGCAAGGTAAGCAATACCATCCTGGATCAAGAGAGGCCACTATTGCTAACTTCTTCTGACCTTTCAGCTGCAGTTCTGAAGGACAAGTCCTGGAAGATGCCCAAGCTCATTTACCCTCCACACCCGGAAGTCCCACCCATTTCTGGAGAGCTTGATATATATACCAGCCACCCACTCCCACTTAGTGGTAATCTATTAGCGATTTCAATCATGGCTGAGAGTATTTATTTTGCGTCACTTTTCATTTTGGTTGAACCATTAAATGGGGTTTAACTAAGTTATAACTCAATCTTTGACACTGTTGTCTGCCCTGTACTTGAGTAAACAGTGTAAACAAATGAAAAACTTAAACCTATTGTAATTGTAATAATATACTGTATAATAATATTTCACATTATTCCTACTGATTACTTATTTCAAAAAAAAGAATACACTTTACTGTAAAACTGTAATTTGCAATGACCATCAACAAAAGCCAAGTCACTAGAAAAAACAGAGAAAAGCAAGAATTGCATTTTTTTTACATATTTCTTTTGTTTTTTCAATTGTAGCTCAGGCAGATGAAATGAACTGCTCATGGTCATACAGCATCAATAGCAGAATTTAATAATAATAATAATAATAATTTATTTATAGGTGCATTTCAAGGCACATAAGGACACCTTACAGAGCACATTAATAACAACAGTCACAACATAAAATTAATAAAATTTACTCCCATGATCTCCCACCGATTAAAAAAAAAAAACCCTACTAATCATATTGTACTTCCGATGTACCCTATTAACTGACAGCACCATTGTTTTACAAAATTCCTTAGGTTAGACCAGGTAATACAGTTGTTGTGTGTGTATATATAGAGTGTATATATATATTATATATAGATAGATAGATAGATAGATATAGTGTAAACACCAGGGCGTGTACAGCCACCCTAACCCAACACAGATAGGCAGGACACATGTTTATCCACTCAGCACACCTTTATTTACAGGTGGGGAAGTGCTATCTTTGCTCCCCACAAGAGCACAATGTTCACAAAACCAAGCACAGTCTTCCTCACCTCCAGTCCTCCTCAAAGGCTTTGTCCTTCTTTCTCCCGACTCTGGCCATTGACTAGTGGCAACTGGCACCTTTTTATAGGACATGCGGAATTACAACAGGTGCCCACCAAGGTTCTTCCAGCAGCACTTCATGGTAAAGTGGTACCAGTGCTACCAAACAGAGCCTAGTAAATGTCCAGGCGCCCCCTGTTGGAGGCTGCAGGCCCCAACAGTGTTGAGCTTCCATGCTGCAAACCCGTGGCCATGCTGAGGCCTCTTTTTCGGTCTGGAAGAGATAGTATGTTTAATAAGTGCTCTAACCCGGTCCTTCTGCGGCGAAGGCAGACCAGCAGGTTAGAGCCCTGGCAGTCCACCACACACACACACAAACACACACACACATATATATATATACATTAGCCGTCCCCCATGGCTTCGCCCACGTAGTAATGAAACAGGATAGTGAGGAGGGCCATACCCGGCTCCCTACTCCTCACGTCACACTTTCCCCTCCCCTCAGCTCGCAGTCTCTGTCTTGAATTACTGTGAACATATCGCTCCTGCAAGTGAACTATGATGAGAGAAGGCTCAAAATCAACCGAAATGTTTAAGCAAATTATAGAAAAAAGCCCAATCTAAACCCGTTATATAGTTTTCTCGTAAAAAGCAGACAGCCAGACGTTGGATTTTATATATATATATATATATATATATATATATATATATATATACATATATATATATATATATATTTTCATAGCATTCATAGTCTGAAACATGATCTGATTGTATGGGTGGTTACCTACCGGGTAACGCATGTGGTTGGTCTGCAAGTCGGCAAAGTCTGCCATGCCCTCTCAGTCGCGATAAGCATATTCATAGAATGGTATATACATGTGTTTCGCCCTTATTTGGGCTCATCAGGCATACACACTCCACTACATCCCCTCACGTGAAGGGTTTAGGTCGTTGGAACAAAAAAAAAAAATCCATTCTGAAGGCAAAAGGAAAGAAGAGGCATTAGGTGACAGCATCAACCATCAACCTGGGATGAAATTACAATTAGACAAGCATTGAGATTGTCTCACAATCATGTGTGTGACTATATCTATACTAATAAAAGGCAAAGCCCTCACTGACTGACTGACTGACTCACTGACTCACTCACTCACTCACTGACTCATCACTAATTCTCAAACTTCCCGTGCAGGTAGAAGGCTGAAATTTGGCAGGCTCATTCCTTACAGCTTACTTACAAAAGTTTAGCAGGTTTCATTTCGAAATTCTACACGTGACGGTCATAACGGTCGATAACGGTCGACAACGTCCGCCATGTTGAACTTTCTTATTTATGGCCCCATCTTCACGAAATTTGGCAGGCAGCTTCCCTGCACTAACCGAAATCGATGTACTTACTTATTTTGATGGTATGACGCCACTGTCGGCCGCCATATTGAACTTTCCAACGTCACCAATTTTCCAACTTCCCGTGTAGGTAGAAGGCTGACCCCGTCTTCACGAAATTTGGTAGGTGGCTTCCCTGCGCTAACCAAAACTGATGTACGTACTTATTTCGGTGGTATGACGCCACTGTCGGCCGCCATATTGAATTTTCCAAATGTCACAAATTCTCCAACTTCACGTGTAGGTAGAAGGCTGAAATTTGGCAGGCCCATTCCTTACAGCTTACTTACAAAAGTTAAGCAGGTTTCATTTCGAAATTCTACGCGTAACGGTCATAACGGTCAACAAAGTCCGCCATATTGAACTTTCTTATTCATGGCCCCATCTTCACGAAATTTGGTAGGCGGCTTCCCTGTGCTAACCGAAACCAATGTACATACTTATTTCGGTGGTATGACGCCACTGTCAGCCGCCATATTGAACTTTCCAACGTCACTAATTCTCCAACTTCCCGTGTAGGTAGAAGGCTGAAATTTGGTACTTATTTCGGTGGTATGATGCCACTGTCGGCCGCCATATTAAACTTTTAACGGAAACCGATGTACGTACTTATTTCGTTGGTATGACACCACTGTCGGCCGCCATATTGAACTTTCCAACGTCACTAATTCTCAAACTTCCCGTGCAGGTAGAAGGCTGAAATTTGGCAGGCTCATTCCTTACAGCTTACTTACAAAAGTTTAGCAGGTTTCATTTCGAAATTCTACGCGTAACGGTCATAACGGTCAACAACGTCTGCCATGTTGAACTTTATTTATGGCCCGATCTTCTCGAAATTTGGTAGGTGGCTTCCCTGAGCTAACCGAAACCAATGTACGTACTTATTTCAGTGGTATGACGCCACTGTCAGCCGCCATATTGAACTTTCCAACGTCACTAATTCTCCAACTTCCCGTGTAGGTAGAAGGCTGAAATTTGGCAGGCTCATTCCTTACAGCTTACTTACAAAAGTTAAGCAGGTTTCATTTTGGAATTCTACGCGTAATGGTCATAACGGTCAACAACGTCCGCCATGTTGAACTTTCTTATTTATGGCCCGATCTTCTCGAAATTTTATAGGCGGCTTCCCTGCAGTAACCGAAACTAATGTACGTACTTATTTCGGTGGTATGATGCCACTGTTGGCCGCCATATTGAACTTTTCAACAGTCTTTGTTACTTATGGGCCCATCTTCAAGAAATTTGGTACTCGGGTTCCCAACACTAACTGAATCCTACTTACGTACATATATACGTCCATAGCCTGCAGCTCGGTCACCGTGTGAGGTGGCGTTGGGTCCCCCATCCTAACGCCTCCCATGTTGTTGGCTGGCTGCCTGCCTATATAAGACCGTCCTTCGCTCCGGTCTCTACATTCCCTTCTTGCTTCGCCACGGGATTCACATCTCCTTACTGATAACTACAGCCTTTTTGTTTAATCCACGGCTTTTCCGCTGTTTTATTGTTTGTTTATTACAATTATAGTTATTGTATAGGTATTTTAGACTTACTTTACATTGCTCAGGTACCCATTTCCTTTATCATTCCAACCCCCATTACCATGTCTATCGAGGTGATCACTATCGATCAAAGAACTGTCACTTACTGAGTGGTTTCCATGCCCGGAGATGGCACCTACCTTTTCCATTCTCTTTCTTACATATTGCACGGCCATATCAGGCTCACTCTTGATATCCGGAGGAACATTGTGTCTTATGTATTGAATGACTGGGACAGGTTCAAGGTGTGGACTGATGACGGTACAGGAGATAATTATACTACACAGGAGCACTATAAGAGTGAAATGCTTAAGCCCTTCACCTATGGTTCTGCATGTGAGTTGATGGCTGCCGCTGAATTGTTCGGTTGTCGCTTTCAAGTGTACCGAAATGGCCAAATATTTTACACCTTTCGACAACCGCCAATGCCTCTTAAACATCTTAGATTCACAGGTGATGATTTCAGTAGTGGACACTTTGATGTTTATGTTTATTTTTTACTGCCCACTGACTTAAAAGAGGAGAGTTAGGATTCTTCTAGCTTAGCAAAATAAGTCTGCGTGCCAATAGTATAGTGAAGGCAATCATAGTTTGTTTGTCCTTCTCCACTTTAAGCCCATCTGGAAGAAAACCAAACACAGCTGTTAGTGGATTAGGAGGGATTGTGACACCAAAGCTGTCTGAAAGGCACTTAAAATTTTTTGTCCAGAATGATGTTAACTTGGTGCAGGCCCAAAACATGTGACCCAGTGAGGCTGTAGCTTGATTGCAGTGTTCACAGGTAGGATCCTGCCCTGGAAACATTTTGGATAATTTTAAGCGAGACAAATGTGCTCGATATATAATTTTGCGTTGAATAATTGTATGCTTTGTGCATATGGATCTCGAATGAATTCTCTGCATTGCTACCTTCCACTCCTTTTCTGATATATTGAGTGAGAGATCCTTTTCCCATTGTCCTCTTGGATCTTTGAAAGGGAGGGACTGTAATTTTTTTTTATATATTGCAGAAATGCTGTCTGAGTCCTCGAGACTGAGCAATATTTTTTCCAGCATAGAGGAAGGTGGGAGATGGGGAAAATCGGTCAGGTTCTGTTTAAAAAAAGTTTCAGATTTGAAGATAGTGAAAGAAATGTGTTGTTGGAAAATTAAATTTGGAATGTAATTGTTCATAGGATGCAAAAATGTTGTCTATATAAAGATCTCTATGCAATTTAATCCCAAATGTTTTCCAGATATTAAAAACTGCATATGTTTGCGAGGGTTGAAAAAGGTGGTTCTCATGCAGAGGTGCCACAGATAACAGATTCTCCATCTTAAAGTGCTTTCTACTTTTGGTTCCATATTCTGAGTGAGTGAAGCACAATTGGGTTGGTAGTATATTGGCGATAACTTGCATTTATTGGGGCACAACCCAGGGAATATAGAGAAATACTGCAGTAATTTTTTTTCTATTGCGGACCAAGCCTGTGTCCAGGTTTTTATAGCTTGTATGTTTGCTGCCCAGTAATAAAACTGAAAGTTAGGAAGAGCCATGCCACCTTCTGTCTTAGGTCTTTGTAGAGTTGCTCTTTGGATACGTGGATGTTTTAGGTTCCAAATAAATGAGGTTACGGTTGAATCTAATTGCTTAAAGAATGATTTATTGATTTATATTGGAATGTTTTGAAATAAAAAAAGAAACTTAGGAAGGATATTCATCTTAACAACATTAATTCTTCCAGCTAGAGTGAGATGGAAGGTTGACCATCTATGGAAGTCTTGCTTAATTTTTTCCATACAGATGGCAAAATTTTGTTGATAAAGAGCTTTATGTTTACTTGTGATAGTTACCCATAGGTATTTAAACTGATCTGCAATAATAAAGGGGAAGGTGTCCAATCTAATATTGTATGCTTGAGAATTCACTGGAAAGAGCACACTTTTATTCAAATTAATTCTGAGGCCAGAGATCTTTTGAAATTCTGTAAGTGCTGTTAGGACAGCAAGCACAGTATTTTGTGGGTCTGATATATACAAAACCATATCATCTGCATATAGAGAAATTTTCCAGTCATTTTCTGATAATCCCCTTTATCTGATAAGCATTTTGACAGTGGACTGCCAGTGGTTCAATGGCGATTGCAAATAGCAGTGGTGACAAGGGGCATCCTTGTCTGGTACCACGTTCTAATTTAAAGTAGTCTGAGCAAATGTTGTTAATACAAACTGAAGCTTCTGGATTTGTATACAGTAGTTTGATTCATGCACAAATATTCGGGCCAAACCAAATTTCTCTAATGTAGTGAAAAGGTAGTTCCATTCAATCATATCAAATGCTTTTTCTGCATCCAATGATAATAATAACTCCGGGGTGTTTGACTTTGCTGGTGAATATATTACATTAAACAGGTGTTGGAGATTGGAAGCTAAATGTTGGCCTTTAATAAATCAAGTTTGATCTTGTGATATTACCAAAGGTAGCACTTTCTCCATCCTTCTAGCTAGGACTTTGGAGAGTATCTTAACATCATTATTCAAAAGTGAAATTGGCCTGTATGATGCACATTGTAATAAGTCCTTGTTTTGTTTAGGAAAGACGGTGATTAATGCTTGGCGAAGAGTTTGAGATAGAATTTTATTGTCTCTAGCTTCTGTAAATGTTACTAATAAGAGGGGAGCTAGATGAGTGGAGAATTTCTTATATATTATATTTCTTAAATGTGTGCATTATATTTTTATGGTCAATGATTTTATTTCCGTTCGTGTTAGTGATTGCTGGGATTGTATTGCGAACTTCTTGCTTGTGGATTTGTTAAGCTAAGAGCTTATTAGCTTTCTCTCCGTGTTCACAGTAATGATGTCTTGATTTAAAAATTAGTTGTTCAGTTTCTTTGGTTGTTAAGTGGTTGAGCTCTGAATGCAGAGCCTGTCTTTTCCTATGAAGAACTTTACTTGGACACCTGGCATGTTCTTGATCTATTCTAGTAATTTTGCTGGTTAGCTCTGATACCTTCTTGGTTTCTAATTTATTTCTGTGGGAAAGATATGAAATAATCTGTCCTCTTAAGAAGGCCTTTAGAGTTTCCCAGAGTATTCCTGCAGAGACCTCTGAGGATGTATTTGTCTCTAGGAAGAAACTGATTTGTTTTGATATAAATTCTGTACAGTCCTCATCTGCTAATAGAAGTGGGTTAAGACACCATCTGCAAGATGAGTATGTGGGGCATAATGATTTCAGCTCCAAGATCAGAGGGGCATGGTCAGAAATAACAATAGCGTCGTACTTGCAAGATTTAATCGCAGACAAGAAATTATTATCTATAAAGAAATAATCGATTCTTGAGTAACAATGATGCACTGGTGAGCAGAAAGAATATGTTCTTGAGTTTGGGTTTAGAAACCTCCAGGGGTCTGATAAGTTATGGTCAGTTAAAAACTGTGTAATTGTCTTTGCAGTGTTAGATATCACCTCCCGTGACAGGAGACCTATCAAAGAGTGGATTTAAAACACAATTAAAGTCCCCAGCCATTGTAATTTTATGAGTGTTCATATTGGGAATAGATGGAAATATAATTTGCATGAATTCCCCATCGTCGACATTGGGTGCATAATCATTTATCAAAATCACTTTACAGTTAAATAAGTTGCCCATGACAATCACATATCTCCCTTCAGGATCAGATACTACATCTGATGCTACAAATGAGACTGTTCTATGTATAAGAATTTCCACACCTCTAGTTTTCTTTGTAAAGCTGGAATGGAACATTTGGCCAGTCCAGTCTTTTTGCAGACGGAACTGATCTTTGCTTAATAAGTGGGTCTCCTGTAAAAATACTATTTTAGCGTTTAGACCTGTTAGGTGAGAGAATACTTTATTTCTCTTTAATTCGTGATTCAGGCCTTTAACATTCCAGCTCACAATGTTAACTGTCCCATCATGGAGACATTGATTCTGAATTTTTGATGTCAATTTGTAGTCTTAACTGAAAGCGAGACAGCTTAAACCTTAATTTCCAATTTTCCCATGAGTTATTGCCATGCAGCCTATTGTTACATTGGAAATTATAATTATAAAATTAAAAGGATAGATTAGATATAGCTTGCTCACTTTCTTCCCCACCCTTATCCCCCCCCCATTTTGCCTCCCCACTTAAAATATAATAAGCATTTTGGGGGATACAGTGGAACCTCGGTTTACGAGTAACTTGGTTTACGAGTGTTTTGCAAGACAAGCTAAATTTTTTAATACTTTTTGATTTGATAAACGAGCGATGTCTTGCAATACGAGTAGTATGGATATACTTTGTCTGCTGAGCGTCACGTGATCACAACTGTGCTGATGGTTCTTCTCTCTCACACGCGTCTCTATCTCCTTATCTCTCTCGCTTGCGTGCACGTCTCTCTCTCTCCTTATCTCTCTCACTAGCGCATGTCTCTCTCGCTTGGCGCGCGTCTCTCCTTATCACGCTCTCTCTCTCTTCTCTTGAGGGCAATCGTCTCCTATTCTCCGTCTGAGTCTGTGTGCCTCACTCATATAGTCAACATCCGTACGAGCGTATACTGTTTACTACAGCATTGTGACTGTGTGTGTGTGTGCGTGCGCGCACGTCTGTGCTTTGAAGTGTGAGTCCCCGTCTTGCGCCCCAAAACACAAAGCTGAGTTTAAGTACTTTGACAACACCAGCTTTATTCAGCTTGAAACAGCAACATCGTAGTTATTTATTGTAGCGGGATCTTTATAATGTTCCTTGTATCACCCATCGACAGCAAGCGCTTATAGCATGTCCGCGATCTTTTTGGATATGCTTATATGGTGAACTGCTACAGCACTGGGAGACTGCGATTGCTTTGGGACGCTCTTCCGCGTGTCGTCCCATTGGGTGGAATCCCACAAGAGTTTAGAAACTCAGTCACACCAGCCATGATTCTTTTTAAAGGTAAAGTGCAGGTTAATTTGTTTTATATATTTTTACTTTATATTTTGTATTAATCATTTTTATATGAATAGTTTTATGTTGTGGAACGAATCATCTGAGTTTCCATTATTTCTTATGGGGAAATTTACTTTAATATACAAGTGCTTTGGACTGCGAGCATGTTTCCGGAACGAATTATGCTCGCAAACCGAGGTTCCACTGTATTTACTTTAACAATATCCTCTTAGCTAATGCGAGATGAGAATATGGCTAGTTGATGAAGTCTTGTTTGATACAATCTGTTTGGTCTCACTTCAGTATTATTCACTTTGCACTATGTTTTTATATCTGTTGTATGTAAAATGGCTCTAAATTTGTCACAGTTTCAAGTGTACTGTGTAAAAAGGAACAGATTCGACACACGTAAAAAGGTTTGGGGCAGCCACCTGTATAATAATCCTGGCTGCAAATAGTTTTTGAAATAACACAGAGCTGTTGACAATACTGAGTCTAAAACAGAACTGACGAGGGTTGGAAAAGATGGCGGCTTTAAGGGATCAGACCGGAAGTGATGTAGGGGAACTGGAAGTGATGTCCTTCTGACGTCAGCCTGTGTGCCGGAAGTGACGTTCTTCTGGGCACCGGAAACGGTATCATCAGCACTGAATCAGATAGGTTTTCCCGCAGCTGGTCTGTAGAGATAACAGGAGAAGGTTTAGTGCACCCCGCCGACCCCGTCCATACAACATCCCCCTACTCACACGTGTGTGACAATTGTTAGTTTAAAACACATACACATTGAGACTTGTAGTACACAATTTGTAGAAATAATCATTCCACTAATTTATGAATGTGCATAAAAATGAAGCATTGTTTACAGAAGGGAAAACTCTCAGTCATTCATATGTGGCCAAAAACAACTGAAAAGTAGTGCAGATGGAGACATTAGAGGAGCTGGCTTAGTAGATAAGTGATAAACTTCTGCAGAACATGACAGGACTGAAACATTAATTGAAAAATTCCAGCCAGAATTTAAAACTATCATAAGCTGCACGCTCAGAAGCAGTTTCTGAGGGCAAAGTTAATTTTATATTCATGCCTTTGTGAGCTATGTCTTACTCCAAACTATCCATAAGTCTCAATAGGAAAGTCTCTTTTTGTTGGCTTATTTGAAAACATAAATAAATTGATCAATCAAAAATGAATAGACATGCAACAGCTGCCTGGCAGAAGGTCCACTAAACAGAACAAATTAGACACATGCTTTAAAATGGCAAGCTACTATGAAGAAGTTGGAAACTGTTTACGAGATGACAAATGGGGCAGAACATGCATCTGCGAATCAAATTTCCGTCATGCCAAATATGCAGCGAAAAGCAAACACTGTAGGTGACACTTGTGTTTAATATCCAGTGTGTTGTGAGAGCAGTGATTTATGGGTTTAAACCTAATTGAGCACAACCGGATAACATAAATAACTGAGTAGCCAATCTCTTTAGGTAAATGTTTTTATTATAAAAACAATAAATAACACAAAATCACAATCTAACATGGAACAATTAGGCTAATTAACTAATCAACAACAAGGACACTGATATTCAATCTGTTGTTACCTTACTGTTTCTCATCTCTGCAGATATTTTTGAAATATTGCCCAGCTTTAAGTAGCTAATTAGCACTATGCAGAAGTTGAAAACATCACAACGCTTGAGTAATTTGCTGATATGACTTTGCTGATATAGGCCAGCACTTAAATACTCCATTATATGCTACATCAGCCATTTGGTGGTTTGTGAAAGAGCTTATAATTATAGACTGCTCTAATTAGCTAGGTGTCTAATTGTAAAAAAAGTTAAAAAAAAAAAAGTTCAGAAAAACTTTCAAAATGCACCACTTGGTCTCAGTGCAATAGTCCTACACTTCAATGAAAAATTAGGAAATATTATACAGCATCATAAGACTCCCAGAACCAAGGGTCAGAAGTGTCTTTAAATTCCTGAATGGCACAAATGAAATACTCTGGGACCTAAACAAGCTAAAAGCATGAATTTGGGGGTGGAACACAACAGGCAGTGCTTTTTTTCCATTTTACCTAATAAGTCTAGTTTATCTAGAGATTGAATCAAAAGGAGGAGTGCTATGATGGTCAACAAGTTCCAAATACTATGTATACACAGTAAATATAACGTGTGTGTGTGTGTGTATGTTTTGACCACTCATGGGTATATCAAAGCCCTGAACCCTTGACACATATACAACATACAGTCATGGGTGCAAATAAACTATTTTATTTTCACTAAATACCTTTTCAAAGGTTTTTTCTTAAATATGATTTTTTTTCTCTTCTATATTAAATCTTCTGTTTCAAATGACAGCTGTGCTTGTTGATGTTCCATCCCAGATAAATTCTGTTGACTCTGCCACCGCATGATTGTTAGGCAGGAAATGAGTTGGGGTGCCAGACGTTAATTCATATTTTATATGGGTTCATTCAAAGAGATAATAAAAATACGCCGTGGACGGAAAAAGGTTGGAAGGTACAGCTGGGGAGTTGTTCTGTCCTACTCCAATTCTGGTCCTTCACTGAATGCCAACTTGCAGTGGTTTTGAGATATATACATTGCCATCCTAGAAGGGACAGGGTGTACAGGTATTTATGTGTATATATGTATACTCAAATGTTCATTTTTCTCCCTGTGCTTAAAACTCATTAAAAAAAGTGTTTTTAGCGAGCGGTTAGTAGCGCTATAGCGCAGACTCTTGCAGTGTTAGTTTTCTCTGTTGTTCAAGGTTTTCTCAGTGTTATTCAATGTTTTTACATTTAGTTTACTATTATGCTGTGCATTCTATGGTATAATTAACTATATTTGTGCTTATAAATCTTTAAAACAAATATATTTACATACAGTTTGTACGGTCTGGAACGGATTAATTGTATTTACATACAATCCTTTGGAGGAAATTACTTCGGGTCACAACCAAATCGGGTTACGACCAGAGTTTTGGAACGAATTACGGTCGTGATCCGAGGTTCCACTGTACCTGGTTTGGTCTGCAGGCGGTAGAAGAACTGCTGCAGGCTCTGTGTGATGCTGTGCAGCCTCTGTGAGACTCATTCCGGGCTGTGTGCTCAATTAATAAGCTGATGCCTCAATTAATGTACTGTAATTTTATTGGTATTTATTTTGATTATTGAAACTTACCAGTAGCTGCTGCATTTCCCACCCTAGGATTATACTCGAGTCAATAAGTTTTTACAGTTTTTGTAGGTAAAATTAGGTACCTTGGCTTATATTCGGGTCGGTTTATACTCACGTATATACGGTAATACTAAAGAGTGTTTTTATTAAATAGTAAATCAGCCTTCTTCTGCATCTTAATGTGTTTTTTCCCTTGCCAGCTTTCTTTCAAGCTCAAGTGTTTTCTTCTTCTTGGACCAGCTTGCTCTGAATATCAGAAAATTGGGAAACTATTGCAAACTTTCTGCACTTCCAAAGCTGACAAAGTCTGAGTATTGGATACCTGAGACCCCCATGCCACATCTCGTCGATAAAGTCAGCCTGGCCAGGTATCTGATGCTCATTAAAGCTGGAACCGCTCACCTTCTGAAGATGTTAGCGAGTCAATAAACACATATTTAGACATTTTGCTTTTCCAGTTTATGTGATGCTTTATGTTCCTGTGCAAATTTACTGTTATATTATTTTATAGTTTTGGATGACATATTTAGAGCTGGTAATATCTTTATAAATATTGGATATAACTGTAACTAAACATGTTTACATTAAATGTCATTTTTTCTATGTTTTGATTACTTTTGTTTTACTTGTGCTTTTGGATTATCAGTGACCTCCACCTTGAGGGATTTAATGGCTTATGCTGTTGCCTAGTCCAGTCTTCACTTTGAATCCCATGCCTAGCCATTTTCTGCATCAATGTACATTTTTTCACTGGGTACACTAATTTCCTTCCCACATTCCAAGGACATGAGAATTAAGTTGACTGGGTATTTCTAACTGGCCCTGTGTAAGTGTGTCTGAGTGATAGCACTCAGTGATGAACAGGTGCCCTACCAGGCTGCCAGGACAGCCTCCAGCTCCCTGCAAGACTTAATTTTATTTAAGTGTTATGATTACTAGTGGCCTCCACTTCTTCCCTTACTGCTCAAGTTAATTGAAAGTTGCAATGATAGGTGTAAAAGTCAGTTAATGTAAAATCTGCAATTACTTCAAACGATCATGATGGCGTCATACATAAACTAATACTCAGAACATTTTAAAATACAGTATATCAATGATTTCATCTGATTGACTGGGGAGAAAAAGACTTAAGAGAAAAGTTCAGCTTCAGTTTACTTTTGTGCCAGTTTTGTTGCTTGTACTTTTTAATCATTTCTGTCTGGAGCATCATGAAGCACCAAGCTGAAACTTGTTGTACCAAAGAGTGGAAGAACAACAACAATGTAATTGTATGATTTTATTTTGGAGACAGTTGTGTAAGACTTTTTATAAATATTGATGCTAAAGATGAGTGGATAGATCCTTAGGCTGCTGTGTGACTGCTTGAATATACTGCCTTGTTATAATCTTTTTAATTAATGTGGAATTAGCTTGATGGATGGGGTAAAGATTTATAATTTAGCTGTCTATGAAAGACCAGACTCTATGTCAGAGTGTGTTTGCTTGGTTCTCAGTAACTGTGTTGTAGTTTATGTCACCCATTAAATAATATTCTTGAATTATGTATTAATTTTCTATACCACTTGTAATAATTGTTGCCTGGCT
This sequence comes from Polypterus bichir lapradei, assembly GCA_026402145.1. Taxonomy (NCBI): domain Eukaryota; kingdom Metazoa; phylum Chordata; class Cladistia; order Polypteriformes; family Polypteridae; genus Polypterus; species Polypterus bichir. The sequence goes on from JANRMT010062822.1 coordinate 21,512,252, forward strand.
AGTAAGGTGAATTAAGGTAAGCATAAAGTGAAAAAGAGCAATTTAAAAATTGATTAATAAAGACTAAAAACTGCCCATACAGGACAGTTGAAAGATGCAACACAAGCTATTGGAGCAGGCAACAGCTCACTGTGGTGACTGGAGGACGCCTCGTATACCAGAATGTTCAAGCAAGGGGTCATTAACCCCTGCAACCTAATAATGGCCATGGAAAATGGATACTCCAAGTGCACTAGAGTGACTGAGGTACCATTGGGAAAAGACAGAATATTCCTTTTTACCACCTAAAAATCCCCCAACCAAACCACTAGGTGGAGAGAAAGAACTTGCCGAGGATTTGCACTCATGCATGTCTATCTGTTTAGTTCAGTGTGTAATGCTTTTATGAAAATCTGTTGTTCCTACAATATTAGTAATCAGTAACCATTGTCTTCAGTAATACACAAGTAAAGGAGTGAATGGTTGCTCTTTTAAATTGTTCTGATCCCCTAAGACCTTGACAATGAAAACCTGTGAAACAAGACAGCAATATATCTAGATCAATGCTTTAATTCTTCTTGTTGGAAACCATAAGGTTCTTAAGAATGCAGTTTTTAACCTTCTCTGCAGGGCTCTTTGCAAAGAACTCTTTTACAGATTTACTGCTAAACTATGTCAAAACCTGTGAAATAATGTTGCATCATTCCCTGCACCAGTGCATCTCCACAATCCCTTTATAATATCCAATACCTTCCACTACTTTAATACGATGGGTCCCTTAGATAATAATTAGATTTTTGATATATCAACAATATCTTTTTTTTCCCTGCAGAAAATGTTTCCCTTCTAGCATGTACAAAACCAGACCTGTTCATTAATGCCCAGTCATCTCTTCGTTATTAAATCTGTATAATTCAGTTCAGGGTAGCAAGGAGTGCTGCAATAACACGATATACAAAATATCAGTGTTTCTGAAACTTCATATTGACTTTAGTGTGAAAGCGATTTTTTGATTATCTATGAACTATCTTGCGAGATGGTCATAAAATACTGTTTCTTTCTTATATTGTAAAACAAGTATTATATTATATAGTATTATATTTATATCATATCTTCTACAACTTTGTGATGGCCAGTGCTGTTTTCTATGTTGTGTTGTGCTGGGCTTGTAATATCACTTCAAGAGAGGCCCACTAAATCATCAGGTTAATTAAAAGGGCCGGCTCATTTATGGGATGCACTCTGGACCCCTTGGAAGTGGTAGCAAAGGAGAGAATTAAAATAAAACTGATTGCCATTATGAACAATGCTGCACATCCTCTCTCTAACACATTAATACTGAGTACTTTCAGCCAACAAATTATTCAGCAATAGTGTTTCAAGAAATGCTATGGGTGCTCCTTTATGCCAACAGCGATACATCTGTATAGCGCCTCACTGTAACAGCCAAGTCAGAATTTTTCTTTGTTTTTAATTTTCTTCCTGTTTAATCATTCTGGTGTATGTTTGGATTATTTAGTAGTAAATAGTATCTATCTATCTATCTATCTATCTATCTATCTATCTATCTATCTATCTATCTTCTGTATAAAGCCAAATTTCCCCGTGGTGACAAATAAAGTTCTATCTGTCTACTGTATGCAGCCTTCTTTCTTGTGCATGTGACATAATTACTTTACCAAATGCAGACATTAAAATGTTCTTCACAACTCAAAAACCAGTATGAGCAGTTCAATAAAAGTTTACCTCAAAGGCCAAAATAAATAAATCCACATATGCAAATTTATACCTTGAATCATCTAATTCTGCAAGATATCCAGATTTCCTGGCTGCTATTCCTGTAAGAGTCTAATAGAAATTGTAGATTCCAGACCCTGTCATCAGCTTTCTTAATTTATTTTCCTAAATGACAGTTCCAACGAAGGCTTAGTGCCCTCTCAAATGTCTGGAATACATTGTAACTATGGAAACAGGTGTTAAAGCATGATGAGTTTTAGGTCACACTGATCCCCCACATATCATGTTCTGTTCCAGTGACATGTTATTTTACATGCTGACCACTGCCACTCCATCAGTGTCACTGATTTACCACAATACCTTCAAATGACAAACTTTTTTTTTCCTTTGCATTGACAAATTACTAGCAATATCCTGTTTTTATAACACTATTTTAGGAACATTCTTTTTTTTTTATTATGGTGGCAACATTTTTTCTACTGCTGCCCCACTGCTCCAGGGCCTTGAGTTCAATTCTAGCTCCAAATATTATCACCTTTCGATTTAACCATTTTCTCTGTGTCTGGATGAGTTTTTCCTCTGGGTACACTGGTTTGTTCCCACAGTTCAGTTAACTATTTTGGCCCAGTATGATTGCCTTTGGTTGTGTGCCTCAGAGTGTTTTTTGATGGACTAGCTTATCAACTAGGACATTATTATATCCTCACAAGCTTTCACTGGAAAAATCAGAATGTAAAAGTGAATGAATCAGCACACCAAACTAAGAATAGATACATTAAATAACCTCTGATCAAATATTACTTTATAGTTTCTTTTATGTAAAGCTACAAGTCATAGTACTGTGTATGTTTCAGTCACAAATTTACGTATTTTTCTGGTATCATTAAAGTTAAAATGTATATTTTTCTTTAACGTGTCTTCAGTCAAACATTTCTAATTACATCTTGCCTGAAGAAGGGGCCTGAGTTGTCTTGAAAGCTTGCATATTGTAATCTTTTTTAGTTAGCTAATGAAAGGTGTCATTTTACTTGACTTCTCACAACATTCATGATGGCTAATACGGTACAACACCCTAGTAATTATCCTAAAGTAAAAGTTGAAATGGGCCCTGCATGTTTGCTTCAGTTGATACAAAACCTAACCCGGAGTATTTGTAGATGAAACGCAGAATGATCAGTTAGTTCTGTTTAACTTGACTTAAAAAGATGAAATACATCTTTTGTTTCATTTAAATAAACTATTGTATTTGTATTATGTAGTAGTTGTCCTGAAATATAGGTTTTATTTTAAAATCTCATAAATTACAAGCCCCTCTTATCAGTTTTATCATTTACCGATTTTTTTTGTTTTCTTTTAAACTGCATTTTTTGTTATGCCTTTATTTCATAATTTCATGTATTACTGTTTTATTGTAAAATCCCGTTAGTTTTGTCCATCATTCACCTGATTACTTTATTCAAAATTATTTATTTCAAAGGGAAAATATAGGAGAAAACATTAAGAAAGCATCCACAAAGACGTCTGAGAAATAAGATATCTGAAGAGATTTAGGTGCCCAGCATTATTAGGTGCAATGTGTCACTGACTCCTGATTGGAAATGTTCCAGTAATCTCACCTTCTAGCTGATTCCAGCTGTCTTTAAATAACTCACTTTATTTACAGTGTGTATAGTGTTAATAGCTGTGTCCTTCAGTTGGGTCTATTTTCAAGGATGGAAAAGCAGTTGCTAAGCATTTCTAAATGACAGCCCCGGGGTTCATTAAAAATATGGCAAACATTTGCTAAGCTCATTAAGTGCCATTTTTTGTGTGTATCAGATTCCTCCCCTGCATGCTATGCGTGACCAAACATCTATTAACCCTAATCCTATTGAAATGGCTGATACAGTCAAAGCAGTTAATAGACAAAACAAAAGTGATATTTACTTAAATGCATAAATAGGCTTTCAACTGGCTTTAAATAAGCTTTTTGGGTGACAATTCCATTCTCCTTTGTAATCTTGCTCTCATACATAATTTGCTCAACTATAGTATAGTAGTTAATTTAAGACAACATTATTTGCTAACTTGTTCAATACAAAATCTATCAGTTTACTAACCAGAATGGTAATTTTCCAGTGAATTAAACTATGTGCAGTATTTGCCTAATGCAATGAAAAATATCATTGCATTTAATATGTTTTAGAATTTCTTTCCATGAACAGCAATAGTAAATTTGCATCTTTGTACTTTAATAAATTGTTTTTTTTTCATTCAGCTCTAGCAAAAAGCAATTCTCTGCTGCATATTAGACAGAATGAAAAATATAAGCCCATTATTTTTAAAGCTGCAGCATTCACAATACAAAAAACAAGATGGCAGTGTTAGGCTCATCTCAGCCATACCGAATGCAAAATAATAATATTCCGAGAGGTGTTTCTTGTTTCTCTAAACTAATTAGAAAGTCTCACAAGACCCTTTTGCATTGGCTCATTGTTAAACAAGAGCAGGTACAGAACTTCATTATAAGAATTAGCTACTGTACAAAAAAAAATCAGCTGCTTATTAAAGTATGATAGATAGATAGACAGACAGATTTTACTCTTGCTATCAACACTAATTACCCTTTTTGTAATTTAGGTAACTACAAACCAGATTATGACTACATTTTACCTTAGCCTTGTCAAGACATAACTGCTTATCTGTATGCTTCACCAACTCCTTCTTGTTCTGGACTAAAACCAGTCATCTCTAAACCTCTTTTGTTTTGTACAGCAACTCCATTGCCTCATTTGACTTTTCCCTTTCACTATAAATATCTAAGATCAACCAACAGTGCCTAGTGATGCCTTGCAGATTTCCTGATTGTTTTATATTACAGACTGAAGTTAGGCATATTAAAAAAGATTGCCTAAATACAGTATTGAGTGTTTATATCAGTAACTGCTTTTCTTTTCTTTTTGCTTGCATTGCTCATCACACATTGACATCATTACTGTGGAACATATGGCACTTTAATTGCCAATGTGCATGCTTGCGTCTTGGGCGTCACATCAGATTAAACAAAAGTGACCACTTTTGCAACAGATGTATGTGAAGTCTGCAGTCCCATTTGTTTTTGAACTTGATCGAGTCCCTAAGTGAAAAACATATTTTGGTTCAATTTCTGACTCTATATTATACAAACAAATTCATTTTGAAAAATGAATTATGTAAAAGAAATCTTAAAAAAAAAAATTTTTAATTTCCACAGGTCCCACGTAAGTTCAAGCCAAGATATATATTAGACTCCTTGGAGGTAAAGGGAGTACAAAGTACTTTATTAATGTAATAATCTAAGATTAATAAATATGTAGGACCAAATAAATGGACTTAATCAAACAGCAACAGACAGTGATTTCTTTAGGTGAGATGCCAACAAATAGTCCACCAACTGTAATATGAGTATAATGGGCTTTTTCAGCGACTGCTGTTACTACTTTAAAAAGTACAGTTCCAGTAGTAATAAATAACCAAAGATTCAATTTGTTGAAAGATGTTCTGGAAATGAGGAGATTTGCCCAGATTTTCCATATCAATACAATGTAATTTTCAACTCTGATCAAGTTTCATGTTTCAGATAAAGCATGTGCTATAGCATTGCATATATAGAAACCTTTTAAGAAAATTGCATTTACGTATGACACTGGTAACTCTAACTCTTTTTGTTTCAATCCATAAGAAATCCTGTGAAAATTCAGAGCAATTGAGGATAAACCTGTTTTCACCAAAGAAACTTCCAAATCTCTAATAGAAGTTGAAGTAATTTTCAGTTTAATATTGAATTTTAAATGTTATATATTGACTCAATATATAACATTTATTTATTTAAGATTTAATGCTAAGAGTTTTTGTAAATAATACATTTCTAATGGAGGTAATATGTATGGAGTAAAAACTCTTTACATGATACAACAGGAGTTGGCAGATTTATTTGGGATTGGGACCATGCTATTCAAAAATCTTGCACAAGGGGGCTAGATCAATAATTGATAACAATCCAATTAATTGTCATCACTTATATGTCTAAATTTAATTTAATTATAACATTTATTTAAATCATCTTTGTTGGACAATAAGTATGAATATAATAAATAATGTAATTATGGCTTTGTACTGCTAAACTTTAATAAACATCATGCAAATGAACATATGACTAAACTCATATCATAATACTACTTTACAAGTCCGTTTTGGTCTTGCAGGTTTGTGTTAAGAATGTGTAAGTGTTCAGTGATATCCACCATAAACGCAAGATCCTGAATCTATTTGGTATCACTCAAATACATCACTGTTTTCCTTTTTTGACTCATGAAAAATTCTCTTTCCATGCACATTTCATAAAAACAGTGTGTATGGTACAGGTAGCCATGCCTAACAGTAAGAATTTCATAAACAAATTACATCACCTTTTCAAAATGCAATTTTCACAGTCACATGACACCTCAGACACAATCAGTTACTACTCCTCCCACGTTCACCATTTCCAATGAAAATATAAAAGTGAGGAATCTTTTTGAATGTCCATCGTAGAAACTGCATCTAAGAAGGTGAAAAGTTTGTTTTTGTTATTTTTATATGTTTTTCCAATATTGGACTTATCACATTGCAGGCTGGACCAAAACATAAGGCCAGTCACCTGTGGTTTGTATGTTTTGCACCACTAGGCTAGAGGAACAGAAAAGTGAAAAGAAGATTACTAAGTCTCATCATATTATCTCCAATAAGGAAATATTTGGGGATGGTACTTTCGTCATTATTTTTCTTTACGGTGTTTGTAAGCACTTATTATAGTAAGTATTAGGGCAATTCATATATTTGTTTGTTGGATGTGTTTAATCTATATGGGCATTTTCCTGGGGTGTCATTAATATTCGGGTTACAGGGTGGAAAAACTGAAGACTTAGGTATTGGTCTGATTTTAAAAGTATAGCAGTTTTTTTGCTACATAAATCTGGTGGCCATCACCACACTTTCTAGAAGTCAGGGGTTTGCTACAATGTTGCATAATCCACATGTCATTTACCCAGGTGTATGATCACAACATGCAAAACACACTAATTTTTTCCTAGAATATTGTTAAATAAATGCTTCCGGAAAGGCCAGTGCTAGGCATAACCAGAAAACTCAATTCACATGGTATTGAGCATCTGAATTGAAGATAGGATTCTTGACCAATGAATGAGGTGGATCTAAAATCCAAACCACAATTCCATACAATACAAGGTAATGCAATGTGTATTATCTGATTTTGGATTAGTATAACTTTTGAATTAAACTTAATATGTCTCCTAATGGATGGTGTTGTAAACTGTATTCTGAAAAATTTCAGGTAAGGAAAACAGAAGTTTTGAGGTACAGCTGTTCTACTCCCTAATTATGGCACCAAAGTGTGGTGAAAAGTGGCATGTTGATTAGCACATGGAGATCAGTGAGCATAATTGGTGCAAACATATAAGTACTAGGGGATTATATATGAGCAGTAGACTGGATGGAGGAAATAATTTAGACAGAGCAAAGTCATATTTCTGAAGAGACTAAAGTCCTTTAATGTGCTTGACAAGCTCCTGGGAATGTTCTGCCTCACCAGTGTGGTTAGTGCAATGTTCCATGTTGTAGCCTGCTTGGGGAGTAACAGCACCTTATGGGATGTCAAACACGTAAATTAACTCATCAGGAAGGCCAGCTGCATAATAGTACTGACCCTGTTCTCACTGGAGACAGCAGCAGAATAACAGTGATTACAAAATTAGAAGTCATTATGACTCTCTCTCTAAATAATTTACTTTTCATGATATTGATGAAAGTAGATACATTTTATTAGTTGCTTAAATATACTGTATATTCAATAATTTGATTATGATCTGTTCCTTTATCCAAGAAGGTGCTTAATGAGATAAAAAAACATCGAACTGACAGAACACTTGCTATTATGACAGTAAAATGATTTTATTGTCAGAATAGCTATTGAATGTTAACACTGTAATACAAAAAATACATGGTCCCAAAAAGACTATAGGAGCTTAACAAAGTGAAAAATAATTACCCAATACCTTTGATTGTGTCTCTTATTAACCAAGTAGGTGGGTTGACAATCTTTCCGAAAACAGATCTACATAGCAGATATAATGTAGTTTGCATTGGAGAGTGGGATGAAAGGAAAACTGCTTTTAATATGAGCTCCACAAATTACAAGTACTTCATCATGTCCTGTGATCTCACCAATGCACTAGCAGTTTTTGAAATGTCACATTTGGACACATTTTGGGGATTTCCTTGTTTGTATTGCTGATAATTTTATATTTTCTCCTGATTTGGATTCTAATGCCATTTATGTGTGAGATGTACAGTAATACAATTTCTTAGGAAAAATCATTTGTACACAAAGTTCAAAAATACAAGTTTCAAAAGCAATCTGTTCTATTTCTTGGGTATCATATTTCAAGGCAGAGACTTAGTGTGGACCAATCAAAGTAAAAGATACTTGAAAATGAAAAGCACCTACCTCGGTCAAACAATCCAATGGCCTTTGAATTACTTTCCTAGGTTTATCAAGGACTTTAGTTCTATTGTGGACCCCATTATTACTCTTACACAAAAAAACCACGCAAAGGTTTTATTGCACCATTCATTGAGGCAAAGTATAGAATGCTTCTGAGAATTTAAAGGAACCATTTATTTAGACTCCCTTTCTAAGCCACCCTAATATAATTCGTCAATTCCAATTAGATGTCAAGCCATCTTATTTTGGGGTAGAGGCAATTCTGTCATTGTGACCCTGATACCAACAAAGTACAGCCCTCTTTATTTGTGAAAAGATTAACCTCTTCATAACAGAGATAATATGTAGGAAACGGTGAACTGCTATTAGCAATATAAAAATGAAGGCAATACACAATAACCATGTGTTATACATACACTTTGCAAAAACCTGACATATCTTAAAACTGTTGTTTGATTTGGATTATGTAAATTATTCTGTGCTTGGTCTTACATAACTTATGATGAATCTAAAAAGGAATTGGCCAGTAGTTCACTACTTTAGAAGAATCTGTTAACATCAGGAATCTGTTCCCATATAATTCACCAATTGTAAACACCAAATCACTCATGGTTTTAAAGTAGAGCAGATGGTGTGTCTCTTCAAGGGAGATGTCTGCCTGAGGTTTTCCATCCCACAAACGAGTGCACTAATTTATTGCAGTGACTGATTGAACTCTATAGGCACATTAAGAAAGAAGACCCAGTATCTTTTAGTTTAGCTCTACCAAAGCACTTTAGGATACATCCAATCTTTCATGTCTCACCTGAAATCTGGTGACTCTAGTATTTTGCTTTGAGAAGACTTAAGAGGATATAGAGTTTGAGATGCAATCTCTTTAGAATTCAATGCAGCATGCAAGTATTTACAACATTTGTGAAGATTTAGACCTGAAGATCACTCTTAGGTTCTGGTCCATGATAAACATGTGCCTTGTCTGCTATGCAGTTTCACTGAGAAATAACTAGGAAGCATGATGGGTGCATCAAGAGTCCTTGTCTTAGGAGAAGGACAGTGGTTTTGAATCTCAAGCTGTTTGTAACTGGCATATTTAAAAATTTTTGCAATGTCTAGTTGCCATTTTGTATAACCATTTCATGGGCACTGCCATTTTGTCATGTCATCACTGCAGCAACTAGTAATGTGATAGATGTTGTGAGACCCATGATGTCACTACTATTACCACTACCACTACCGTGCTTATAAAACACGATGGCACATTAGTTTTGGCATCCTAGTATCAGATAATTTTAAATGACTCTAAGATTACAATATCCTTATTTTGATACTTTGATTATTTTTGTTTTTTTTTTTTACTTTCTGACTACAACTTTTTACAAACATTTTGGTTTGTGTTATTTTGATCATTAGTCTTTTCAATGCCAGCTTCAGCCTGAAATTTAGATTTTTTGGTTTTGCCCCTCTAAAATTGATTTTACAACAAACAGTTGAGATTTAAATGGTTAGGATTTGAAGAGACGGGGTACATTTTATGCCAGTTTCATGGCCATTTTTTTCGTTCACCCAGGTTGGCCAGTTTCCCCCTGGATTTTAGGAGTATTGGAGCAGAAGCTTTTATAACTTGATGGCCTTCCTGAAGCCAACCTCCTTTAGTCGCCTTTTACAACATGCTAGTTTGGCGGTAACCTTATTCTAATCCTAGACGGATAATACATACTGTATATATACTGTAAAAACTATATATAATGTTTATATAGTGTGATGGACGGACGACAGCTCAACCCGGCTGGGATGCCCCTGAAGTGGAAGGATGAGGGAAGGCAGCTTTTTCAGGACACTGCCTCCCCCAAAACACTAGATGGCAGCTCCTGGACTTGGAGTCCAGTTTCTCAGCCCTGTTGGGTACTGTGGGTGCTGCCAGGGGGAGTTATGAAAGGACCTGGAGAGACATGCTTCCCTTGCAGCCCAGAAGTGCTTGGAAATCATGAGGACAGAAGCCCCAGAGTACTTCCGGGCTGATTAAAGGCTTAGGATTCTCCATCTGACTCGGAAGTGCTGGCAAGTCACGGGGGAGGAAGAGTAGGAGCACTTCTGGGTCAAGAACTATATAAAGGACTTGGTGGAGACCTAGCAGGGAGCCGGAGTTGGGAGGTAGAACACAGAGCTTGCTGGGAGGTGTGGAGGAGAGAATTGTATTGATTTATTATTTCTTTATTTGTGTATGGTGGCTGTAGTGCTTAAAAGGCACTTTAAAGAAAGAAGAATAAGTAAAGGATCTTCTTTGTGCTTTTACCCTGTGTCTGTGTATCTGTCTGTTGGGTTCATGGGGCAACTGTGCTTTCTAGCGTTCTTACAATAGATATACTATATATATTTGTATTCATACACACACATATTGCATTTATCTCTCTCATTATTTCTCTCTCACAGCGAAAGCGTCCCAGCCATGAGCCACATATCTTTTGATAGTGGAGTCAGGAGATTCATTGTGGGAGACACTTCTGCCCATCTATGTTTTCCATTGCATTCGTTTGTCTGCCAGATCAGATATTAAATAGGTTAGACAGATATTTCCATGGGTTTTTTTGATTAATGGAGTCAAATGTCGTTGGTAGGACAGTGATAGCTGTGCAAAGCTTTTGGTGCTGCTCCAAGCATTTCTCTTCATGTCTTTTGGGGTCTGATGGCCTGAAGCCACACTGGGACTCAGAAAGGACTTCTTTGGCAAGTGGGAGCAAACAACCTAGAAACAGAAAGGTGAGGTTCATTATAGAGTAATGTCATTATTGTCAGTATTGTTTTCATGCTGCAGTTTGCTTCCCTTCTTGAAGATGGTAATAATATTGACATTTGTCAGGAATGTTGGGATAAGAATCTATTTGTCTCTACATATACAGTACATTGTGACCAATAATGGGGTGCCCCATAGCCCCAGACTCCAGACAAAAGTTCACTGATACAGACAAGATTTCAAATAAATACTATTTTATTATACAAAAGTCCCTTAACAGGTTCTTCCTTCAAAAGTACAAGTACAGTCATAACCACAATTCCAATTATCTTTCTCCACTCTCCTCCAGGCAAGCCTTGTACCCTACCTCCCAATTCCAACTCCCCAAATGAGGCAGACAAGTTTCTTTTTATGCCAGACCTGGGAATACTTTCAGTGCAAGATGGAAGCAATTCTGGGCCAGGCGCAAGCTCCAGAAAACAGGGAGGTCTTCTTCACACAGAACCCTCTAGTAGCGCCCAAAGACCCCAACAGGGCTGCTCTCTTGAACTCCAGGTCCTATGCAACCCTGTAAGTGTCCAAACTGGGATTACAACAGAAGTGTTCTGCCACCATCATGTTCTCCTATTTCCTAGAGCCAAACCATTAGACTATCTCCTAAACTGGGACAACAGCTGGGAACCAAACTGTCTGGACTGCACCTCAGTCCACGTGATCCATCCATTACCATCACACTCCATCCCAGTCAGGACACCAGTCCATCTGTTAAGTTAAGTAATTCACTATGTATTATATATGCAGCCTGCAACATCATCCAGCATGACCGGTATGGCAGTGGGTCATTGATGATCTGGGGAGGCATATCCTTGGAGGGTCACACAGACCTCCACGTGCTAGGTAATGGTATCCTTACTGGTGTTAGATTCCAGGATGAAATCCTCAGAGCTATTGTCAGACCTTACGCAGGTGCAGTGGGCCCTGGGTTCTTCCTGGCGCAGGACAATGCCCAGCCTCATTTGGTGAGAGTGTGTAGGCAGTTTATGGATAATGAAGGCATTGATGCTGGATTACCTGTGCAACCTGAATGGGCTGCAGGTATCGCCTACCAGGTATATGCAAACTTAAGAAGAACATGCTCATAATAAATAAAGCTTTACAACCAATACCCCCCTCCTGATCACACTGATTTAGCCCCCCCTCCACGTAATTTTTGCTATATATTGCCTTTGATTCTTGTAAGTTCATTTTCTCCCTTTGCGGATCTCCACCTGGCAGGGGCTGACATTGAACCAGGTACAGTAAGTGGATTAGAGA
>JANRMT010062822.1:21524632-21575208 GCA_026402145.1 Polypterus bichir lapradei
ATATATATATATATATATATATATATATATATATATACACACCAATACCAATACACATAGTTATATAGGTTATATATGTGTTATATATGTAACCTATATGGCCAAAAGTAGGTGGACATCCCTCCAAACTACTAGGTTCAGGAGTTTCAACTGTACCTATTGTTAACTGATGTATAAAATCAAGCAAATAGCCATGCAATCTGCATTGATAAACATTGACAGTAAAATGGGTAATACCGAAGAGCTCAGTGACTTTAAATGTAGCACTGCCAAAGGATGCTACCTTTTGCACAAGTCAGTATGTGAAATTTCTGCACTGCTAGATCTACTCCAATGAACTGGAAGTAGTATTATTGGGCAGTGGAAGCATTCAAAAGCAACAACAGCTCAGCCATTAAGTGGCAGTCCACGCAAACTCACAGGGTAGGGCAGCTGAATGCTGAAGCCCATAGCATATAAAAATCACTTATCTGTTTAATCACTTACAACCAAGTTCCAAACTTTCTCTAGGTGCAACATCAGCATAATTACTATGCATCAAAATCCTCAAGAATTGGGTTTCCATGATAAGGTAGCTGCATACAAGTCTAAGATCACTACGTGTGATGCCAAGCATTGGCTGGAGTGGTGTAAAGGATGCTGCCATTGGACTCTGGAGCAGTGGAAACATTTTCTCTGGAATCGTGAATCAAGTTTCAATATCTGGCAGTCTGATGGAAAAAGCTGGATTCCAGGAGATGCCTTCAGGACTGCATAGTGCCTACTGTAAAGTTTGTTGGAGAAGGAATACTGGACTGCGTTGTTTTTCAGGGTTTGGACTAAGCTTCTTTGTCAGTCAGTCAGTACTTTTAATGATACAGCATACAAAAACAATTTGGACAACTGTGCACTCCCAACTTTGTGGTAACAGCTAAGGGCAGACCCTTTTCTGTTCTAGCATGCACAAAGCCAAGTTTATAAAAGACATGGTCTGATGAGTTTGGTGTGAAGGAACTGAATTGGCCTCCCTAGAGTCTTAACCTCAACCTTACTGAAAACATTTTGGATAAGCTGGAACTCCAACTGCAAGCCAGGTGTTCTCATCCAGCACTCTACCTGACCTCTTAAGTGCTCTTTTGTTTAATTAACACAAACTTCCATAAGTTCACTCTGAGATCTTGTGGATAGCCTTCCCAGAAGATTTGTGGCTGTTATAAGCACCCAGGGTGACTAACTCCATAACAATGCTCATGATTTTGGAATGGGATGTCCAACAAGCTCATACATGTATCATATGTGTATTAGTGTATATACAGTGCACACACACACACACATATAAACATAAGGGTATATGTATTTATATATATATATATATATACTGTATATACATATACTGCATATACTGTAAATATATTATTTATGCTTATATGTATTGTAAATCTCACCATTGTTTCCTAGTTATCGAGCTAATTCTCAGTCCAATACAAGCATAAAAGCCAGCTGGAGTATATTCATTTTATATATCCCTGGTATATAAATGTATTTCGAACAAATTTTCACACTAAATATAAGCCTTTTTCCTTTTTCACTATCGATTGCTGTAAAAACTGTTACTACACACTACTGCCCACATCTGAAGTTTTACATCAAAATGCTGTCATTAGGCCCTCAGCCATTTCATAGTGGCTGCATGCTTAATTATCCACATCTAAGGAGTTGATGGTTGCTTTTGCTGATTTGTGATCTTTCAGCCATTTTTTCCACTGCACGTTGCACCCAATAAATTCCTTCTACAGGTCATTGAGTAGCTGCTGAAATATTGTAATGAAAATACCTGAAGGACACATTTCCAACACTACTGTCAAAATATGATATTTTTATTATTATTGTTGTCAATTTTAATATTGTTGCATTATGATTCTAAGCTGGGAAATGAGGCAGGCTATGATGTATGCTTTTAACTGAGGCCAATATGAAACATTATAATTTAATTCCAATTAAACCTTAACTGCTGTGATGTCACTGCATACATTTGTGCAATCGTATTTTAGTTTTGTCATGACAGGTCGATTAAAAAAAAATGAATGATTACAGTGCTGTCAGCATAAAATTATTTCAACACATTTCCTTTATTAGTCCTTCAATAAATGCCATTATTCTTGTGTTCTGAAGCGGCATTTGCAAATGAGATAATTTTGCTCTGGCAGAGCAATTGAATTCCATTTCTTTTGTGATCCAGCCTTCACTAAAATAGAGTATTTTCTCAACAAAAGCCACACTGGCAGCATATTGTCTTGATTTCTGAAAGTAAGGGGTACATTAACAGAATTACATCCTAATTATACAGATGAGCTGGTAGCCAGCAAGGTACTAATTGGATAAATATTTGTTAAGAGGTGCCTTTAATTAGTGTGCTATTTGTGCACTGCTCCAACTCATTTCAAGTTAACAAACATAACAGAAAAAATAAAAGTTCCTTATAAATAAAGGACATACACAGGAATGAAATTAAACTATTTTTTTTAATCTGTATTGCATTTCTGAGATCCTGGATGTTGTTATTCTCAACAAAGTGAATGTGATACTCTCATTTGCATAAGAGAATTAAAGAGGATAAAATTTTGTAATAATAGAGCAAGAAATGAGCAAGCAATAGTATGGTCAAAGTACAGGCTCTAGATAAAAATATTGATCTTCAATAAAAACTGTAATCAAAATACACTCCTAAGGGTTTCAGTCCTCAATGAAACGCTGTCCCTATCTAAATCACTAACCAGAAGAATGTTTATTCTTTTTGGAGGTTTTAATCCAAAAGCTGGGACATTTATGAAGTGGTACCACCATCTTTTAGAGTTTACCACTGATGATGTCATCATGTAGCATTGTGGATCATGTGACTGGCAATGCACACGGCAACTTTAAACAACATGGCCACGGCCATGAAATCACAAATTTACACACAGAGATGCTGCATTAACTGCTGTTCATGCTGGCCACATCAGAGTGGTCAAGATCCTCATACAAACACATACACGTGTTGAAGCAGACGGATTTCTCATATTAAAATCAGCTGTAATTTACTTGTTACTAAACCAATTTTCACACAGTTTGTTGTGTTATAATTGTTAGACTTGTCTGAATAAGAATTGCATATTTTCTGGTTGACATGTTGCATTATTCATAAAGCAATTCATTGTCATTAATAGCTGCTGGAAGTGTGGGAGGTGTTACACTCACGTATTACGCACAAGTCACATATAAGTCCATACAACAAGACATTACCTTTAAGACAGAAATACACAGACACACCTGCAGCTTTCATCTGTGAGTGTATTTTATGTTTAAATGCATTTGCTTCCTGGTTTAATTGTCAATTCAATTAGGGCAGCAAACTGTCATGATGCTTCGGTATTTCTTTGTGGCACGTGTTGCTAAAATAATATTAGGGTGTGTTATCAACAATAGTAATAAAAAAAACAGGCATTGCTATCTTTTTACAAGCATTACTGGCTGTGCTAACCATCTAAGATGGCTTGAAATCAAAACCATCATCTTAAACCTCAGCGTTAATGTTTACAATGCACCATGTAATATGCCATTTGGTATGATATGCATAACAGCGGTGTTGTTTGTGATGGACCATCTATTAGAGTGATAGAACCAATTCATTTTATTACTAAAAATGTTTGTGTTGCACCACCTTTTGGAATGACAGAGGCATTGCAACAAGATGGACACACAGACAGACACACTCCTTTTATTAAGGTGAATTGTGCCTTTTAAAAGAAATGCTGGTTTTATAACACCTGCTATTCCTAATCATATACATACTATCGGAAGGAGTTTTGGAAAATCAAAACCTGATGGACCAGCCACTTCTTGAAAGCAAACAAACTGCCAAATCTTTTCTATGTCAGCCTCTATAAAAGTCTGGCTGCAGAGGACTGTGAAAAGGCTTGTAGAAAAGCCCTCTCTCCTGAGAACAGTTTCATAAGTTTCCTGAGGACAGAATCCTTGGGGGACCTGTGTCACAAAAGGAGTATGGATTACACAAGTAGCTTTTGCGTTAATAATAGATTATACATAACCATACATTATATATCTTTAAAACAGAAAACAAAACTGTATCAAGACTTGAAAACTAAAATGGAAAATATTGTTTAAATCCAGATAGCAATCAATGAATCATTAATGAACATTTCATCCTGAATAGATATTTACAAATCAAAATATCAATACATTGTGGTTTATACCTGTATTTTAGTGTGACAGATCATGTTAGGTAGCTAAGTGGGAAATACTACTAATACAAAATAAAAAATATTATCAATTGCCATGGTCTCACACCATGAAGCATCTCAGTATGAAGATTTGCACTGTGGTGAACTGCCAGTGTTCAGTTGTGAACATTCAACATTTGGCTCAGAAGCAATCTACTTGCAGCATGAGCTAATAGGAGAACTCCTAGTCTTGGCTGTGCAGAGGCCGTTTCTGAATGATGTGAACGGTAAACATCGTAGTAATGTCAGCTGAGCTCTCTCTCGGTCAGCCCCCACCTTTTCTAAACAACGTCACCATTAAATTCCACCCATCCACAGTGTAAATCTCATCCTCGTCACCAAGGGGATTATTATGGACTCACACCACAAAGCAGCTCATTTCAAAGATTGGCACTGTGCAAACCTGCAATGACTAGCTCAGAACCTGTCTCCTAGCAGCATGAGCTAACTAGACATTTGACACAGTCAGCCACACAGAGACCGTTTCTGAACACTGCGAGCAGAGTGCTTTTTGGTGCCATCAGAAAACTTGAACTCTCGCTCTGCCAGCCTCCACCTTTTCTGTACAATGTCACCGCTGCATAGTAACAAAAGTAATACTCACACAAACAAATATTGACTTGTGAAATATCATGCCTTCTTGCCGTGTCTTCAGGTTTCTCCTCGCCTTGCAGCCGCAAAAGTTTTTGACATTTTGTTAGAGTCACAGGTACAAATTGATGTTCCGTTCTAGCACTTTAAATGAAACGTTGACCAGTCCATGATGGCAGAGCCACTGATATGTCTGACTGAGGTGAATGAGACATCTAGGCATATACATTTTGAAACGTTTAATTAAAATTCCTTAAATTGAAAGAAAACTATAAGAACAAAATGATGCCACAACAACATTAACAATATAATTTATACAGCAGGGGTTCTTAAACTTTTTAACCTCAGGCCACAAATTAGAAAGTCTATACCATAATGGGATCCAAGAAGAGGATTAGTAGCATAAAGAAAGAAATAACAATGGACACATAATAAAAAGTAAATGTTTTTGTTTCCTTTCGAGCATATTTCTCACATAGATATTAAGAAAAGAGAAATGTGGGAAACAAATGTATTGTTAAAACAACACTCCATCCCAGTTTCTACTCTACCATACATAGTCAGATCAAATGTATGCTGTAATAGCAAACTTGCAGCCATTGACGCATATATTTTCATGGCACAGAAACTAAAGCCCGATGTGATGCATCAATAGTATTATTTCACATCTTGTCGTAATAAAACGTATGGTAAATAGCGCGTAGCATATTGTGACAGAATTGACACTTGGATGCACTCAGCCAGTTTTGCTACACAATTGTGTGGCAACCCAGGCATATAAGGCATATAAGATTAATGACTTCAAAGTGAATCGTAGAGCGTATGAGAACATGAGGGCAACCATTAAGAAGGATATCAGGAAGGCTAAAAGACAGTTGGAGAGGAATATAGCAAATAAGGCGAAAGAAGACCCTAAGAGATTCTTTCAGTATTTTAGTAGTAAAAGAACAGTCAAGGAGGATGTCAAGTGCATCAGAAATAGTAAAGGGGAATTAAAAGATACAGACAGTGAAATAGCGGATGCCCTAAACTTACATTTTTCTGAGGTGTTTACAAGTGGATAACCTCCCAGAGGTAAACGTGACTACTAAGGAGGTACTGAGGGATTTGGAAATTGTAGAGGGAGAAGTGCTGCTCAGATTAAATAAGCTGAAATCAAACAAATCACCAGGACCAGATAATATTTATCCTTGTGTTCTTAAGGAGGCTAGTGAGTACATATATAAACCCATCCATCCATCCATCCATTATCCAACCCGCTATATCCTAACTACAGGGTCACGGGGGTCTGCTGGAGCCAATCCCAGCCAACACAGGGCGCAAGGCAGGAAACAAACCCCAACCCACCGCAGATATATAAACCCTTAACACATATTTTTAGGAAGTCACTGTGTACTGGAGAGATTACAAAGGACTGGAAAATGGCAAATATCATCCCATTATATAAAAAGGATGACAGGGCAGATCCAAGCAACTATAGGCCAGTAAGCTTAACATGCATCACATGAAAATTAATGGAAGGAATTATTAAGGATAAGATTGAGCAACACATGGCAAGGACAGGGGCTATTCTGAACAGTCAGTATGGGTTCAGAAGAGGGAGGTCGTATTTTACTAACATGCTGGAATTCTATGAAGAGGCAACAAAAGGATACGATCAAAGTGGAGCATACGATATTATTTATCTGGACTTTCAGAAAGCATTTGATAAGGTGCCACATGAGAGGTTGGGCATCAAATTAAAAGAAGTGGGAGTTCAGGGTGATGTTTTTAGATGGGTGCAGAATTGGCTCACACACAGGAAGCAGAGGGGAACCTCATCAGAACTGGCCGATGTTAAGAGTGGTATTCCACAGGGGTCAGTGCTAGGGCCGCTGCTATTTTTAATATATATAAATGATTTAATAAGAATATAAGTAACAAGCTGGTTAAGTTTGCAGATGATACCAAGATAGGTGGATTAGCAGATAATTTGGAATCCGTTATATCATAACAGAAGGACTTGGATAGCATACAGGCTTGGGCAGATTTGTGGCAGATGAAATTTAATGTTAGTAAATGTAAAGTATTATACATAGGAAGTAAAAATGTTAGGTTTGATTACACAGTGGGTGGTCGGAAAATCGAGAGTACACTTTATAAGAAGGATTTAGGAGTCATAGTGGACTCTAAGCTATCGACTTCCCGACAGTGTACAGAAGCCATTAAGAAGGCTAACAGAATGTTAGGTTATATAGCACAATGTGTGGAGTAAAAGTCTAAGGAGGTTATGATCAACCTTTATAATGCACTGGTGAGGCCTCATCTGGAGTACTGTGTGCAGTTTTGGTCTCCAGGCTACAAAAAGGACATAGCAGCACTAAAAAAGGTCCAGAGAAGAGCGACAGTCTGATTCCAGGGCTACAGGGGTTGAATTATGAGGAAAGAATAAAAGAGCTGAGTCTATACAGTTTAAACAAAAGAAGATTAAGAGGTTACATGATTGAAGTGTTTAAAATTATGAAGGGAATTAGTACAGTGGATCGAGACTGTGACTTTAAAATGAGTTCATCAAGAACACGAGGACACAGTTGGAAACTTGTTAAGGGTAAATTTCGCACAAACATTAGGAAGTTTTTCTTTACACAAAGAACCATAGACACTTGGAATAAGCTACCAAGCAGTGTGGTAGACAGTAAGACGTTAGGGACTTTCAAAACTTGACCAAATATTTTTTTGGAAGAAATAAGTGCATAGGATTGGCGAGCTTTGTTGGGCTGAATGGCCTGTTCTTGTCTAGAGTGTTTTAATGTTCTAATGTCTGTGGCAACATGGTTTAAGAAACACTGTTATATAATATATTCATAATAAAAAAATAAAGAAAGGAAACTCCCATTTAAAACACGATACCAGGCATATATATATTATTTTAGTTAGGATGGGAATCTTACAGGGCATGTCCTATGTTGCACACCATTGTTAAAATGGTGTACATCTTAATAGAAATATTTTTGGTTTTATTACTTGGCAAAAATAAACATGATTTGTTAAATGTAGTCAATTACTGTCAAATGTTTGACAAATGTTCAATGTAATCTTTAGCTCAGCAGCAACAAAACTTCCCAAGGTCTTGCTATGTTTAGATGTTATTTAGTATATTTCACAAATCTGGGCACAAACCCAATATGTTTATGCATTAAAAATATTATAAGTCAGTTCTAAAGGTTCAATGTGTAAAAATCATGTAAATTCTTTTTCTTTGTAGATTACTTTTTTTTTGTCAGTAATTTTATTTGTCATTGCTATCAAACTCCTTTTCTTCAAATTCTGTAAACAACCAGAGAATTGGGAAAATCTAAAGGAAGAACATGGATGAAACTTATCTGAGTAGACTGATGACTTGGTGCTTTATCTTAGTGGTCCATACTGCTTTCTTTCATATGTATTCAATGTATCGGAAGAGTTTTTCTACATTTTTAGGCTCAAGATTACTTTAAATAAGTGGATATTGTTTCCTGTGAATTGCCTTGTATGGCAACTTAAATGTAAGCAATTTTTTTAACTTTATCACAGAAGTTCAGAAGTCATATTTTACTTTATCATCTAATGAAATGTGCTAATCAAAATGTTACTAACTAGTTTTGTATCCATCTCACATTAACTGGGACAATTAATATCATTGAGATGAAATATACACCCAAACGTTTTAGTATATTCAGACAGATATTAACAATTTCTTAAAAAAGGTACACAGTTTCAACTTTTTCCTTTGAATACAAAAAGGTACAGATAAATAAGTTAATTCTTTAAACAACTAAAGCAAAGAAAATACATGGCATTGGCTAACGTCCAATTCTACTACTTAGCTGTGAATATAAATACTAAGAATCAGAAGGAAATTAATTTATATATGTCTTAGTCATTTCACTAATTATTACTCATTTCTGCTAATTAAGCACAAGTCACAAGGTTAAACAGACAATTGGAATATGGTTCCAGTTTCAGACTCTTGAAGGCTGAAATGTTACCATCAATTGTTTTACAACAAAACAATATATTTCTGTCATACCTAAAGCAGTAAATGGCATATAGAACTGGATGGGTAGTCAGACCTTTAGAGATTTGTATTGTAAGAAAGACATTAGATACAAGAAAAAGGTTTGGGGTTCCACCCTGTATATTTAAATTCCTGTGTAGTGAGGTTTCAAATGAAGGTCGAGTAGTGACTTTGGACTGTGTCCAAACCGGGACTAAGACATGAGGGAAAAGTGGCTGCTTTTACACCTGCTGAGGAGGAAGGGGTGTGTCCAAGGGGCTAGAACCGGAAGTGAGGTCACTGATAGGGAAGGTTCTGGAATTAAAGGTGGACTTAGGTAGACTTCTGTTCAGGGAGTCTAGAGGGAAGAGAGAAAAAGGCATTAGTGCATCCCATTAACCCTTGATTCAGCATATCACCTTCAACAAATCCCATGCACTCATGCATGACAGTATATTAGCTTTATAACAACTATGCCTGGAATAAAAAATGCCACCCCAAAATTTTTTTTCACTATATGGAAGTTAAACATTTTGCAAAAAAAGTGAACTTCCCTCAATATCTGCTATGTAAATCTTACTTTCAAGCCATGGCAGTGATGAATTCAGTAACTCCAAACTTTACCAGTACGTTGAAAAGACTGCACAAAAACATAATCTTAAATTGTGTTGGGAACAAATCTTTTAAATGAGATTTCCAGACAATGAATTGAAGTCAGCCCTCAATAAAATATACTCTTCATCAATCTACACAAGACATAATCCAGTTCAACTCAGAATTGTCCATCACATACATCTTTCTCAATTTACCCTGTCCGAATTATTCCTTGGATAATCTCCTTCAGTGGCTTAATTGTGGCTGGCACTGAAGGTGCTCATCAAAATAATGAAATGGCAGCTCGTACTGCTGCTGACTCAACATTGATGTCATTTGTGGCTCAGTGGGGTGCTGTCATTCATTCAGTGACAAGTATATAGCATCTGGGATGTGAAGGGCTGTGTGGCCAGGTAGCCCAGCAGAAATATTTGATGATGCATTGCTGGGTGGTGACCAGGGGCCTCATGCATAATGGCGTGCATAGAATTCACATTAAAACATGGCGTACGGACAAAAGCAGAAATGTGCATGCACACAAAAAAATCTAGATGTATAAATCAGTGTGTATGCCAACTTCCACGTTCTGCTGCTTCATAAATCCCGGTAAGCATGAAAAGTAACACTAGTGTATGCGCCTGCCGCTCCACCCCGACTCCTCCCAGAATTACGCCAAATCAATATAAATAGCGCTTTAGGTTTTGCATTCTGTGAAAAGACAATAGCAAAAGCACAGGGTAAAAAGAAGAATTTCAGCGAATACTGAGTATACTATAAAAACATACTATTTGTTCTTTTAAGCAGTGATATAAACAACAAAAGGAAGTTGATCGAGTGATAGAGTGGCGGATAAACTCAAAAGTTCAAGTTCAGAAAGTCGCACAGTCCACAAAATAAATAAGACGTGGTCAGATATCAAAGTCGCTGTGAAAAGGCGAGTCATAGCCCACCATCTGAGTGTCATATGGAAGCACATTAGGGTACAGAAAAAAGAAAAAAACTGGGACACATTGTGAAAAAAAGTCAAAATTTCCACTTTAATCACATAGTTTATTTTGTCATTAAAGTAGAATGTCACAAACTTCATCTTAAAATCATTTAATAGTTTCTCAAATGCCATTGTAACTAAAGTAGCACGTTAAATGCTTAGTTTTCTATGTACTCTTACATGTGTGAATCAGTATGTGCTTCTTAAAAGGGCTTTCTTTTATGCCAACAGGACACAAAATACATTACATTCATGATGTTACAGTTCTCTGAGCAATTTAAAAACTAAGTTGTATACTTGATATCATTTTCATGTTGATAGAAATTAAAGCATGCATAAAACATTGGGGCACGTTGGTGCAGTGGTAACGACGAGCTGGCATCCCTTCCAGAGATTGTCCTTGCCTCCCACAAGATGCTTGCTATCCTGTGCACGAACCTCAATAAAAAAATTTATTGCAGCAGTGCTGTCTCTTTCAAACATACTAACTTCCGATTCCTGACCTTCCTTTTCTTTCTCCAAATAATCAATCACCAAACAATCAGCTCTTTAATAAAATATCAAGCCATCTATAACAGCAGAACGCCGATTCTTCAAAACTTTTAAGGAACATTGAAATATCTCCGTAGTACATGTTTAATTATTCCATCCATCTATCCATTAAGGGTCTTCAGGCATCATACATTATATAGTTTATGCCTACATTTTGTCATCTACTACTAGAATATAAAAAACGTTTCTGTTTTAACAATGTGTTTACACAGATTACTGTAGAAACGGAACAGACATGAAATGCGTGTGTTCCAAACAACGATCTATTATTTCCACTCTAAAACTCCACTTCACTCCCAGAAAATCAATCAAGGCATGAGCTGGGAGAAGTTTGTGCACGTTCTAAGTCGGTGGGGGGATGGAATAGCCGGCTACTTGCAGCTTTTCTTTTATCAGCACATTTAGATTAACAAAAAACGCTGGCGAAGAGGTGAGAATGGTTTTAAGAAGCGATTTAAGGTGGCAAGGATTTACGAGTTTTTTCGTAGGCTCTGGTAATTCTAGTGTTAAACTAATAAATGATATGCGGTTAATTTCAGTGTACTTGATAAAGCCACGCCAGGGATGTGAATCTAAAAAATAAAGGGAAACCACACAGGTACAGTAGCACTGATTTGACGCTGGGTGCCGCCAATTTGCAAAACCAAGTGGAGAACTTGCACACTCAAGGGATTGACCTGGCATGAAAATGTGCATGGCTTTATGCCAAGTTTAGTTTTTATACATCACAATGTGAGCGTGCAACATTTTTGTGCACACATACTGTTTATACATGAGGCCCCTGGTCATTATATGTGGGTAGGTGAACCTCCTTGTGTGGAGTATCATCGATGGCAGTTTCATGGCTATCTTCCTTACTAATCTGTTTTCCAGGTCACAAATCTTAGCGTCGAGAGTCTCCATCAAGTTACAATGCAAATAATCCCAGAATAAAAAGATAACAATAATAATAACACTAATCCCCAAATTCTTAAACTGGAGTAGCACAGGAGATGAGGATGTGGCAAAATAAAATTTATCAATCAACAAGACAACGGGAGTGCAATTCTAGGTTTTGAGTGCATGGGTAGAGGCTAATTTAAATCAAAGTATAACCATCTGTCAAATAGGTTTACATTAAAACTTGCATTAAAGTTCTGTAAATATCGTCCTCCTTTCACCACAACCTTTGACTTGACTGATTATACTCCTGGCACTCTATAAAGTTCTTCAAAGTCAGTCTTTCACTAGAAAAACTTCGACTTTGTTTTTTGACTGAATGGTAATATAGCATTCTCTGCATACATGGGTGAGGCTACAGTAAACAGGATCCATGGCTAAAAGTTTAAAGATAATCAATTATTGTCACTGAATTATGTGACTTTGTGGGAATAATGAATTTATTCTACAAATCTAAATTTCATTTATATGATTATGGTTTATGGCACTACCTTAGTAAGAATATGATTGTTCTGTCTCTATCACTGTAAGCTACTTGTTAGGCTGCAGGGCTAAATATAGAGGCAGCCTTACAGGTATTTGTTTACTTAGATTTGACAGTGCTGATTCCACTCAAAAGAGAAGCTACACTTTTTTGTTTTCTTTTTGTCTTCCTTGCCATTATGAGCTGATACATTTGCAGACATCTTGCACTGTAAATAATCTGAACTCAACATGGAACTAGTGTCCATGGTTCTCTTCATTTATTTTGTTAAATTTTCATTTTCAGGATAGATATCCGTACACAGTTATACTGGATTTAAATCACTCACAAAATTAATTTCAAAAAATAAAAAATTAAATAAAAATTGAAACTGAGTAATTTTACTTTATTCTGACTGTAACCTCAACATTCTCTAGAAATACTGTAGATATATGTAGTACACTCAAACAGATTTTTTATTGATTTTTCAACTCATTTTTACTATGGCAAATTTTCTGTAACATCAGCCTGGTATCGTTCCCACAAGTTTAGGATGGAGAGTTAATTGCCCATATACTCACCTATAGATGGCACTTGTGCTTTACTGAATCAGTCTGTAGGTCTTCTAATTATTCTACTTCTAACACCAATACAGTACTGTGCAGTATTTGCCAGTGTTGGCTGAATGGATGATTTCAAATTTGCACTTGTTTATCTTACTATTCTTAGGAGAACCAGTTGCATTAGCCACGCTACAGTGGTGATTGTCAATGTGGTAGGCTTGCCCTTATTATGGGCTCTTTGGTGGGTAGCACTGAAGCTACTTATCAAAATAATGCAATGCCTGTTCATACTACAGTTGACTCAGCATTGATGTCATCCCTGGCTGATGCAAGGTTCAGCATTATTACAATGTTCTTCCACCTACAATAACATAATGAGAAAAGGATGCCCTATTTTACTAAAAATTACAAATAATTAAATTCACTAAATGAAGAAAAAATGTTTAGTACCTGACAGACATTGAAAACATTTACTTAATGTTGAAATCTTTTAGATATGTCAAAACCTTTGAGCAATAACTTCAAATTAAGTCTTTGTCTTTCTCTGCTTGGTGCACAGGTAGGGAAATAATATTTGAACTTTTTTAATAACATTTAGTACAGTCAGCCTTTGTGTTTTGTGGGTTTACGGTTTGTGGTTACACTTCTTCCAAAGTGCACTGCATTAATACTGTAATAACTAACCTCAATGCATGTAAAAAAACTAGGCAGTGCGGCATAAATACGAATAACTTAATTACAATTACACCTCTTGATGAACAATATATTAAAACTATAAAAACAGACTATAGATTAAATAAAAAATACGCACAGAGCGGCGCTAACAAAAATAACTTAATTTCTATCTCGATTACCCATAACGCACATACAATTCAGTTTTGCTCTTCAGAAAAATTAAAAATGGCTTTATTAAATGTTAGAGCATTAACTAACAAGATGTTTTCCATCAACGATCTTATTGGTGATAGGAAAATTGATTTTTGAAACGTGGCTTAGCTCTGATGGTGCGGGCTGTTTTAATCTAATCTTCTCCTCCGAATTACAGCTTTGCTGATGCGGATCGCCAAGGTAAGAAAGGCGGAGGTTTAGCAAACATTTACTCAAGCCGGTTAAAGTGTAAAGATGTCGGCTTTGGCAAATTCAAGTCCTTTGAGTATCTTGCCATTGGTATTCATGGAGTTTCTCAGTTTCTAGTATTATCCGTGTATAGACCTCCTAAATATAATGTGTCTTTCTTTGAGGAATTCTCAGACTTGTTGTCAATTGTAATTACGAACTATGACACGTTCCTAATAGTCGGTGACTTTAACTTTCATATCGATAATCAGTGTGACCTGAAAGTAAGATAATTTATGAACCTCTTGGACTCTTGATTTGAGCTAGCACATTAGTCAGTCTACACACAAAGCAGGTCATACGTTAGACTTAGTAATTACAAAAGGACTAAATGTTGATGTGAAGCAGATCATTGATATTGGTCTATCAGACCATTTTCTCTTACTATTTAATATAGAAATAATGATAGCAAATATTCACGAGAAGCATATTGTTAAAAAATGCTTCTTTGATTCATCAGCAGCTTCAAAATTTACAAACATTCTAAGCAACTAGTCCATTTGTAGTTCTTACTACAATAGTGAGAATAATGTAAATAGTAAGGTGGAAAATTTTAATACAAAAGTGAGAGCTGCTGCTGATATAATCGCACTTGAAAAGATAGTTAAAAAATCTTCAAGCACTGTTAGACCCTGGAAGACCCAAAGAGTGTCTGATCTAAAGAGAACATGCTGGAGAGCTGAACGTAAATGGAGAAAAACTATACTGATTATCCACTATGAGATATTGAAAGTTAAAATAATAGAATACAACAACATAGTCTGTCTTGAGAGGTGGTGTTATTTCTCTATATTTATAAATATCAATGCTAGTAATCCCAGAGTCTTGTTCTCTGAAATTGATCGCCTGCTAAACCCAGGTCGCTCAAAGAAATGCCTCCAAAATACTCCCAATGAAACTTGTGAGGCTTTTGCTGTATCCTTTAATCAAAAAATGAATGATGTTAAACCCCTGCTCAAGAAAAATAATCTTGACTCCTCTGCTTTTGAAAATTTTAGACCTATTTCTAACCTGCCTTTCTTAAGTAAAATTCTAGAGAAGGCAGTCATTATGCAGCTTAATGATCACCTCAATAAACATGCTATTCTTGATAAGTTTCAGTCGGGTTTCAGAACAAATCACACTACAGAAACTGCACTTGTTAAAGTACTAAATGACATACAGGTAAATGCAGACAGAGGCCGTTTATCTGTTCTCATCCTCTCAGATCTGAGTGCCGCATTTGATACCATTGATCACAGTATTCTTAGAAATTGCCTTAGTCAATAGGTGGACCTCTCTGGCAGTGTCTTAAATTGGTCTGAATCCTACCTAGTAGGTAGAACATGCTTTGTTAGTTGTGGTAATTACACTTCAAAGACACATGATATTCTATATAGTGTTCCACAAGGCTCTATCCTGGGTCCGCTGCTCTTTTCGATTTACATGCTTCCGTTAGGTCAGATTATCTCGGTGCATAACGTGAGCTACCACAGCTATGCCAATGACACACAGCTGCATTTATCAATAGCACTTGATGACCCCGACTCTGTTGATTCACTAACACAGTGTCTCACTTGTGTTTCCGAATGGATGAGTAGTAATTTTCTCAAACTAAATAAAGAGAAAACAGAAATTTTAGTGATTGGCAATAATGGATATAATGAGGTTATTAGAAATAAACTTGATGCATTAGGATTAAAAGTCAAGACAGAGGTAAAGAATTTAGGGGTAATTATTGACTCTGATCTGAATTTTAAATCACATATTAATCAGATTACAAGGACAGCATTTTTCACTTAAGAAATATAGCAAAAGTTGGACCTCTTATAACACTGCAAGATGCTGAAAAATTAGTTCCCGCTTTTGTTTTCAGCCAGCCTGATTACTGTAATGCACTCCTCTCAGGACTACCCAAAAAAGAAATCAATCGATTGCAACTAGTGCAGAATGCAGCTGCTAGAATCTTAACTCGGAAATGAAAATCCGAGCACATCACCCCAGTTTCGATGTCACTACACTGGTTACCTGTGTCATTTAGAATTGACTTTAAAATACTGCTTATGGTTTGCAAAGCCTTAAATAATCTCGCTCTATCTTATATATCGGAATGTCTTTAACCTTACACTCCAAATTGTAACCTTAGATCTTCAAATGCATATCTACTTAGAATTCCAAGATCTAAGCTTAAAAGAAGTGGTGAGGCGGCCTTCTGCTGTTATGCACCTAAAATCTGGAAAAGCTTACCAATAGGAATTTGCCAGGCAAATACAGTGGAACACTTTAAAACACTGCTGAAAACACATTACTTTAACATAGCTTTCTCATAGCTTCATTTTAGTTAAATCCTGATGCTCTGTATATTCAATTAATTACCTATATATATAATTCAATAAGGGCACGCAAGACAGAGAGCGGAAGCAAGACAGAGAGCCCTGCCCACCAACTGTAACCCTCCTCTTGCGTCCACCGTCGCTCTCAAGGCATGTGCACTGCCTGCTCATGTGCCTGCATGCAACAACTCACCAAACACAGCCTCAGTTGCTTTCGTCTGTGCTATAGTCCATATGAGAGAGACACACACACACAGGCACGAGAGAGAGAGAGACACACACACTGGCGCGCGCGAGAGATAGACACACACACAGGCGCGCGAGAGAGAGACATACACACACACAGGCATGTGCGAGAGAGAGAGAGAGACACACACACACACAGGCGCATGAGAGAGAGAGAGAGAGAGAGAGAGAGACACACAGGCACACGCATGCGAGCGAGAGAGAGAGACACACACACACAGGTGAGCGAGAGAGAGAGACACACATAGGCGCACGAGACAGAGAGACACACACAGGCGCATGCGTGCATTGTTGCAATGTTACTTTTCTTGGTTTTTTATTAAGTTACGGATTTTTCAAATGTTCATTTTTTTCCCTGTGCAAAAAAGTGTTTTTAGTGAGTGGTTCGTAGCACTATAGCGCGAACTCTTGCAGTTCTCTGTTGTTCAAGGTTTTCTCAGTGTTATTCAATGTTTTTACATTTAGTTTACTATTACGCTGTGCATTCTATGGTATGATTAACTATATTTGTGATTAAAAACTTAAAAAATATATATATTTACATACAGTTCGTGCTGTCTGGAACGGATTAATTGTATTTACATACAATTCTCTGGGGGAAATTACTTCGGTTCACGACCAAATCGGTTCACGACCAGAGTTTTGGAACGCATTATAGTCGTGCACCAAAGTTCCACTGTATATATAATCAACCAAGTCGCCCGACCATGGGGTACGCACAACAGAGCCCCGACCGCCCACTCTAACCCTCCTGCCACGTCATGGGGAACGCACGACAGAGCCCCGCCCACCAACTCTCATCCTGCTCCCGCGTCCACCCTTGCTCTCGAGGCATGCACACTGCTTGCTCATGTGCCCACCCCCAACACGTCACCAAACACATCCTCAGTCGCTTTGGTCTGTGCTACAGTCCACATGCAGCTGTGAGCCACGTTGACTGTTCATGTTGATAATGATGTGGCGTATGCTATGCCACGGGTTGGCTAGTCATTATTATTCATGGTGGCTCCAAAATCCGTACTAAACCCTACTTTCTCTTCTGTTCTTTTTCTGGTTATCTGTGGTGGCGATCTGCGCCACCACCACCTAATCAAAGCACCATGATGTCCTTACATTGATGGATTAAAGGCCAGAAGTCCACATGACCATCATCATCAAATTCTTCCATGAGAACCCTGAATATAATCAGGACTGATTGAGGTCATTTATGCCTAGAGGGGGCTGGGTAGTCTCATGGCCTGGAACCCCTGCAGATTTTATTTTTTTTCTCTCTAGCTGTCTGGAGTTTTTTTTGTTTTTTCTGTCCTCCCTGGCCATCATACCTAACTTTTATTCTATGTTAATTACTGTTCCCTAATTTTAATTATTTATTCTGTCTTTTTTCTTTCTTCATCATGTAAAGCACTTTGAGCTACATTGTATGAAAATGTGCTATATAAATAAATGTTGTTGTTACACTAATGAATGAAGGAGAGAGGCAGATATTCAATTCAAATGCACAGCATTGTGGGAATGACATCTTTCCCATTAATTATAAATGCTTCCTTTCCAGAAAGTAATTGTTAATATTGTGGCAGAGAATGCACATATTTTGCATGTTTTGACCATATGAATGGATATCAAAAGTGGATTATGCAAACAAGCTATGAGATTTTTTTTCCTTTTATCATGGATGCTTTGTCCAGAATTAGTCACCACCGGGCACCATGGACTTTGACTATTCAAAATGTACTTTTTCTCAGACCCCACTACAAACTACATGGGGTAGGTAACATTTACAAAATATTGTTTTTGGCTATTCATTTAATGAGTCCACAGTAAGGTATATCAAGAAAAAAGTGCAGGAAATCGATGAAGCTATTGCTTCATTGCTGCAGCTTTACCAGTGGACATGAACAGTCTGCATGATACTTTTGCAGTACACTACAGTATACGATATGGTACTTACATGTCACTTATCTTTTTTTGGCATTTTATATATATATATATATATATGAGACTGGCCTGGACACAGACAGGCAGACACGTCAATGTCACCCAACTCATGTTTATTGCTCATATTTACAGTGCCACACAACCCCAAAGTCCCCAAAGTCCTGGCCACAACACAATGCCTTTCCTTCTTCAGGCCGCCTCCTTGCCTCTCCACCAAGACCTTGTCTCTCGACCTCCCGACTCCAGCCATCATATGAAGGGAGGCAGCCCGTTTTATAATAACCCGGACGTGCTCCAAGTGTTTCCCGGCAATCTTCCACCAACACGCCCCAGTGTGGCGGAAGTGCCAGCTGCATCCCCGGAAGCACTCCGGCCTGCTCCTCTTCCCCCCAGCACTTCCGGGTGTGGCGTTAGTGCTGAGGTCCAGGGCTCCAAAGGCAGAGGGTCTCCCCCCGGTGGGGACCACGGGCCCCTACAGGGTTGAGCTTCAAAGCTCTGTACACGTGGCCCCTAAAGGTACCAGGCCGGTTGCTCCCACATGGTATGGGGAAGGCGTAAGCCCTCCTCTGGTCCTCCTGGGTGTCCCAGCCGGGCCACAAGCCATCTCCGACACTGCCCCACCACCAGCGAAGACCTGTCGAGTGGAGCCACACGTCCTGTGAGGGCACCTTACCCCCAAAGTGGGTCATATTCCTGAAGTGCCAGGGTCCGGTCCTGTCAAATAAAGAACAGAAACGGGCAGAGACGCCTCGCACAGGCAGCGCTCCCCCCTCCTACCGGCACCCCTTCTGAGGTTTCTGTGCCCCTTTGGTCGGAGCAGCTCGCACCTCCGTAACCTTCGCCAGCTGAGGCAGTGCCCCTTCGCCAACGAAGAGCCGTCCAGCGAAATGGCCCGTCCCGTGAGGGCAGGTCCCCAACAAAGCCGGTCTTACTGCGCGTCCAGGGTCCGGTCCTGCAACCAAAACACAGAGGGGGCAGAGCCGCTGCCTGGACACCACTACTCGGCGTCCCACCGTGCCACGCATTGGCAGCGCTCCCCTCTCTGCAGGTTCCGTGCCCGTCTGCTCGGAACAGACAGATCCGCTCGTATGTTAGACACGTCTGCTGACTCTGGGGCTTCCCTCTGCCACCGCAGAGGGCGGCCAGCAACCGAATGTGAGCGTCCTGCCTCACGTCCTCCCTTATCGGAGGAATTGGCATTCACCCCTCGATTCCTCCTTTTTCTCTGGGATGCCGTGATGCACAGATCCTGTCCTGTCTGTGTCCCTATGGAACGACGTGAGACCACTGCGGGCTCGGGGCATAGGGCACTAGGACCCGGGGCACTCATCAGCCCCCGTCCAGCCAACCCTCTCTGTCTTCCCCCCTTCACCGCATGCACGGCACTCAATGCCGCATCCACTGTCGGAGAACCACCTACTTGGTTCCGATCATTTGTATCACGGGCCTTTTCGGTGGGCTCTCCCCTATGCTGTACGGGGTCGGCTGTACTCACCATCCCCACGGTACCACTCCGGCTGAAGGATCCAGCGTCGCACCGTTCTGTCCACGTATGTAGCGCCTGCACCAACGTGACTGCCTTCCCCTCCAGCTTCTGCAACTCTGCACGGATGGCACTCAGTAACCTGTGAAAGCGACTCTGCGGGCTGAAGGCAGGCCTCCAGCTCACACAGAGCAGCTGACAAAGACAGGAAGTTAGCCGATGGTGAGGTTACCTGTCCGTCAGCAACACATGCTGGCTGCTTCCTGTGGTCCGCTTCCTCTGGCCCAGTCGGGTCCTTCCCTGGCCCGAGATGGACATTCCTTGCTCCCGCCTCTCTACAGTCATCGGCGGGCACGCAAGACACACCGTCCAATCCCATGTCTGCCTCAGGGAGGGACTTCCAGTCCGCGGCCATCTTGCGTCTCGTCTTTATGGTGCGGTGGTGTGTTTGGGCTTTCTCGAGCTGCAGTAGCTCCCTCTCTGCAGCTCCCACAGCTGCTGCCACACTGCCGGAGTCCCGCAAACCAACATGCGCCCGCCACTGATGCGGCTCTGGGCAGCCCCTGCCTTGCAAACTCAAAACACACGCCGGTCGCCGGCAAGCAGGGAACTTACCTCCCAGATTCCGTCCTCAGCGTGGCCTCACTAGGCGACATGCCATCCCGGGCACCTCCAGCAACGGCACGCTCGTCGGAGCCCGCTGCACTCTTGCCCCGCCCATTGTCTTTCCTCTGCACCAGGTGAGAATCGTTCCTCTGCGGTCCGGTAGCAGTCTGTTGGGCGACTCTCTGTTTTGGGGCTGCGAGCACTCCGCCCTTGCAGCATGTGTGCGGGGCCGCCTGCTGCTCCAGGCCATCCACAAAATATTTATTTTGGTGTCCCTGCCTTGGAACAGGCAGAGAGCCCCACATTGGGCGCCATTGTGGGACATGACCCAGACATAGATAGGCAGACACGTCTAAATCACCCCACACACATTTATTTACATATTCCATATTTACAGTTAGTGCTCCACAGTCCCCAAGACCCCAAAGTCCTGGCCACAAAACACAATGCCTTCACTCTTCAGGCCGCCTCCTTGCCTCCTCCAGAGACCTCATCCTATGCACTCCCAACTCCAGCCATTGTACGAAGGGAGATGGCCCCTTTTATACAACCCCGGATGTGCTCCAGTTGCCCCCCAGCAGTCTTCCACCAGCATTCCCCAGTGTGGAAGTGCTGAGCGCCGGGTGTGGCGGAAGTGCTGAGGTCCAGGGCTCTGCAGGCATTGGGGCGCCCCCTGGAGGTGACCACGGGCCCCTACAGGGTTGAGCTTCAAAGCTCTGTACCCGTGGCCCCCAAAAGAACCAGGGCGGTCGCCCCCACATAGTCTGGGGAAGGCGTGAGCCCTCCTCCGGTCCTCCTGGGCGTCCTGGCTGGGTCACCACCCCAGCCATCTCCGACAGTATATATATATAAATATATATATATATATATATATATACCTGTATATATATATATATATATAGTGTGACAGATAGGGGGTGCTATCGCTCCCTTGAACCCCTGTCCAAGACACCAGATAAAAGTCCAAAATATGACTTTATTCATAAGCCACGGTGCACAAAGCACCCTCTCCTCCACTATACTCATTAAATTACACAATAATCACTAATAAACAATTCCTCCACTCCCAGACGCGTTGCCACCCTTCCACCCAGCTCAGCTCGCCGTCTGGGAGTTCCCACAGTCCTTTTATTCTCCCTGACCCGGAAGTGTTCCCAATCCCCAGTCCATGTGATTCTTTATCACTTCTGGGTCAGGAACAAGTCCTTTTCTTCACCCCGGAAGTATGCCAATTCTGTTGTCGCTCCTCCTATGACGCACTTCTGGGTTATAGGGCACATGTGACTCTTTGGTCCTCCCTGCAGCTCCCTCTTGCGGCCCCTGTGATATCCAGCAGGGCCGTATATAAAAACTACATAGTCAATGATTCCCTGCTGGTCTTCGGGGCACCTCCATACTGCAGGGAGGGCTCCATCTGGCGGCCTGGGGGTATTGGCCAGGATGACAAGCTGGCCATATACCACAGTACTCCTCCAGACCCTGGTTTGGAGTGTCCTTTGCTGCGAGGGACATCTTCCCCCAAGGTGATCCAAAGGTCAGACCTCGGCGATGCAGCTGACACTCCCGTGCAAACCTAGGAGGAACAGTGTAAGAATAAATATTTTGATCTCCTGCCCTCCTAGGACAACCTCTCCACTCGTGGCCCAGCCTGCGGCATTCGTAGCACAGCCGCGGTCCCTTTGGTAGTCTTTCTCGGCGGGACTTGAAGCACCTGGGTACTTCTGGCTCCGCCCCTTTCTCCGCAGAGGAGAATTCCCTGCCCGCCTGTATGTTTTTATGGCCCTTTTCCAACTTGTCAGGAGATCCCTGTTGTATTTTAGAGATCTCCTGTTTCATCTGGGGCTTGTCCACAGTCTGGGTCTCTCTATTAAATGAAGAGAGCCCTTTTACTGTCCGAACCCCTTTTGATTTATTTTTTACATGGCTGGGGGTCTTTAGGACCGACTCGCTCCGAAAGCCAGCACCATCCAGCTGCTCCAGATTGATCGGCCCTTCCCCCGACCACTCGGTTAATGTTTCGGCCTCTCTTGTAGGGCACGCTGTGTTTTGGCACCCGCTATTCATTAAAAGCGGGCCCGGATCACACTGCGTCCCTATTTCATTATTTGCGGTACTGGCTTTACTCACCTGTACCACCACATCATGTACTACGGGAGGCTCCCGGCCGATTCTTTGTAAATATTCCGTTACCTTCTGGATGGGCGCCTCCGCCGTTTCTCCCAGATCCCGGACGACCTTCTCAATTGCCGCCAGCATCTGGATAATACCTCATACGGGCTTGATTAATTTCTCGAGTTCCCGCACATCAAAAGATTTAATTACTTCAGCCGGAGGTATACTCACTTCCTCGTTCGTCATACCTACTGGCCGGGAGACAATGAGCCCGTCCGCTGTCGGCACGTGCTCTGACAGGTCTCGCAAAGGCTTCTGGGAATTGGAGTTCTTTTTGGCCGAGGGCCGGGTCGCCTTCTTCGTCGGACTGCGGTCTGTCTTTATTAAATTTTCAACATCCCAATCAGCCATTTCCCGGCCCTCCTTACCTTCTCGCGGGGTGAGCGGTGCTTCGCTCGCCTCCCCCTTCCCCTTCGGAAAGTCCAAGTCCGTATCTTCGGGTTTGAAGGCGCAAACTCATTAAATTACACAATAACCACTAATAAACAATTCCTCCACTCCCAGACGCGTTGCCACCCTTCCACCCAGCTCAGCTCGCTGTCTGGGAGCTCCCACAGTCCTTTTATTCTCCCTGACCTGGAAGTGTTCCCAATCCCCAGTCCATGTGATTCTTTATCACTTCCGGTTCAGGTACAAGTCCTTTTCTTTACCCCGGAAGTACACCACTTCTGTCGTCACTCCTCCTATGATGCACTTCCGGGTTATAGGGCACATATGACTCTTTGGTCCTCCCTGCAGCTCCCTCTTGCGGCCCCTGTGGTGTCCAGCAGGGCCGTGTATAAAAACTACATAGTCCATGATTCCATGCTGGTCTTCGGGGCACCTCCATACTGCAGGGAGGGCTCCATCTGGCGGCCTGGTGGTATTGACCGGGATGACAAGCTGGCCATAAACCACAATATATAAATAAATTTGTTAAATAATTAACTATATATTATTGGTAATGCTTGTGGTAAACAGAACAGTATTAGGAGGTGAGATGGGAGGCCAAAATATATTTATGGATTTTCACATTCACAGGATCCTGTGTCCCTAACCCCCACAAATCACAAGGGATAAGTGTATTGCATTTTTGCTCACTTGTAATTTATTCATTTCAATGCAGTTCTTAAAATAAAAATATAAATAAATCAATAGAAGAAGACTGTACTACACCAATAAGTGATGTATCTTTCTTTGCGTCTTTCTGTTTGCAGACTGTGGCAGTATGACCTGTCATACTATTCAGCTTTGAACAGCAGAAGATCATCATGATATTTATTTTTTGTATGTATTAAAAGTATTAAGGCAAGTCAAGTCACTTTATTGTCATACCATCCATACATCATGCTGCGGCATACAGTGGCACAAAACAGTGTTCCCCAGGACTATAGTGCGTTATACATGAGCACAGGACAATTGCAAGATAAATAATAGGCAGATGATAGTAATAGATTAAAATAGTAATAAATAAATTAATGATAATGACTGCTAATAAAAACAATAGAAGTGACAGAAGTACTGTATATAAATAAACTACCTGGAGCAGATATGAGGGTGGGGGACAGCACAGAGTTCTGAATCCAAACAGCCAAGGGGTATAAGTTGCTGCAGAACATAACAGAACGGGTTTGTATGTTACAGTACCTTCTGTCAGTTAGAAGTGGAACAAATAGACCATGTGATGGGTGGGAGTGATCCTTCATAATGGATTTGCAGATGCAACACTTGATAAAGATGTGTTTAACGTATGTTAGAGATGTCTAGATGATCTCTTCAGTTAAGTTTAATATTAATTGTAGGACCTTGTGGCCAGAGATGCTGCAGTTCCCAAAACAGATTGTGATGTAGCTGGTCAGAACACTCTTGATGGTGCCTTTGTAGAATGTGGTGAGAAAGGTTATAAACTTGTCTTTTTAAGTCACTGAAGGAGGGGGAAATGCCTTATTGATTACGGAGGTGGTGTTATTTGACCAAGTAAGGTCAGCAGCCAGGGGCTGTTTACCAATTCCACCACAGAGCCATTGATGTTCAGTGGGGTGTTGTCAGCAATCATTTATTTTGTCTTGTCCATGTTAAGAGACAGACTGTTGTACTTGCAGTGATCTGCTAGTTGCTGTATCTCAATTCTATAAGTTGACTCATCCACATTGTTGAAGAGACCCAGCACTGTTTGCCATCAGCAAACATAATGATGGTATTAGAGCTAGTACAATTTTTTTCCATTCTCCAAACTGTTGAATTCTCAGCAGGATTGCAAGGTGCTGGAGGCTGCCCTCTGCAGGCATAGGGTACAAAGCAGAACAATTCCATAGGGTGTCAGTCCCAGTCACAGAGAAACACACTCTCACACTAAGGCAAATTTAGCATCTCTACTCCACCTAAACTGCATGTCTTTGGACTATATGAGCACTTGGTGGAAACCCACACAAACACAGAGAGAACATGTAAACTACATGCAGGGAGAAATTGTGATGTGAACCCTGGACTCCTTAGCACTACCACTGCGCCACAGTACCACCCAAGCTAGTAGTAGAGTTAGATTAATATTATGTAAAACTCTTCAGTTTTGTAGTTGGTTTTACTGCTATTTTCAAGAAAACCATAAGCATGGAATCTTCTTGTATTGCAGTAGCATATTTGATATCATCCTTTTATACATTATGTCACCAATGTCTTAACACTACTTGCCGGATTTATCATTTTTGTAATGAAGTCGTACCATTAATGTTGATCAGATTGACACTTTTTAAAGAAGATACAACGTCTGCACAAAATGGAATCAGAGTTCATGATTTGGTAACCATGAATAAGAAAACAGTGTCTTCAGAAGATCTTCCATCCATCCATCTATCCATTATCCAACCCGCAATATCCTAACTACAGGGTCACGGGGGTCTGCTGGAGCCAATCCCAGCCAACACAGGTCGCAAGGCAGGAAACATATTCTGGGCAGGGCACCAGCCCACCGCAGGGCGCACACACACACACACCCACACACCAAGCACACACTAGGGACAATTTAGAATTGCCAATCCACCTAACCTGCATGTCTTTGGACTGTGGGAGGAAACTGGAGAACCCGGAGGAAACCCACACAGACACGGGGAGAACATGCAACTCCACACAGGGAGGCAGCAGAGCTACCCACTGCGCCACCATGCCGCCCTCAGAAGATCTTGCTTTTTAAAATATAGGGGGAGAATTTATGTTCATTCTATTTTCTTAAGAGGAGCGGGGCACTCACTCTTGATTCATTTTTGAATATTTTTAACGTATATTAATTTGTTTTTCTTCTGGTAAAACAACCATGAGGCCAGATATTTAATTTTTTTTTTACTGGTTTAGTTGATTTGCATGATCGTGTCAATTTTTAATTGTAAAAAAACAAACAATTGGTTTGTTAATTTTTGTGAAATTAAAAATGTAAATGATGAAAGATGTCATTAAAAAAACCCAGTTCAATTATGTTTATGTATCATTATTTCACCCTCTACAGCTTGTTTTCATTTCAAGGTGTGATACTGAATTGTTAACTGAATCACTAGAAATAATTAAATACAATGCAAAGAAGGCACCTTTGTATCACTTATAAAGTGCTGTAACACCTTTTATTAACATCAGCATCTTTGTGTTGTAGGGAATTTTTTTACTCTTGTTGTGCAGATGGTAATCAAAACATGAAAACACAAACCCAATGGGAAGGTGAGTAAAATCTTTCAAAGAAGTGCTGTTGCAAGGAGAGAAATACTGGCCATCAGAAAGCATAACACTTAAGTTATCAACGTATGCTAAATTGCTTACTTTTTAGACCTCTGACATTAGTAAGAAATAATCGTCAAACTACTAATTTTAATAGATTCATTTGGTTTGTTTTAACTTGCCTCTACATTAATAGACTGTCTTGATTTTCTCGCAAGGTTCTTATGCGACCTATTAAAAATATCAATTCTTG
The DNA here is from genome assembly GCA_026402145.1 of Polypterus bichir lapradei. Classification (NCBI taxonomy): domain Eukaryota; kingdom Metazoa; phylum Chordata; class Cladistia; order Polypteriformes; family Polypteridae; genus Polypterus; species Polypterus bichir. The sequence goes on from JANRMT010062822.1 coordinate 21,551,401, forward strand.
TTTAAAATTAAACCTCATCATGGAAAAGAGCTTCCTAATGGAGCAAAAATAGACCGTTTTTTTTTTCTTTTTGTATCAAGCAAATGGACCTGAAATAACAGACAAAGCCATTTTCTAATGAGTCAAATGAGTTTGTTTACATTTTTGTACTTGTTATCAGTACACGCAGTGAATGCAAAAGAAATTAATGAATTATGTAAATCTAACATGTAATTTATGCACTTCTGCATTCTGCAGTGTCTTCATTTTCACACTCTATGCACACAGGCCACTTATGAATCAAAAGTGTAGAAATTAATTTAGGTAACAATTACCACAATTCACTAATACATTAGCACCTATTAAGGCTCATTGTTCTGTGAAAATTAAAATAAAACTAAATCCATGTGGGATTCAGAAGTAGTCTGAATGTTTGGCAGATTTGTTAACAATGCAAAGTCTGTCCTTTGTTGCAGGAGTGCTGCATGTGTTTAAAATAGTAATTAGGTTTCCAGATCAATGCAACCAATTGTGTTATCGTAGGCTTTCTGTTATGATTTTCATTCAGTGATATCTATTTTTATTTTTTTTAAATATTCTTTATTATATTGCAGTGGAACAAACCTAATATGGACATACTTATAGTGTAAAGTTGAGGTCTAGAATTGATTTTTTTACTCAAGTATGCCAAAAAATGTTATAACAGTAATAATTGGAAAATTATGCTGATTGATTTATTGAAAATATGCTCCTTAGATTAACTGGTGACCACTCTAAATTGTCCCAAGTATGAGTGAATTTGCTTAGAAAAGTTTGAAATTCTTAATTTTCTCTTTGATAAATTTGTTCACTTACATGTTGGGCAAGGTGTCAATGATTTCTGTGCTTTATTCCCATCACTAGCAAAATACCCGTGCTTCGCAACGGAGAAGTCGTGTGTTAAAGAAGTTATGAAAAAGAAAAGGAAACATTTTAAAAATAACGTAACATGATTGTCAAAGTAATTGTTTTGTCACTGTTATGAGTGTTGCTGTCATCAAGGATTTCATTATCATTATTTCTTTCAATCAGGTTCGTATTTGGAGGACGTGTTGTGTTCAAGTTACATTCCGTGTTTGTCAACCGTTGTAAAGATAACAGGTTTCATTCATCGAAGTGTTCACTACCCAAATCGCTATGCGAGTATTTAGCGGCAGCATCTCTATTAAGTTGTGGATTTGCCTGCGAGTATTTAGTGAGTGTGTCTATTAACTTGTGGATTTTTCTGTGAGTATTTGGCGGCAGCGTCATGAAGTTGTTTTCGTCTAGCTACATCAGAAAATGTACCACGACATCTGACACTCCTTTTTAGTGTTTTCTCACAGCTTGGATTGCTGCTGTCATAATTGGTTTGAGTCTACACATACATTATATATATATCTATATATATATCTACATATCTACATATATACACATATACACCCGTCTACATTATATATATGTGTCTATATATGTATTTGTCTATATATGTGTGTGTATATATATACTGTATATATATTTATATATATATATATATATATATAGAGTTGATCACCCATTGGCCTTGCTCACTGAGTGCAAGGGAAAAAAATAAAATGTCTATAAGTTATTAAACAGTAAAACATTAACGTTTTAAGAAGTAAAGGTACATTGAGCACTACTGGAGTGGTTGCGGGTAAACTACATTTTAAAGACGGTATAACAGAACAGGTAAGTAGTACTAACAGCAGCTAAAATGTATATGGATCATCTCTCGGTAGTAGATCCCTTTTGAAAGGCGCTACACGACGGCTGTGGTATAGAAATTACATTTTCTATGTGAACGTCCAGATTTCTGCCTGTGGTAATGTGCCTTACCGGCATTACCAGCAATTAAAGAAAATTAGTTTTGTGTCCTCTGCAGTGTTAAGAGAGAAAGGCTTTGGTTTGGGATAAAAGGAAAAAAGGTGTAAAGAAAGGAAACTTGCCTTTTTGTTTTATATAGTAGAGAGACGTCTTCGCTGACGATATGAGCGCCTTTTGGGGACCGTCGCAGTGAGTCTCATGTAGACTGGTGAGACGTCCCTGCCATTAACCGGCCGGGATGGCACTGTTAGTCCTCCACTCCTGTGCGTGTCTTCCGCGACCTCATAATCGTATACGTGCAAAAGAAAGTGCGATGTGCCTTAATATTAGCTTGACGCGGTCTAGAAAAGGAATCCCGTGTTTGCAGTTGTCTGGGCTATAGCTCAGAGGAAGGAGGAAAAAAATTAAAAGTGCTCACTTTGACTTAAGGCAGAAGCGCAGTCAGCGTCTCAAAGGCCGGCACAGCTATGAGCGCGCGCCGGCTGCTCAACTTTAATATAGTATTTTTGCAGTGCAGGAGACGTCACTTTTTGCAGACACGTTCACGTGATGAAAAGTCTTTACGTTTTTTAAAGGTCTTGCTCGTTCTCTGCGTACTGCGTTCATAGTCAGTTCACGTGAGCCGCTCGGAGTACATGCATCAAAGCTTTTGAGCTGTGCCTGTGCTATCTCGTGCGATCTCACGATGTCCACGGCTTTATTTAATGTTAGCTAAGACCCGGCACTTAAAAGTGTCTCTCGCAGTTTCACTGAGTTTGTGTCAAACACCACCCTGACCATCTCATCTTCGTCTGAATATTTAGTGGCAGAGTGTTTCTATTGGATTGCCGCTGAGGGACGGCCTTATATGGGCAGGCATTCAATTACGTGGGAGGCGTGATGATGCAAGACGCAACTCTGCCTCACACGGAGACCGAGCTGCCCGCTATGGCCGTATACAGTATACGAAAGTAGGTTCCATTTATGACCGTTACGCGTAGAATTTCTAAATGAAACCTGCCTAACTTTTGTAAGTAAGCTGTAAGGAATGAGCCTGCCAAATTTCAGCCTTCCACCTACACGGGAAGTTGAAGAATTAGTGATGAGTGAGTCAGTGAGTGAGTGAGTGAGTGAGTGAGTGAGTGAGTGAGTCAGTCAGGGCTTTGCCTTTTATTAGTATAGATTTAAATCTTCACTATTGTGCATTTTTTCCTGATTACCGCCATTCTCCACTAATCCTTATTCTTTTCATGGCTTGTCTTTGCTCCAGGGGCCTCATGTATAAACGGTGCGTATGCACAGAAATGTTGCGTAAGAACGTTTCCACATTCAAATCGCGATGTATAAAACCTAAACTTGGTGTAAAGCCACGCACATTTCCACGGTACCTCATACGCAAGTTCTGCACTCAGTTTTGCAGAATGGCGGCACCCAGCATCAAAGCAGTGCTAATGTTCCTGTGTGGTTACCCTTTATTTCTTAGATCCACATTCCTGACACAGCTTTATAAGTACACTGAAACTAACCGCATATTGCTTATTAGTGTAAGGCATCTGATTGTAATTAACCTGTAACAATATAATGGTCCAGGGAATAGCCATAGTATTCCAAATACCATAACTGCTTTAGCGTTGTTACTTTCACTGCATCATCTTCTTCTTCTTTTTCTTCTTTCAGCTGCTCCCTTTAAGGGTTGCCACAGCAGATCATCTTTTTCCATATTCCTCTCACTGCACCACTCGGAGTATTTATATCACTGTATCTGAGTGGGGAATCACAGCAGCAGCTGATCGGAAAGAGTATTATTGGTATACAGCATCAAGCACACGCTGCCTCAGCCACGGCAAAATGTTTCAAAGCCTTTCCTGTACAGACCTCGTGATTCAGAAACAGTTTCATCCCAAGAACTATAAACGCACTCAATCAATTGCTCCTTGTAGAACTGTTTGTACTTATAAGTACAATCACCCCACTGTAAACTTGCACTACAGTTATAATATTGCACAACCTGCGCCACTTTATAAAGTGTGTATTTACATATGATGACGATATCATTTTTAAGATGAAATGCAGCAAAATATGTTGATTATAATATACAGATAAAACTTTAACTTCATTTAAATTATCTGTATTGTTAATAATTAAACATTTGAGGACACAGTGCCGCAGCGCTAGCAAGTTCACATATTGTTCCTGCTTCGCCCTGTATATTTGCTGAGGCTGGCGCGACACTGGAAGGATAGACGGACAGAATAATTAAATACGTACTATGAAGATATTTCAATGTTCCTTAAAAGTTTTGAAGAACTGCCGTTCTACTGTTATAGATGGCTTGACATTTATTAAAGAGCTGATTGTGTGGTGATTGGGTATTTGGGGAAAGAAAAGTAAGGACAGGAATTGGAGGTTAGTACTTTTGAAAGAGACAGTACTGCTACAATAAATTATTTTATCGAAGGTCGTGCATGGTGCCGCAAGCATCTTGTGTGAGACATGAACAATCACTGCGCCATCATGTTCCCATGTTTAATAACATGCTTTCATTCCAATCATCATGAAAATGATATCACGTATACATCTCAGTATTTTAATTATTCAGAGAGCTGTAATATCACGAATGTAATGGATTCTGTGTCCTGTCGGAGAAAGAGAAAGAACGGAAGCGCGTAGTGATTCACACACATAGAGCACATTGAAGATCAAATACAAAATAAAGCATTTAACATGCTACTTTAGTTACGATGGGATTTGAGAAACTAGTAAATTAAATGATTTTAAGATGAAGTTTATGATGTTCTACTTTAATGACAAAATAAACTATGTGATTAAAGTGGTAATTTTGAGATTAAAATTGACATTTCATGCTTTTTTCCCATTGTGTGCCTATTTTTTTTTGTCTGTACCCTAATAAGCTTTCATACAGTATAACACTCAGACGGTGGGCTACAACTCACCTTTTCACAGCGACTTTGATATGTGACTTCTTTTTTATTTTGGCACTGTGCGACTTAGTGAATTTGAGTTTTCGAGTTTCTCCAACACGCTATGTCACTCAATCAACTTCCTTTTGTTGATTATACCACTGTTTAAATCAACAAATAGTATGTTTTTCCTTTGCCTCCACTTGGCATTTGCTGAAATTTTTATATTTTCCCCCATGCTTTTCCCATTGTCTTTTCACAGAACACTGAGCTTAGGGGCTATTTATATTGATTTGCATATTCAAAGAGGCGTAATTCTGGGAGGAATTGGGGCGGGACAGCAGACGCGTGCATGTGCGTTACTTTTCACGCAGACCAGGATTTATGTAGCGGAACAACAACAACAACCACAACATTTATTTATATAGCACATTTTCGTACAAAATAAAAAGTGCTTTACATAATGAAGAATAGAAAAATAAAAGACACAGTAAGAAAATAAAATAAGTCAACATTAATTAACATAGAATAAGAGTAAGGTCCGATGGCCAGGGTGGATAGAAAAAACAAAAAGAAAACTCCAGACGGCTGGAGAAAAAAAATAAAATCTGCAGGGATTCCAGACCATGAGACCACCCAGTCCCCTCTGGGCATTCTACCTAACATAAATGAAACAGTTCTCTTTGTATTTAGGGTTCTCACGGAAGGACTTGATGATGATGGTCACGTAGACTTCTGGCTTTTAGTCCATCAATGTTGGAAGAACGTGGAAGTTGGAGTACGCACAGATTCCTGCATCTGGATTTTTCTGTGCGTAAGCACATTTCGGCTTTTGTTCTTATGTCACGTTATAGTGCGAATTCTACGCACGCCGTTATGCATGAGGCCCCAGGTGATTACAACCAACCAATAGATGCCTCTGTCTCCTTGCATACAGAGCCAGTCAATCTGCATCCAAGGGAGGCGTGTTGCTTGTGTTTGTTTTGCTTATGCAGCTGCCTATTTTCCTTTCAAAAATAGATGCCACACCGGTGCTGCTTGTCCTTAATGCTGACTAATCCCACCTTAGACTCAGTCATTGTCTTCTTTGTATTAAATTAAATCTGCCTCTGACGATATTTAAGAGTCTAGCTTTCTCTCTTATTTGAGCCAGCCTACTATATCATTTTTTGATGTATCAGAATTTCACCGATACCACCAAGGTCTGATTCCCCAGTAAATGTTAAAGATTCATGAAAGACTTACTGGTTACTACCACTGCTCTGTTTTCAAGCACTACTTGACCTCTGACACTCAAATATACCATGAGTAATTTGGTAGGTGTATAGAAACAATGTTTGTGTTTATTTTTAATTCACCTGAATAGATCTTGACAGTGAAAACATTTTTATCTCAAAAGTTGAGATTATTCCACTTTTCAGTTTTTTGTAAGTGCTGAAGATATTGGCACTGTGGCAAAAATTCACAATTTGGACAATACAAAAGTGGTACCAAATTAATTTGAAGAGCTTCAAAAGTAGAAACAGCAATGGTTAAAAAGTTGTTTAATTAGGAATGATATATTTTATTTACTTTTTTTAATATTGGCAACTGTATGTAAACAGACATTTAAAAACCCTATTTACACACTACATTTGAATCCTACACCTGAGATGTTACTAGAATTGCATCCCAAAACATTATGCTAATAGTTTATTTTTTGCACACAGTACATAATGGGATATACAAGGAATGCAGTGAATAGTAGCTGCAATTAAAGTAGAGTAGCAATGGCTGCCACAAATGCCTGGCATTAACTTTTCCTTCAGTGGTAGAAATGTTGTTACTTACTTAATACTGAGAAAGCGAAGGGGGAATAATACCTTCTGTTCTTAGATGTATTTTTCAGAATATAAAAAAGGAGTGTAACAGTGAAAGGTTAAAACATACCGTATATACTCACATATAAGTCGGGTCATGAAACACGAAAAATTGGTCATAAAATCAGACCCCAATTTATACACCCATTCAAAAATGTGCCACTTAAATTTTTTTTTTACACATTTTCTTGCCTCCTCCAATCTCGCATCAGTTTCTCAGATGCAACGAATTTTGTTGAAGCAGCACAATTGCCAATTTCTTTCGCTACTTCAATGACGTTTAATTTAAAACCAGCTTCAAATTTTCTTCTGATTGAATGCTCCATTGTAGATAAGGTATGCTCTTACGATAAAGGTGTATGAGGGTGTGAGATACAAAAAACACAAATCCTGGGAAACTCTTAAGGCCTTCTTAAGAGGTCAGATTATCTCATATCTTTCCCACAGAAATAAATCCGAAGCCAAGAAACTAGCAGAGATAAAAAGCGAAATTACTAAAATAGATGAAGAACACGCCAGACTACCAAGCGAGACTCTACATAGGAGGAGGCAAGCTCTACATTTGGAATTAAACCTCTTGACAACTAAAGAAACTGAACAACTAATTTACAAATCCAGACATCATTACTATAAACATGGGGAGAAAGCTAATAAGCTTTTAGCTCAACAAATTCACAAGCAAGAAGTGTGCAACGCAATCTCGGTAATCACTAGCACGAACGGAGATAAAATCGTCGAACACAAAAATATAATGCATACTTTCAGAGACTACTATAAATCCCTATATACTACTGAGTTTAAAGAAGACAATACACAATCTAATACATTTCTAGATACATTACAGATACCACAAATAGACGCTGTTAGTGCGGAGGAACTTGATAAACCTCTGGCGTTATCAGAATTACTAGATGCTATAAAATCACTCCAAGGCGGGAAAGCAGCAGGCCCTGATGGTTACCCTGCAGAATTTTACAAGAAATTCTCTGCTAGCTCCCCTCTTATTAGCAACATTTACAGAAGCCAGAGATAACCAATCTCTTCCACAAACCTTTTGCCAAGCACTAATCACTGCCTTTCCAAAACAAAATAAGGACTTATTACAATGTGCATCATACAGACCAATTTCACTTCTGAATAACGACGTTAAAATACTCTCTAAAATCTTAGCCAGAAGGATGGAGAAAGTGCTCCCCTCGGTAATATCACAAGACCAAACTGGATTTATTAGGGGCCGGCACTTATCTTGCAATCTTCGACGCCTGTTTAATGTAATATACTCACCAACTAAATCAAACACCCCAGAAATATTATTATCACTGGATGCAGAAAAAGCATTCGACATGATTGAATGGAAATACCTTTTTACTATATTGGAGAAGTTTGGGTTTGGCCCAAACATCTGTGCATGGATTAAATTACTGTATACTAACCCAGAAGCTTCAGTTTGCATCAACAACATTTGCTCAGACTACTTTAAACTAGAACGTGGCACTAGACAAGGATGCCCTTTGTCACCGCTGCTGTTTGCAATTGCCATTGAACCACTAGCAATACATTGTCGAAATACTGATCAGATAAAGAGGATTAGCAGAGAAGGACTGGAACAGAAAATTTCATTATATGCAGATGACATGGTACTGTATATATCAGACCCAGAAAATTCCGTGCCTGCAGTCTTAGCAGCACTCACAGAATTTCAAAAGATCTCTGGTCTCAGAATTAATCTGAATAAAAGTGTACTCTTTCCAGTGAACTCTCAAGCATATAATATTAGATTAGATACCCTACCTTTTATCATTGCAGAACAGTTTAAATACCTAGGGGTAAACATCACAAGTAAACATAAAGCTCTATATCAACAAAATTTCGCCGTTTGCATGGAAAAAATTAAACAAGACTTGCATAGATGGTCAACCCTTCATCTCACACTAGCTGGAAGAATTAGCACTGTTAAGATGAATATTCTTCCTAAACTCCTTTTTTTATTTTAAAACATCCCAATATACATTAATAAATCATTTTTTAGGCAATTAGATTCAACAATAACCTAATTTATTTGGAATTCAAAATATCCACGCATCAAAAGAGCGATCTTACAAAGACAAAAGGCAGAAGGCGGCATGGCTCTTCCTAACTTCCAGTTTTATTACTGGGCAGCAAATATACAGGCGATAAGAACCTGGACACAAGTAGAAGAACATACACAGGCTTGGTCCGCAATAGAAGTAAAATCCTGCAGTACTTCTTTGTATTCCTTACTCTGTGCTCCAATAAACACACGTTATCGGCAATACACTAATAACCCAATTGTGCTCCACTCACTTAGAATCTGGAACCAATGTAGAAAGCATTTTAAGACGGAGAAGCTTCTATCTGTTGCACCCCTGCAAGAGAACCACCTCTTTCAACCTTCACAAACATATGCAGTTTTTAATATTTGGAAAAAATTTGGAATTAACTCACTTAGAGATCTTTATATAGACAACGTCTTTGCATCCTATGATTAATTACATTCCAAATTTAACATTCCAGCTACACATTTCTTTCACTATCTTCAAGTCAGAAACTTTGTTAAACAAAACCTTACAGATTTTCCTCATCTTGCACCCTCAACCATGCAGGAAAAAATATTGCTCAATCTCAAGGACTCAGACTCCATCTCTACAATATATAAAATCATTTTACAATCCCTCCCTTTCAAAGATCCAAGAGGACACTGGGAAAAAGATCTTTCAATTAATATATCAGAAAAGGAGTGGAAAGTAGCAATGCAGAGAATTCACTCGAGCTCCATATGCGCAAAGCATACAATCATACAACTCAAAATTATATATCGAGCACATCTGTCTCGACTAAAACTTTCCAAAATGTTCCCAGGGCATGATCCAACCTGCGAACGTTGCAACCAAGTCCCAGCCTCACTAGGTCACATGTTCTGGTCCTGCACCAAATTAACATTATTCTGGACAAACATTTTTAATTACCTTTCAGATAGCCTTGGACTCACAATCCCTCCAAACCCATTAACAGCTGTGTTTGGTGTTCTTCCAGATGGGTTTAAAGCGGAGAAAGACAAACAAATTGTGATTGCATTCACTACACTTTTGGCACGTAGACTTATTCTCATAAACTGGAAAAACCCAAACTCTCCTCTTTTAAGTCAGTGGGAAACCGATGTGTTATATTATTTGAAGTTGGGAAAAATCAAATACTCAGTTAGAGGATCCGTACAGACTTTTTTCAAAGCATGGCAGGATCTAATCAGTAATATTTTAAAATAAGTTCATAAGGCACAGAGAATTTATTAATTTAGGTATGTTTACAAGCCTTAAATTTAACGCCATTTGGCTTGCTCTCTCTCTCAGGGGTGGGGATCGATCTGTTCTTAATTTTTTCTCTTTGTAAAAACTTGATTGCTTTGTATGGATTGTAATAAAATTAATAAAAAAAAAAAATAAAAAAACACAAATCTGTGCAAACGTTGCTTCAGAATAGTTCGGGTATTACCGTGTGGTCACATAGGCACAAAAGAGAGAGAGAGGTTAGGAGCACGCGCTGATACAGCGCATTGCCGCATCCACATAGAAAAAAAAGGCAGTATGCTCTATGGTTACACTCTCAGGTGGGCGTTAGCATATCATAATCTCTTGGTCTAATAGCACGAGTTTTCCACATTCAACTTATATGACCGACATTATAAAATACCAGAAATTATATGATAAAATCAAGTCCTGACTTATCCGCGCGTATATACCGTACTTACCTGAAGAAGTCAGCTGACTGAGGTTGTGTCTGTACTATCCCTGTGTTTTTAAACCCTGGAAACATTAACTTTGAAAAAGATTCCCTAGAGTCGTATACCTCTGAAAATACTGCATTAGCATTGTGGACGGGTGAAAACTTAGACATTTAAAAACACAGACTCTAATCACACTCTTACTTGTTTGCGCTAATTACATAGCTTGTCCCTGATTGGTCAATCTTCAAAAAAATAAAAACATATTTCAACATCAACAGACACAGATAAGTTGCTTTCTATGGTGGTTGCTGTGTTGCTTACCTGTATACATCTAACTTATATTTTGTACAGACTGAATGCTGCATACATTTGCAAAAGGTAGATAATGTACTGATCGCTACAGTTTTGTGATAAACTGGGAGAGTTATCATCCCTTCAAAGATTTTTCAACCCAGTATAGATGAACATCTACATCATATGCTTTTTTGGTTATTTTAGTGTGTAAATATTTTCGTAAACTATGTGGAAAACCCTAGTGTGGGTTGAGATCATTTTTGTATAAAAACGTAATTTTTGAAATGAAAACATAGTAATGTGGAAAAAGCTTGACATTGCTTAGGTTAAAAGCTTTACACAATAGACGTCATTAATATGTAGGCCTCCACTGAACACAAAAATTCACTAACATTTATTATTTTAATAACTTTAACAGAATATAAACGGCATGTTTGAAAGAAACATCAAAAGACAAAGCAGTACATGCTTTAATGCATTTCATCAGAAAAATAATATAAAAGTATATATCTTAGAAGTGTAAAATATTCAGAGAGCTGTAATATCATGAATGTAATGTATTCTATGTGGAGATCACTAACTAAGAGCTCCTGTTGGCGTAAAAGAAAGCCTGTTTAACATCTGGGGCAGTGAACACTTAGAATATGAAGCATTTAACATGCTACTTTAGTTACAATGGGGTTTCAGAAACTCTAGTAAATTAAACATCGATTTTATGATAAAGTTATGATGTTCTACTTTGATGACAAAATAAACTACAAGATTAAAGTTGAAAGTTCAAGGATAAAGTAAAAATTTCTACTTTAATCTCGACATTCATCTTTTTTTTCAAATGGTGGGCTGTGACTCGCCTTTTCTTGTCGACTTTGATACGTGACCATTTCTATATTTATTTAGAGTACTGTTTGACTTTCTGAACTTGAACTTTTGAGTATGTTCACCATGCTGTAACACTTCATCAGTTTCCTTTTGTTCTTTATACCACTGCGTAACTCACCAAATATTATGTTTTTAAATGCTTCCACTTGCTTCCTTTTCACATTCGCTGAAATTCTTCTTTTTTACACATGCTTTTTCCATTGTCTTTTAACACAACACTGAACAGAATGGGCTATTTATATTGATTTGCATATTCAAATAGGCATAATTATGAGAGAAATCAGGTTGGGGCTGTAGGTGTGTGCATGTGAGTTAAATTTCATGTTGACTGAGATTTAGTAAGGTGTTTACGCACAGTTTTATGTTTCTGAATTTTTTTGTCCGTTCACACATTTCTATTTCTGCCCATACACAATGTTTTAGTGTGAATTCTACACATAGCATTATAAATGATGCCCAGGGGCCTGGACTGGATTTGAGAATGAAAAATATTGCTTGTCAAAAAAACAGGAAAATGTGTGTGGCACAAAAAATTGGATTTATAAACCCTGATGTGCGTACATTTCTATGCAATTTACCCTTTATAAATCACAATCACCTTGTAAATGTGCGTAAATGAATGCGCCTTGTCACACGTGTGCGATTAGGAGGCAGCCAAAGAGCCTAAAGGTGAGTGAAACATCGCGAGATAGCGGATCATCACGTGGTACTTACCTGGAATACTTTTCATCAACAGAAAACCTGAAGAGAAATAATCTCACAACTTCCGGTTTCCAAAATGACTGCCATGACGTCACTTCCGGCCAACCTCGATGACATTACTTCCGGCTCCCACAAATCACCTCACTTCCGGCCCATCATGATGACATTGTTTCCAGTTCCTGCTGCAACGTCACTTCCTGCCAACCATTTCCTGTCATATGATTCATTCTTACTATAAGGCCGCCATTTTGTTCTCTGTAAAATATTCATTGTACTTGTAAAGACTCTGAATCGCTTTCTTTTAATTACTGTCTGCACGACAATATACAGGGATGATCCCCAAAACTTTATTTTGTTCGTGTGAAGATTTATTTACTCAGAAGAATCACCACAGCCTCAAACCCCACTCTGAAACATCCATATATGGAGTATGAGAATCAACCTAATACATATACAATCACAATAGTGCAGAACTTCATTGGCTGGTAAGGCTGCCAACCACCTGACACATCAAAAGTATCTTGCTGTGCTCTGCAACTGAGAGTACAAGATCATGCTTGGCATTATAGCAACTCTCCTCTGCATTTTGGATGTCAGGGAAATGTGTAAGTTGCCAGCATCTGAGGGGATAGCTGCATTTACTGTATCTAGCATATGTAATGACATGATTGCTGTTACGATGAATATCATGGAAAACTGGAAGTTCAGCCAGTTACATTATCAATATTCTGGCCCCTATGTACAGTACCATCACATCTGTCAAAACTAGTTGTGTTGCCACAGAATAAATAATTCATGGGTTGACCCTGGCCACTTAGCCATGATGTTTGTCAGTCTCATCTTGGCATCAGCTATTACTTGTGCGTTAATGGATTGTCACTGATTACAGATGTCAAAAGCATCTTCATTCTTGCTAGTCACCTTTTAAATAATATGAGTGTAGTAAATTGCTTAGATTACAATACAAGAACCAGACACTGCTGCAAATTTCCTTTATATGTTGGCAAAAACGTTGTATTTTATGTATGTGCACCCAAACCATATGAAAACTGGATTTAGCGCCTCACCGGTCAGTTAATGGCTTCAAGTACAGTGAGATTGATGGAGTGAAGCCTGGCCGAGATATTCCTGACCTGTCAGCAACTTACTTGAGAAGTGACAACAGTTAGCCAATATAAACTTTAGAATAACCAAAAAAGTTCTTCAGTGCAAATATGCAGCATTGGTCGTTTTAAATGTGAACTAATGTACTGTCTGTACATCATAATGATTACTTCTAAGGTGTAATATGTTTGTCATGTCAATGCACATTGCTTGGTAATATGCATTATTTTCCGTGCAAGTTCAAATTTAGCTGGTTTGACTGCATTTCCCTACTTGATCAAGGTATTTGGTATACTTTATAAATCCCTGAGGGGAAACTGTCTTTTCACATAACCCTTGCTGGTCATGTCGTCATTTTCTAGTTTCTCCACAAGGTTGCATACACATGTATCAGAGTTGTCATATATAAATCTGGATATTTGAGTGAACAATTCTGTATGCACATTTCAAATCTGTTTACTGTATGTGCGTATGCAACCTTTATAAATGAGGCTCTTAGATGTTATTGTACATGTTTGGTATAGGAAAAATGAGAGAGAAAATAATCCTAAAAACCTGACTGGACAACTTGTATTAAAACAATGTGTTCATTATACTATTTATTTTCTTTATTTATTGTTTAACAAGGGTCTTCCAATTTGATTTTACATTATAGAGTAATAAGGTCTGAAACTTTGTTTCAGTTATTTACTGCATCTCATTTTGTGGCTACAATTTGCTATTTTGAGTTATAATTCAATATATTGCATCTGTTTATGTTTAGGCATGGTTATCTTTCCTTCTTATTAATTTTTATTGTTATTAAAAAAGAGAAATTAAATATATATAAAGATCTTAGTGTTAATCTTTCATCCATGTGTTAAATGTATCATAACACTTCTTTCCAGTTACTAATTAAAGGATAGGATTGTTACTCCATATACCAATGAAAATAGGTAGCGAGATTAAGGTGCTAGGGTAATGTGCTAAATGAGGAGCATCTTGTGTGGAGCATAATAAACAGGCTTTTTCTCACATGGCTGAAATAGTAAAATAATTTCTATTAGTAATGCACAATTTCTATAAATAACACATATGAATATCACGTAAGTTTTAAAATTTAGAAAAAAGTAACACACAAGAGCAAATGCTATATATGGAAGATAGCTCAAGAGCAGATGTATGTGTCTAGGGCCTAGATATGAGCAATCGTTGTGTATTGCTGATGTGATCACAATTCTTTTGTACTGTAGTGACATGAACACCACAGTGTTCCTCAGTGCTACCCATTAAAATATGAATTGTTTTAGTTTTGAATGCAGCTTATGATTGTAGTTCTTGTGAATACAAATGCAGGCAGTTTCAGGATTAGTAAGCAACAACTGGAAAACAACGGTTAAGCAACAACAGAACAACTATCTTTATTACTATGTTAGGTTTATCAGCTAAGCTATTTAAACATTTTGGTTTTGTGTTTTTTGCATTATTTGTTCTTGTTTATTGTTTATCCTTCTGTGTAATGAGAAGTAAGATGACAGTACCATCATTTCTTTACATGACAAGGCACATTTCTAAGTCCTAAGTCCACTACACAAAGCCACTAAATGGTAGCCACACTGGATCTAAGGTAAAAATTGGGGATTATTTGAAAATGTAAAGTCTGTAAGATTTAAGATTTTTATTATATTGGCTCAGATGCCCCATAGACCCCGTTTTAATCTGCAAAAACAGGCAGGGTATTTTTAAAAACAGTTACAAATATTTCACATTAGACCACAAATTAATGTATACTGCAATTGTGAAAAAATATCTTTGAATTGAAAAATACCAAATTTATCCTTCAACACTTAACACTTTTTATAAGTTCTTATGCAATATGTTTCACTGAAAATATTGTAAGAAGTAATTAATTATACTTTGTTTATTGATTTGTCTCATGGAAAGGGAAAGGCTCAAATTTATCACAATTAATATTCTTACATTTGTTAAAGTTCAATATATGTGTATGTTGTATAATGTATACATTATTATATACCTAAATGGCCAGTTATCTCATCTGACTTGGCTTTGAGAACCTGAGCTTGATTTTTTGCTTGGTCAGTATCAAGTCAGTTACTGTTGTTGTTGCTACATATTAATGTGATTTTTCTACATTATAACTTTGCTGAAACCTTTAAAGAAATTCTAGTAAGAACTGATGAAAAAATACAGGAAATTATAATTTAAGTTTGAGAATAAAATTAGTGTACTTGGTTCTCAGCTTGAAAAAGTTAAGCAAATGTTTATGACTTGTATTGAAGAAGTTGATGAATTGATAAAAAAGAAACTGCTGTAGAATCCAAATGCAAAGTGCTCAGTGATAAACTAGCTGCTCTGGGAGATAGATGTAGAAGGAATAACATCAGAAATCTAAAGTCTCCCTGAAAACCGTGAAAGTCCAAATCCAGTGAAATTCATAGGTGAACTATTCTCTAAAATAATTGGGGAGAACTTTGAATTGGACACTGAGATCTCAGCATGGATTGAATGCCTCAAAACCTAGAAGCCTGATTGTCTATTTCAACAACGAAATTTTAATGTTAATTCTTAGACAGAAAGAGATTATATTTGAGAATAACTGCAATCATATTTTTCCAGGTTTCTCCCCTTCAACAGCTGCTTAACAAGCCGCATTTTGCAGCATTAAACAGCACTTACACAAAGCCGTAATTAGATACAGCCTTGTTTCCTGCTAAATTGAAAATGATTTTTGAAGGCCAGTTCTACACCTTCAGTTCTCCTAAAGAAGAAGAAAAAGAGCTAAAAACACTGCTTTTGACGTCATTTAAAGTATGACAATTAGTCATAATGTGTTCTGGTAAGGCAAAGAGGATTCTGCCCGCAACTATTTTTAATCCAACATATGCTACTTACTATACATTCTATTTCCTTTTCAGCTACTTTGTTTTTTCTTTCTTCCTTTAAATCAAAATATTGAAATTTCTTCTTTTAAACATATGTATATGTTGGTAACCATAAAGTAACTAGTTATTTACAGTATTATTAAACTTTATTTTTCTTTTCGCCTAAGTGGTCTGTACACTAGGTTTATTGTAACTGGACTATACCATCAGAAGTTACCTCAATTTCCAAGGGAACTACTTAACATTATACATAACGTTATGTATATCTAAGTTTATTGCATCTGGACTGTACTATCATAACATGTCAATTTTAATCTTTACTACATCACTGATGTTTTTTTTTTATTTTGGATGTGCTCTGTCTCCTGGCATGTCAGAGGTCTAGCCTTGGGGAGGCAAAATGGGGCAGAGCTTGGGTAGGGAGAGAAAGAGAGCCAGTTACTTGTTTATCCTTTTACCCCCAAAAACTGTAAGTGCCAATATGATAACAGGCACCGTAGCCACAATACTCAGCAACAATATGAAGTCAAGGTTAAAGCTATTATATGAAACAATGCACTACTTTTACTTAAGTTTACAAAATGTCCTCATAGGTTCAGAAGAATGTCTCTGTAACCAAACAGTGAACTTTGTGAGTTGGAATGTCAAAGGTCTAAGTCACAATCTAAAGAATAAAAATAGTATTTTCTCATCTAACAGGTCTAAATGCCAAGATAGTATTTTTACAGCAGACTCAATAAATAAGGACCATTTTTGGTTGCAAAAAGATTGGATTAGTCAAATCTTGCACTCTGGCTAGAGGTGTGGGAATCTTAATACACAAATTTGTCTCATCTGTAGTATCAGATATAGTATCTGATCTTGAAGTGCAATTTGTCATGGAAATGGGTAATTTATTTCAATTTAAAGTAATTTTGATAACTATCTACACACCTAAAGTGGATGATAGAGATTTCATCCAAAATGTATTTGCATCTATTCCTAATGTGAACACCCATAAAATAATAATGGCTGGAGACCTTTATTGTGTTTGAAATCCTAACATGGATAGGTCTTCATTTACATTGGTGATAAAATCTAACACTGCAAAAATAATCATTCAGTTTGTAATGGATCATAACTTATCAGACTTATGGTGATTTTTAAATCCAAAATCAAAAGCATATTCTTTCTTTTCTCCAGTACATCACAGTTACTCACAATTGATTCTTTCTTTATTGATCATAATTTATTGCCCTCTACCAACTCTTGCAAGTACAATGCTGTGGTTATTTCCGATCACACCTCTCTGATTGTGGAGCTTAAATCACTGCATCCTAAGCACTCATCTGCGGTGGGCTGGTGCCCTGCCCGGGATTTGTTCCCACCTTGTGCCCTGTGTTGGCTAGGATTGGCTCCAGCAGACCCGTGTGACCCTGTATTAAGATATAGCAGGTTGGAAAATGACTGACTGACTAAGCACTCATCTTGTAGCTGGTGTCTTAAGCTCTTGTCATTAGCTAATGAGAACTATATAGAACTCATCTCTGAGAGGATCGATTATTTTTAGAGATAAATGTATCCCCAGAGATTCCTGTAGGAATACTCCGGGAAACTGAAGGCTTTTTTAAGAGGACAGATTATTTAATATATTTCCTATAAAAATAAATTGGAAATCAAAAAGGCATGAGAGTTGATTAGCAAAATTACCAGAATAGATCAAGAATATGCCAGGTCTCTAAATGAGGCGCTGTATAGGAAAAGTCAGGTCTTCACAGACCATCAGAATTTAATTTCTTGACAGCAAAAGAAACAAAACAGCTCATCTTTAAATCGTGACATCAATACTATGAATATGGAAAAGAGGCTAATAAGATCTTAGCTTAACAAATTCACAAGCAGGAAGTTTGCAACGCAATAGCAGAAGTTATCAATATAGATGGAGATAAAATCACTAGCTTTAAAAAAATAACCCACACATTTAGAAAGTACTTTCATTCTGCAAGTTTAAAGATGATAGGACACAATCTAATGTGTTTTTTTTTTTTTGACGCATTACAAATACCAAATCTAGATTCTCTAGTGCAGTGGAACTGGACAAACCTCTGACACTCCGGGAACTACTGGATGCTATGAACTCACTCCATAGTGGGAAAGCAGCAGGCCTTGATGGGTAACCAGTGGAATTTTATTTTAAAAAATCTAATTATTTAGTTTCACTGCTATTAGCAATGTTTATAGAAGCTTACAGACAACAAAATTCTACCTCAAACTTTTCGCCAATCATTAATTATCATCTTTCCTAAGAAAAATAAAAACTTACTTATGAATAATGATGTTAAGATACTCTCCAAAGTTCTGTCAAGAAGGATTGAGAAAGTGCTTCCCTCTGTAATATCAGAAGACAAAACTGGATTTATTAAAGCTAGACACTTAGCTTCTAATCTTCAATGTTTATTGTAATGTAATATACTCACCCATAAAATCTAACACACCAGAGATCTTATTATCTTTAGATGCTGAAAAAGCATTTTACATGGTTGACTGGGACTGCCTATTCATCACATTACAAAAATATGGGTTTGACCCAAATATATGTACATATCAAACTACTAGTCCAAAAGTCTATGTTTGTATTAACAACATTATTTCAAACTATTTTATATTAGAAAGTGGTATTCGACAAGGATTCCCTCTATCACCAGTGCTCTTTGCAGTCACCATTGAGCTATTGGCTATTCAATTTTGAAATATATCACAGATATAGGGGATACCAGTTGAGGACTTAATCAGAAAATATCACTGTAAGTAGATGATACGGTACTGTATATATCATACCCACAAACTTCCACTGTCCACAGTGCAATAGCAGAATTTCAAAAGATATCTGGACTCAAAATTAATTATAAGAAAGTGTGCTTTTTCCAATGAACTTTTTTGCACACAATATTCAACTGGACACCTTCCTATTTATTTTAGTGGATTAGTTTAATTACCATGGGGTAAACATCACAAGTAAATATAAAGGTGTTTTTCAAGAAAATTTTGATATCTGCATGGATAAACTTAAAAAAGATGCGAACAGATGGTCTAGCAGGGAGAATCAATACTGTTAAGAAAAACATTCTTCACAAGCTGCTTTTTTTATTTAAGAGTATCCCTACATACATTAAGAAAATATACTCATATTATAACCTCATTTATATGGAATTCGAAACATCCACACATCCAAATGGCAATTGTACCACAAACTAAAGTAAAAGGGGGCATGGTACTCCTTAATGCTCAATTTTATTACTGGACGTCTAATATACAAGTTATAATGACCTGAAAATCAACATAAACTGAAGAACATACACTAACCTCGTCTGCAATAGAAAGTAAATATAAATTATCAACATACTAATAATCCAATTGTCCATCACTCACTCAGAATATGGAACCAATGCAGGAAGCACCTTAAGTCAAAGAAGCTCTTATATCTTGCATCTTTACATGATAATCATCTCTTTCCATCCATTGAGACCTACATAGTATTTAATGTTTGGAAAATGACCGGGATTAAAACACTTAGAGATCTGTATATAATGTATTTGCATCTTATGAACAATTATGCTTCAAATTGAACTTCCTATCAACACAGTTTTCCACTACTTTTAAATCAGAAAATTTGCTAAAAGGAACCTGCCTAATTTTTTCTCACCTCCCACTCATTTCTATTCCAGAGGCAAAACTGATCTGTTTTGAAGACTCAGACAGCATTTCAACAACATATAAAAACATCTTAAAGTCTCTTCCTTTCAAAGATCCCAGGGCACGATGGGGTAAGTATCTTTCACTCTGAAAACAAGTGGAAGGCAGTCATGGATTGAATACATTTCACCTCCTTTTGCACAAAGCATTTAGTCATCCAACTTTAATTTTTTATTGAGTACATATATCTTGTATAAAATTGTCCAAAATGTATCCAGGGCATGATTCAACATGTGAATGTTGGAATTTAGCTCCAACCTCACTGGGCCACATGTTTTGGGCATGCACAAATTTATATCATTCTGGACAAAAATCTTTGAATGCCTATCAGACAGCCTTGGTATCACAATCATTCCTAACACAATAAGAGCTGTGTTTGGTGTACTCCTGGGTGGGCTGAAAGCAGAGAAGGACAAATTGATAGTAATTGCCTATACCACAACAGTAACACATAGACTTATCTTGCTCAACTGGAAGAATCCCAGCTCATCTTTTATAAGTCAGTGAGTAACTGATGTTCTATACCACGGGTGTCGAGCTCCAGGCCTGGAGGGCCGCAGCGGCTACAAGTTTTCACTCTAACCCTTTTCCTAATCAGTGACCTGTTTTCACTGCTAATTCACATTTTAATAGCCCTGTTAGAAGGATTCAGTACTCTGAATTGCATCGTTTCTTCATTAAAATGCAGCCAAACAGAAAAGAGACGTGAAATGAGCCAACAGATGACCAGCTAAACTGGTGCTTCAAACTCCAACCAGTTTCTTAATGAGAACCCAATTCTTGCTGTTAATTAAACTCGTTATTTAATTCCACGGCTTGTTGTTGCTCTCGTTCTGCCACAGCTGACATTTCCAAAACTGTTGGTTTTCTGTTTTTCATAAGAACATCATCAAAGTGTTTTGGTGAGTTGAGAGATAAACCTTACTGAGACCTTCACCTTTCTTTATTTTCAGATATTGTGTGATGTGGTGGCTTGTTTTGTGTCTCATTATTGTTTGGCTGCTAATTAAGGAAAAAGAAACAACTAAAGGGCCTGAGTCAAGTTAATTAAAAGAAGTAATTAGCAGCAAAAACTGGTCACTAATTAAGGAGATGGTTAGAATGAACACCTGCAGCCACTGCGGCCCTCCAGGACTGATGTTTGACACCCCTGTTCTAAACTATTTGAAACTGGAAAAAAATTAAATTCTCAATTAGAGGATCTGTTAAAATCTTTTTAAAAATATGGCAAGATCTACTTAATCAAGTTTTAGAATAAACATTTATATTGAGGAAATGATATTCTCGTTTTTTCTTTTTATAGATTTACTCTTGTTTTTAGCTGTCCTCTCTTTTTCTTGGGTGGGGTTTGATTTATGGTTTGTTAAGTCTGACCTAAATGTATGGAATGTTGTTTTCTTCAAATAATACCAATTATACTGAACTTGATAAAGATTGTTGGTCTGGTCAAAGCCTAGGTTGATACGGTAGCACCCCTTGCCTGACACACACTATGTAGTACTATATGATAGCTACATTTATTTTTTTTAAATGTAATGTGTATTGACAATAATTTAAAACTGAATTATTTTGAAATTTTAGAAACAAAGCACTCCAAACACCTAAATGTTGGGCAATTTGGTATTTGTCAATTAACCTGTCACAGAACAGGAAAGTACAACATTCACATTCTCAGGCTGAGCATCAAATGCAGATGTCTGGACCTATGAGGCAAGAGTATTTGCCACTACAAAGCCATGCAGATGAAAAGTAAGAGTAGTAAGTTAATTATGTCAATATATGTGTAAGACGAGTAGTAGTCTAAATTAGGGGTTGTCTGAAATGTGAAACTGCAGGACCTCTCCCTGATTGATCCTTATTCTCACATCTGCGAGTGCATTATATAGCTACACAAGAAAAGAAAATAAGCCATACCTTTAAGAAAAATGTCTGCGCTATCCACTGCTACACATCCCCTGGCTGCAATTTCACTCTGCTAGGAAGGAGTAATGCTCCTTAAGTATAATCATTTTCTGACTATCCTATCTTGGATTTTTCCACCAATGCTTGCATGCCCAGTGTAGGTGAATGTCTATATCATATGCATTTTTGGTTGTTTTAGCATGAACAGTCATACTTTTGTAAACCATTGAAGCAAAGAGATCACTTCTACTGCTATGATGCCACAATGAGATAACAGTAAAACAAGATGCACAGACCCTGAAGGAGAATGTCAGTGAATAAAGATCAGAAAACTGAACGCATAGCTCTGACATTGAAACTTTACAAATTCACATTGGATGTTTTCTACTTATACACATGTGAACAGAGCCCATCCTGTAATGTATCCCACAGACTTTATTGCTCTCTACAACCTTCAGGGCATTGAAAACAATTTCTGTTAGAGCTCCCAGTTTTACATCTTAAGATGGAGACTTCCTACAAGCTGTTACCACTGTGGCACAGTATATGAAATGGAATTCAGTGGGCACAGAACTGTCATTACTCCAGGATTAACACCTAGTTTAGAGAATCCTGCTATTGACTTATAAAAAGACAGTATAGCTAATGAAAAATGCAGTACTTCATGTCTGTTCACGTTTTGTCATAATTTTAAACTTTATTTCATCAGAGTGACTTCTGTTGAGTTGTATTAGGGATCTTAATAAAAATCTGAATTACAGAAGCTTGCAATAGATTTTTACTTAATACAAACAATATAAATGCCTGCCTATTCTTTGGTTTAAGACATTCAACCAAAGGTTAGACTTCTGCATTAGTCAAAAGGCAAAAGGTAATATTGGATATGTGTAACTATAGTCAATCAACAGCAATACAGCACTTTTCAAATGCAATACAATGATGCAGCTCACTACACAGAAGCAATTTTTACTTTCAACATGTATAGGCCTTGGGGTCTATGGGTTTCTAAATATAGAAGTTTGTGCCTTTTGAGTTTTTTTTTTCATTGGTGTAATTTCTGTCTAATGTTTTTTGCCCAAGGAAAAAATAATTTTAGTATATATTGATTGGTTGACATATGACTGCTGCTGTTAGGCTTGGCGCCTTTCCAGTTTGGTTTGTAACAGTACTCAGTTTTCATTTTTGGCCTGTTTGTTTCTTTTTTTGTCAATACTGGCTGCTCCTTTCCATTTCTAAGCTATGTTTTCACTTCCTTTGTACAAAATGTCTTAACAGACAGAAAACTGCTTGTGATTTGTCAGTTCTCGCAGCGTGCTACAATGAGTTCATACATATATGACTATGGATATAGTTCTTTTGATGTATTGTTTAATTGGTTTATTAAATCTTAATTGCCAAGGTTGAGGGCATGTTGGCAATCAGTCTAATTAGTGGGAGCAGGTGTTTTGCCTCCCAAGACATGAACAGATCACAAGTATAAGAAGACATTAATGAGCAGTAGACCGCCTCACTTTATTGGTTTGAGGGGCTTGGTGGGTGACTAGGTATACTGTCTGGGCAACATGAAGAATTGTGAATGTCAATTCCTGGCCATTTGCACAGCAAGGGAAATGTCACATAAACATTTACAACATCACAGCCATCAGCTAGGAGTTTAAATGCTATGCAAATTAAAGGGCTCTTTTTACCTGTGCTGACAGAAATGATTTTTATTACATCTGTACAGCTTGCTGAGAGTTCCCACATCATTTTGATGCAGTGGGATTTTTTGAAAACAGTTTGTATTACAAATTAATGATTTAAATAAAACCAGAAATAGTATTAGCACTTTTTGTTCACGTTTTGAATATGCTGCTTTATGTTTTAATGTACAAATATAGTGTCTTATATCTAGTACTTTATGGAATATTCATCTTTTCCCAGGAAGTGTACATACTGTGTATATATATATATATATATATATATATATA
>JANRMT010062822.1:21579148-21620881 GCA_026402145.1 Polypterus bichir lapradei
CAGTACAGGCCAAAAGTTTGGACACACCTCCTCATTCAATGTGTTTTGTTTATTTTCATGACTGAAGGCATCAAAACTATGAATGAACACATGTGGAGTTATGTACTTAACAAAAAAAGGTGAAATAACTGAAAACATGTTTTATATTCTAGTTTCTTCAAAATAGCCACCCTTTGCTCTGATTACTGCTTTGCACACTCTTGGCATTCTCTCGATGAGCTTCAACAGGTAGTCACCTGAAATGGTTTTCACTTCACAGGTGTGCCTTATCAGGGTTATTTAGTGGAATTTCTTGCTTTATCAATGGGGTTGGGACCAGCAGTTGTGTTGTGCAGAAGTCAGGTTAGTTGGACGATCATTTATTTTTCAACAGGACAATGACCCCAAACACACCTCCAGTCTAAGGTGTAAGGGCTATTTGACCAAGAAGGAGAGTGATGGAGTGCTGTAAATGGTCATGAAAATAAAGAAAACACATTGAATGAGGAGGTGTGTCCAAACTTTTGTCCTGTACTGTGTATATATATATATATATATATATATATATATATATATATACTGTAGGTGTTGACCCATTGCCTGATCTGTAGGTATACATGAAAGATTTGAACTTAATTTGTATTGCTACAAGAAGTCAGTGTACTGATCTGATAAAAGGAGTGATGTGTGCCCACCTTCGCTGGTTGAATACTAGATGTGCCGCTACATTTTGAATCTTGGTGACATATGTTAGTATTCCTGTCTGCAGAGTTGCAGTAGTCCAGACGTGACTAGAGTAAAGCGGAATAATAAGTATATAAGTTTAATATATCACTGTGCTCTTTACAAAAAATATTTCATAAATCCACTCACATGTACAGCTAACATAAGGCCAGATTTAGCACACGGGGCTCATCATTTAGAACTGCTAGGCAAGCATTAGAAGACAAGAAAGGGACAACTACGAAAAAGGGGACTGTACTATTTCTGTGTGACAGAGTCAGCATGACATTGGATCTTCTTTTCCTTGTTTGTAATGGCATGATTTACCTAAGTGGGGGCCTGCAAATGAAGAAAGAGTATAAAGCCTTGGAACATTGCCTGGCACACCTTTGAAGCTGATGGACGGATGGGAGATACTGTCATCCAATCCTGAAAATCCTTCCAGCACAGTGAAGAAAATGGCAGACTCTACACATCGGGCTCCCACTACCCAAAAGGTCTTGTCATGGATTCCTCGTCTGTTATGCTGCATAAATTGTCATTAAAGAAAGCTAAGTTATTTCTCCTATGCGATTTTTCTACTGCCATATCACTAAGGGAGGGGTATTGCCTTTTTATATTATATCTAGTTTTGGGTTATGTAACATGCTGCAATTACAAAAGAACTTATTCCAACAAGGGAGCTAGCACCCCCTGCTGGATTCACTTTGCTATATAATCCATCAGATACAGTCTGCTCTTGCAGATGTTGTATAGAGTGAATCTGCAAGTGGAAGAAACCATTGCAACACAGTCAGTGAAGGACAGCTGATCATCAATCACCACCCCAAGGTTATGTACAGACTTTGCTGGTGTTAGCAATAATGAGCCAAGCTAAATAGAGACTGGAGGCTGAATACTGTAGACAGATGAGATGGAGCAACTAAAAGGTCCATTTTAGCTAAGCTGAGCTGGAGATGATGCTCTTTCATTCAGGCTTCAATTTTTTAGACATTCAGAGGTTCTAACTGATACAGTGTTGTTCTCTGTAGAGAATCACAGGTATGACTGCAAATCATTGGCATGGCAATGATAAAACAAATCATGAGAAAGAATGATTGGACCTAGTGAGACAGTATAGGGTGGTCCAGATCTAATTATGCAATTTTTATTACGCTATAACTTACATAGAAAATTACCTGAAAACTCCTGGACCATCGAGAAGTGTGCAAACTGACAACATGAAGAATCGTCTTTGCGCCGAACTGGAATTGTCCCGCCATAAATCAAAGTCATCCAGACGATCTGGATCTGCATAATTAGATCTGGACCACTCTGTATATAGAGAGACGAGGAGAGGATCTAACACCGATCTTTGAGTCACACTTGTGCTTGCCTGGTGCACTCTTGACATCTCTCCTTGCCAGGACACACTGTAGGACACAAACAAACTGAGGAAGGTACCAATAATGCCAAAGTCAGAAAGGGTTGCAAAGAGAATCTGATTGTTGACTATGTTGAACGAAGTGGAGAGATCTAGCAGGATGAAGACAGATGACATGTTGGTAGCTCTAGCCAGCTGTAATGTGTCGACAAAAGTAAGTACATGTGTCTCAGTTGAATGGCCTTTCTTGAAGCCTGACTGATTAGGATCAAGCAGTCTGTTCTGTAGCAGAAAGGAAGA
This sequence comes from Polypterus bichir lapradei, assembly GCA_026402145.1. NCBI lineage: Eukaryota > Metazoa > Chordata > Cladistia > Polypteriformes > Polypteridae > Polypterus > Polypterus bichir. Next base: position 21,581,514 of record JANRMT010062822.1, read on the forward strand.
GACTTGTTTAGAGACAGCACATTTCAGTGTTTTGGATAGAAAAGAGAAGTGAGAGAGACTGATCTGTAATTACATACTTGAGATGGGTCGAGTGTGTGCTTCTTGAACAGAACGGAAGTTATTAGGGCCTGTTTGAACACAGTAGGGATGGTGCCTATGCTGAGTGATGTGTTGATGTTGTGTGTAACTGCAGAAATCTGTTAGGGAAGTTTACCCTGGAGTTGATGTGGGGGGATGGTGTCAAGTGGACAGGTATTGGGTGACTAGAAATGTACGAAAAATCCGAGAAATGACAGTCAGTATCAGTACCTGTAGCTTAGAAATATGCCATTTTGATTCTTGGATGCTCAGTGTGAGGTGAAGTTCTGAAATATCTGAAACTGTTAAAATGAAACTATTTCTTACACTTTGTAAATGCAGTATTCTAATTATGCACTTGATATTTGCATCTAATGTATTTGCTTAGCAGACACTTTTATCTAAAGTGTCTTACAAAAGAGGTTAACATAATTGATTAAACATCAGCCTAGGGAGCTGTTACAGGACAAGGTCACAAAAGTGAAGAGCTCAAAATAAAACTATATGTATGTAACTCTTAGGGTTAATAATTAACTTTCATTTATTTGCATGATCATTTTGTAATGTTAAAAAAATCTACTCTAGTATGAAAATTCCTCCCTGACCAAAGTTTCACTGGAGCCAATCACCTTGTCACCTCACTGCAGGCACTGACCCTGTCCTTGCTCTTATTGGTACTATTAATTGGTGACCCAATCTAATATTGACCAGTGTGGATTCCTCCTTTACTAGTCAGCCCCAGATGGATTATGTCCTCTTTCATGTCCCCTTTGACCCTGGCACATATTCATACCACACATTTTAAATGCTTTCACTGTATTCAATAAAAAGAGACCCATGAGCACTTTGTTATTCTTGTCAGCTTTGCTAGTTGACAGTCATTACATTTTCTGAGCACAGTCAACATATCAAAAGCTGGATTATTCAAATAAGAAAATAAGACTGGATTTTTTTTTTGTATTTTCACAGAGTGTATTTCTTTACATAATTAATCTTTAAGCAAGAAAGGCGAATGGAAGACATTGTGTATGCTGGCAAGTTGTCAATGTTTTCATTTACTTGCTGTTCATCAGAGTAATCGTCCAAGGTTAATGATATACCAGTTGTCAAATTTCAATAGATCACCCACATTAACATACATAACTGTGATTTTCTTGCTATACTTAATTATCCAGCTGATATGTAATCACCAGTTACAATCTAAATTTTCTGTGCAGTAAAGTGACACATGAAGTGGGCAGCACATGTGTGCGGATATAAATATCACTTGAAAGTAGCACTTCAATTCTTCAGTAATATTAAGTAAACAAACAGAAAATTAAAACATTTTGCCAAATGTTTTAAGAAGCAATATGTAAAAAACAGCAATTTGCATATATTAGATATGATAATTCTTTATAGACTCGGATGTATTTATAATAACTCACTCTTCTATTTTGCTGTATCAAAATCCTATAAGCATGTTAAATCTTTCACCTTAGAAGCAAGAGTTTTTAGAGGCTGACATTTAGATACATTCCTGTCATCAAAAGGTTGAATTGGTAAAATAATAATCTTTGGTACTTGGGGGATCAAAAGCAAATGTGATTTTGCAATGTTTTATTAAATGTGCTGTATCTATGAGACAATTTGATTTTTATGATCTTATTAAGTTGAGATAACGGCTAAATACCAAGGGGAGACACCTTTGAGGCAACAAGAGTGGGAATGAATAATCCCTGTGTGAGCCCATTCTTAAGGCAGGACCCTGCCACCTTAGTGTATTGTATGCCAAGGGGAAAGTAAATTAACAATTGTGATAAGTTAACAGAAATAATTAAACTGGATTTTGTCTTGAATAGCTATTCTATGCACTTCTGTAAAAGTAAAGTTTGTTCAAAAGGCTTGCCAACATCTTTTTTCTGTGGTAAGGACTTCATATTGTTCTGGACCCTTAGAGGCTGATCACTAATTTAGACTTACTCACAAAATATCCATCACCTTAAAAAGAAGGCCAAACCCGTAGGCACAGAGCTTGGTTGAAAAGAGCAGCAAAAGACAGTCCTGAATGTGTTCTGCTCTGCTCTGCCTTCCACTTTCTTGGAAGCTTACCACTCGGTATAATGTAGCACCTCTTGTGATGCCCTCTGTCATGTTTCTTTGAACAAAGGTCCAAGAAGTTCTTCAAGTAAGAATCTTGTTAAATGTGTTGCAACCTAAATGTTCGCTGTTATTATCTTTTTTTGTTTATCTCTAGTTACATAGAGATACTGCACCATGTAAGAAGCAGAAATATTAACTTCTTTGCAAGTACACATATTGGGCAGCCTAGATCATCTATGTGTGTGAACGTCTGAGGGTAAAAAAAAAAAAAAAAAAATAAGAGGCATTTCCTGAGGTAACTGTCCTTGATCCAGCTCTTTAATCGAGTGAAATTTCATCACTTTATCTAATATCATGCTTCATGCTTCAGGCTCCCAGCAATTCTATTTTAGTGTGGTCTAATGGGCAGCTGACACATCCACTCAGCACCAGACTGTATAATATGTGCTGACATGCTTGTGGTGAGCACCCTATTGAGAGCTGTTTATTTGCGCCTGACAAGGGGGAAAAAAATTTCAGCCAGCAAAGCCTTTCAAAATTTTTTCAGTCTCCATTTTCAGGGCCTTAAGGGGCCATACATTCCAAAAGGCTTTGATGTAATCACACAGGGTGCAGATGCTGTTTTGGGAAGTTGATGTCTTTACTGGACATTAGGTGTAAAGCTGTGAAACCAACAGATCCATGGCATTTACAAATGTAATGTCTGAGGGAAGCATAATTTAAAAACAGCAGTCCCAGCCATTATTGATGTCAGCTATAAGTTCTAACAGCCCTAAAGTGCTTGTAAGTTAGACTTACACATGGCATGCCTCTCTTTTTCTCTCACACACACAAACACACACTGACTTGCATTTTTGGCACTATGTACTTTAGAGTTATTTGTAAATTCTAACAAGAATGAACAGATGGCTCCATAAAAGTTGGAAGCTGCTGTCCAGGAAGGGTTTTCTCACTCTCTGCTGAATCAGAAGGCAAATCAGTGGCATTTCACACAATGAATCAAAATGCAACAAAGCTGAATGTCAGCTGTCTGCAGGCTCACCTGATAAAACACCCTTCCATACCAAAACTATGCGTGGTACTTAAAAATGCTTGACAGCATGGGTTTACTGCATTGAAAATGCATATTGATTTTTAATTTTTTTCTATCTTTGTGCAGATGTCTAATGATCTGATGGTAAACTTGCTATAGGCTTAACCCTTTATTTGGTGCCTTTTTGCACCCAGGTGCTTTATTTTTAACAAAAGTTCCTTCATTTATTTAACTATCAACATTGAAGCTCATTGTTTTGTTCATATTTACTTATTTCTACCAGTCTTTGAACATGATAGTACAGTAGCTAATGCTTCTGCATCACAGCTCCAGCTTTACCTGGGATCAGTTCCCTTGGGCCAGCCATAGTTTGTACGATCATGCTGACGGTGTACTCTGATTGCCATCCCCGTATCAAAGTTGAGTGTGAATGGAGACTTCAAACTTGTCCTTGTGTTTGGCTGAAATCCTACAAGTGATTGGTTTTTGCCATGTACCCAGTAATGCTTGAGATAGGCTCCAAATTCCATTGGCCTTGAAGTGAAATAAGCAGGTTTGAAAGGGGGGGTTGATGGACATGCAAAACTTTATGTGAGGAAGGGCATTCAAGATAGGATCAAGGAAACATTTCTTCACACCACTGGACTGGGGAACTGAAAACAAGTGTGTTTAATGTAGTTAAAGCAGATATCTCATCAGCTTTTAAAAAGATAACTTAGCAACTAACAAATCAAGCAAGCTACATGGGCTGAATGGTCTGCTCCTTTTTGTCAAACTTGTTGTTACCTTTAAGTGAGACATCTTAGATGTAAAAGATTAATAGACTTCTCCATGCTAAGATTCATTTAGCAAGAGAGGATAACAATGTATAGTCAAGATCTTTGGATAAGATAACTGCCCAACAAAGTCTTCTGAACTTTCTAATGTCTCACTTAAGGCCTTGTTCACACGGGCGTTAAGTTTTTGGATAAACGAACTTGCTCTGAACGTCCTAGACGTTTATGTTGCATTTTGTGGTGGCGATCGATTGACTTCTACACCGGCGTTCGTTTGTCTCTGTCTAACGCCAGCCTGCAGCCCAAATTGTAGTTTGTGTGTTAACCTGTGGAGGCAGTGTCGGGAACTGGATATGAAAGCCCTTGTTGTTTTATTTGAGGTGCTTCCTTTCAATATGGACCATTTTGCTATGTTAGATATTAATCTTCTTGTTTTAAAAATACTTGTAATACGGCGACGTAGGGAGAGAAAAAATCGCCGCCGCTACTGGGTTCATCCTCTGACTGCACAACGTCGGGTTAAAGGAAGTTTTTTTGTGCTTTATGAAGAAATGCGAAAATTTCCGCGCAAGTTTTTTAATTACTGTCGGATGTCGGTTTCCACTTTTGATTGTCTGCTGCAGCTGGTGCAATGCCACATTGCACGCCGATCAACCAATATGCGACTTGGTGTTAGCCCCAAAGAGAGACTACTTGTCACTTTGAGGTAAGGAAACAGTAGTCGAGTGTGCGCTTACACCGGTGTTAGGCACTGAAATGCCCCCCTAGCCATGAATTGCCCCCCCTACATAATCGTTATCAAATATTATATTAGAACATAAATTAATAGGTTCATGGTTTACAAATTACATGAGACAATAAAATAAAATAAGCAATATGAAAATATATATGTTGTATATATATATCTGGTCCTCCGAAGCATAAAATAAATGCGCAGAAAACGAACTAGAAGCGGTTTCCTTGCATTCGTTGGGTTTTGAACGCCAAGAAAAAGCTGCATGCAACGTTTTTTTGATGCCGTATAAACGCGCAGCCGGACAAACGCACGTCACCAAAGCCCGTGTGAACACTCTCATTGACTCCTACGTGTAGAAAACACTCGCCGCTTGATCCGCGCTCACCGGACGCTACGAACGCAAAAAAAACGCTCGATTTTAACGCCCGTGTGAACAAGGCCTAAAGGTTTTTCAATGCTGTATCTGTCCTAGTGTATATATAAGCACAGGGAATTCCAGTTTCTGTATTACATCTTGCCTGAAGAAGGGGCTTGAGTTGCCTCGGAAGCTTGCATATTGTAATCTTTCTAGTTAGCCAATAAAAGGTGTCATTTTGCTTAACTTCTCACTGTGCCATTTATTCAAATTCATTATGGATGTGATTGTCTGAAACTTAAGCTCTGCTAAAATAAAATTACTAGTTCCCCATTTTGATCACAGTATGCTAGAGAATACCCTGGCAGCAACAGACACAAAAGAGACGACCCTGGTTGTGATGTCAGCCCATCTCAGGATACACTCATGCACATGCTCATAATATCTATCTATCTATCTATCTGTCTATCGAAGTTCAGTCAGCCTTATGGGCATATCTATGGAATGTGAAAGGGGAACTTAATAGATGCATGGAATTACAATATGAATAATTCTTGACATGAGTCACGTGACAAACCTGTGATTAACCTAGTTACCGGAAAAGGGGGAATTCATGGAATAAAGTATGAACACAGTTTACACTTATTTAGTATCTTAAAATGTTCGAAGTTCTTGTGCTTTATGTGCTTGCTTTGTTTTCTTTTTTCATCCATTCCATGTGATCCATAAAAATAAATTTTTATATACTGTGGTGTTTCGTGCAACGATTGTTTTTTCCCTAATCTAAGTGACATGTAGAGCTACCTTTCAAGTTTATCATCTGTTATGGATAAACTTGTAAACAGAAAAATGTTCAGAATCAAGAATGTTGTGGAAATTATTGGAGTCTTTTACTGACCAGAAGAACTTGGCCAACTCATAGTTTAATATGTGAGGTTAGTAGGAGACAATCAAAAACACCATCAGCCATTTTGAGGCAATTGGCTGTTTAATAGACAATGAAGTGCCTACACAGGCACTTAAATAAACACAGCATAGAATCAACAGTATGTTCTTTATGCTTCTCAATATTCTTCTCATCTACTGAGTGTAGCATCCTTACTATCAGCAGGGTCCACAATAACAAGTGTCTTCTGGTCACATCTCTTCTTATATAGGTGCTGTTGTGGAGTTAGAGTAGGGGTCAGGTGGATGAAGTTCACATTATTGTTTGTCCCAAAAGTGGTCTTCTGCTCTGAGGGAAACAAAAGGCAGTTACTTAAAATAATATATATATATAAAAAATACTTTTTAAAAACCACACTTATATTAAGTTAAAAAGTGTACTAAAAAGTAAAAAATAAGTCTCTCATACGTCACTTGTAAAATAAAAGGTAGGCGCTTTTGCTAAGATTTAAAGAAGTGTTTTTGAATATTGATTGATGAAAAGCACCCATGCTTAAAGTGTTTTATATATATATACAGTATATATTATATAAATATATATATATATTATTTCCAACTTTTTAGTCTTGAGTTTGTTTTAGTATAATTTTGTAATATTTTTTTGAATAGGGGCAGCACGGTGGCGCAGTGGGTAGCGCTGCTGCCTCGCAGTTAGGAGACCCGGGTTCGCTTCCCGCGTCCTTCCTGCGTGGAGTTTGCATGTTCTCCCCGTGTCTACACGGGTTTCCTCCCAAAGACATGCAGATTAAGTGCATGTCTAAATTCTAAATTGTCCCTGGTGTGTGCGTGCCCTGCGGTGGGCTGGCGCCCTGCCTGGGGTTTGTTTCCTGCCTTGCGACCTGTGTTGGCTGGGATTGGCTCCAGCAGACCCCTGTGACCCTGTAGTTAGGATATAGCAGGTTGGATAATGGATGGATGGATATTTTAATACTTCCTTTAATATTTCTATTCTTCATATGAAAATTTTATTTCTTAACATGGATTAATTGATCAATTTGTGAAACTGATTATTGATTCATGTGTTGTCATCGGAAGTGAGTAAGTAGGCACAAGTTCAAGTCATTTGGACAATAGGAAGTGGGTTAAATATCGATGACAAGATTTGTACCAGACAACAAACAGGTGAAGTTAAAAGAAGCGTGGTAATAATAACAACAGTGTAACCCTTATCCTTCCCCATACCTTCCATTTTCAGAGTCAGGCTGCCGCACTCACAGCTTGCATGTAACAGGTTTTTGTTATTTCTGATACGTGGACAATACATCAGGATATTAAAAGTATTTAATATTAAAGGTTGTTATGAAGGTTAAAACATCAAAGACTCATAATTTTGTCATTACCTATGCCAATTCCAATATGATTAAAATTCTGCAACGATTCAATATCAAGATCAAATTTAATTGCTCAGGTTTATGAATATGTCAGCAGTTCTTTGATTGTTAGAATGAAAAAAACATCTTACATATGCAGAGTATGAACGCAAAAAAGACAGTTTTATATTATATTTCATACATATGTTTGTCTATACCTCTGTTCTATAACCTGCTTAGCCAGTTCAGGGTTGAGAATGGATGGAGACAAACCAAGTGACACTAAGGGTAAGAAAGTAACCAGAGTTGCATGTGGTACCAGTGCATCACAGGACATGTTCACATGCATACCTACAATTACTCATACCGGGCTAATTTAGAACTGCAAATTAATCTGACACACATATCTTTCAAATGTAAGAAGAAATTCAAAGTAACTGCTGGAAACTCCACAAAGACACAGGAAAAGGTGTAGAATCCTCATAGGGACTGTTTGGGATAAGATATCCATTCAGGACTCTGTATTTTGTAGTTTTATGATGTGGCTATGTTAATCACACTTTACCACACCAGCCATGTCACAGAATACGTATGTTTAATTATATTTCAATTTTTTAATTTCTAATTGTGCTGAAAGATGGCACAGTGGAAACACTGAAACTTCATGGATCTTGTATCCTGGTTTTGTGCCCGGTGCCCAGTCAAAGTCTGTGTTGATTTTGCAAATTTTCTCTATGTCTTTATGGGTTTTTCTCTGAGTACTTACTTTTCCTTATCCATACCCAACAATGTACAGGTTGAGTTAATTCGGTGATTCTGAATTTGCCCCTGATGAATACAAGTGACTAGGCTGTGCAATTGAATGCCTTCCTGTCCAGTGCTTCTTCCTGCCTTGTTCTTGATATTGCCAGGATAGGCCCTGATACCTGCAACTATAAATTCTATTGTGCTATGTAAAATGTGTTGAAGTAGACATAAATGAAAACTGATGCCTATAAACTGGGTCTGGAACAATACATAAAACTGTGCAAATACCATAAATTATATGCTGAAAATGTCATCCATTTTTCTGTTCAAACAATAAAGTTACAATGGTGTACTGTAATAGCTGCTGTACTGTATTGACAATTAAGTCACAATGTAAAAACAATTTGCATGACTCGTATTTGTGATAATCCACTGCCTGTGACAGGTCTTCACTCAGGCCAGGGGTCAGTGATTGACATTACAGTATATCTAATCTGAGGTTATATGTTCTCGTGCTAACATAGGTGCAGAGTGGTCTGCTGTCTCAGACAAAGACACTACGTGACTAAACCTAGAAGACCTGAACGGGTAATGATGGTGTGCTTCATTTCCACTTGGGGATTAATAAAATATATTAAGTTAAAATCAAAATTCACCTCTCATCTCTGGTGGAGGTTCTGCTGGTGTCATGGGAAAGTTTTATGATTTGGAAACTGAGCGGACCCTGTTCAACACCTCAGCGGTGGAAGTAGCTGCAAGGAGCTTTGGCCAAAAGGTAATCTGCCTGTCATGGTGATGACTCAAGAATTCAGTGGTGGATCACCTGTAAAAGAAGCTGTCAAATTGAAGAAAGATGTCCTCTGAGCACTAGTATTAGAAGATTGTCTGGATTTGACTGGAAAACCAAGAAGGCAGCAGTCACAACAGTGCTGCCACGTATGGGTGGAGTTTCTCAAGGTCATGGAGAATGCTATTGAGCACCCTCAAAGGGGTTCATTCATACTATTCATTGACTTAATACAGGTAGTTAAGTCATTACCCAGACTTTTCACTGCAAAATTTTGGGCATGCATAAGTACCTGCCTGCTGCTCAAAAAAGTCAAATCTGGATACCTTTAACCTTCTCCTTTTTAGACCAATTTCTAGATTACCACTCCTTTGGATCCTCCATGTTTCTCACTGTTTTTGTTTCAGAACTTTTAGGAGTTCTTAGTCTTGAGTATCTGCTTATTTAATTAAATAACCTCTGTAAAAAGCCAAACATGTCACTGGGAACAGAAAGTTCTATCTTTTGGGGAAAGTTCTGTCTTATTGGAGAACATTGCCCTTTCTCAATTGCAGGCGTTTTTGGACCAGTATAGTGTTTCTGAGGTATTGCAGTCTGGCTTTAAAGCCCCCAATAGCACTGAATCTACACTACTAAAACTTCAGTATATAATGATCTACTACACAGAGCAGAATCTGGAAATTCAGTCATTGTTTTGCTTTTAGATATTAGTGAAGCATTTAATACAGTTGATTATAGCATTCTAATTTCTAGCCTTGAGCATTATGTTGGTATTATGATATAAACTTTGACTTGTTTAAATCATGTCTTACAGATAGAATCTTTTCAGTTAAATAAGTTTTCATCATTACATTTACATTTATTTATTTGTTCAACATTTGTATCTAAAGTGGCTTACAACATTTGAGATACAATTGGTTATATATCTTTTAATTTTCCATTTGGAGCACAGGAGGGTGAAGTCATTTGCTCAGGGTTACACAGTGTCAGTGGTGGGATTTGAACCCATAACATCACAGTTTGAAGTTCAAAGCCTTAACCGATGTACCACATATACATTCTCCCTCACATGTGGACCCACTCCGGGATCCATTATTGAGCCAATCCTATTTTCTTTATACATGCTCTCTTTAGAGTTTGTCTTGAACAAATATTGTATTTTGTACCATTCGATAAACATATTTATATAGTAATAGTAATTTTTATAGTAATTTTTATAAAACACTCATTAAACTTTATCAAGGACATCAAGGCTTGGATCTCCTCAAATTTCCTGAATGTTAATGAGGAGTAGACTGAAAGGGGTCTTGGCCTTCTGGCTTCTTACTTAAACCCCCAGTTAAAGAATGTAGGTGGGATTGCTGACAATGCTTTTAAATTTGATAAGGTAATATATTTGGTTGTTAAACTTAGTTTTCATCATTTAAGAACCTTGACTAAAGTTAAGCCATTTTAACTTTTAACAAATTTGAGAGAGTAATTCAAACTTTTATTATCTCGATTTGACTTCTGCAATTCACTTTATACAGTAGTTAGTCAGGTATCTCTCTCCCACTTGTAGATGGTCCAAAATTGCAAACGCAGATATGAGCATATATCACCAATATTGACATCTCCTCACTGGCTTCAAATTTAAGTTTAGAATTGAGGATAAGCATCATATCTTACAGATTTTTTACTCTTTCACATGCCATTTAGATTACGTAAATCCTCAGACCAGTTTCCTCTTGTTATACCAAGATCTAGACTGAAGAATAAGGGAGACTGAGACTGTGCTTTTTTAGTGGTTTCCCCTAGATTTTGGAATTCCTAGACCCTTCATATCAGACTGGTCTCAACAGTAGCAATTTTTAAATTTTAGCTTAAAACCTATTTTTATTCTTTGTGTTCTACCTCAATATGTCTTATTAAACTGGAAATCAAAGGTTTTGCTTCTTGAACACTTTTGGGTGAATGTTATGGATTTTGGCCTGCTAATCACAAAAAACACCTTTAAATGTTTATATCATATGCTTGTTGTATTATCTACTTTTGTGATTTCACCTCATAGTATAAGTTTGCAAATAAAGTACAACAACTAAAACGAGAACATCTGTTATGATCTAAAAGCAGTGGCACTGCCACTAGGAATGTAGCTTAGATATACCAAGTACTGTTGTTTCATTTGCATATGGGGTGGCTGGGCTAAAGATTAAAAAAAACACTGGCTTCTCTATAAGTGTTTAGCTGCAGGGCAGACAAGTGTGGAACATAAAACACTTGTCAATCTAACAACGATATTTTTGACTGCTGTTCATATAAAACTAATGAAAAATTTTGTGAAAGTGATGAACAAGGAAAATGTAGGATTTTTATATTAAAGGCTGATGTTTCCACAAATAACAGATGCCATGATTAAGGAAGGCATTTTTATTTGTCCATAAATCAGATTCAACATCAGTGACAAGTGGTTCAAAGATCTGTTAATAGGGCCAGAGGAAACTGCATGGAAGGTACTCAAGGAAGGATGTTGTTGAGAATTTGCTTGGCATCTACTGAACACAAAACTGTGTCTGGCTAATTGACAACATGATTAAAGCATACAAAATCATGAAGTGCAACATATTGCTAAAGGTTCATTTACTACATTCACATTTGGACACTTGCTAATCTTGGTGCAGGTAGTGATGAACATGGTGAGAGGTTTCACCAAGATATTGAAACTATGGAAATGTGGTATCAGAACGAGTGTAATCCTTCAATGGCTGCCAACAGTTGTTGGACACTGAAACAAGTAGCACCAGATGCTAATTACAAATGAAAATCAACAGAAGAACAGTTTTAGCTCAATTGAACTTAACGCAATGTGTCTGCATCATTAAGCTATTAAATATATTTTTTCTCTTCTCCTTCTTTCGGCTGCTCCCGTTAGGGGTTGCCACAGCAGATCATCTTTTTCCATATCTTTCTGTCCTCTGCATCTTGCTGTGTTACACCCATCATCTGCATGTCCTCTCTCACCATATCCATAAACCTTTGCTTATGCCTTCCTCTTTTCCTCTTCCCTGGCAGCTCTATCCTTAACATCTTTCTGGCAATATACTTAGCATCTCTCCTCTGCACAAACCAATGCAATTTCGTCTCTCTGACTTTGTCTCTATAACATTCCAACCTGAGCTGACCCTCTAATGTACTCATTTCTAAACCTGTCAATCCTCGTCACACCCAATGCAAATCTTAGCATCTTTAACTCTGCCAACATCAGCTCTGTCTCCTCCTTTCTGGTCAGTGCCACCATCTCCAAACCATATAACAAATTCGTTCTCACTACTGTCCTGTAGACCTTCTCTTTCACTCTTGCTGATACCCGTCTGTCACAAATCACTCCTGATACTCTTCTCCACCCATTCCACCCTGCTTGCACTCTCTTTTTCATCTCTCTTCCACACTCCCCGTTACTCTGTACTGTTGATCCCAAGTAATTCAACTCATCCACCTTTACCAACTCTACTCCCTGCATATTCACCATTCCACTGACCTCCTTCTCAATCACACACATGTATTCTATCTTGGTCCTACTGACCTTCATTCCTCTCCCCTGTACAGAATATTTCTACCTCTTCAGTGTCTCCTTGACCTGCTTCCTACTCTTTCTACAGATCACAATTTCATCAGCAAACATCATAGTCCATGGGGACTCCTGTCTCATCTCATCTGTCAACCTGTCCATCAACATTGCAAATAAGAAAGGGAACAGAGCCGATCCCTGATGTAATCCCACCTCCATTTTGAATGCATCCAACAATCCTACCGCAGTCCTCACCACTATCATACTTCCCTCATACATATTCTGTACAACTCATACATACTTCTTTGCCATTCCCGACTTCCTCATACAATGCCACTACTCCCCTCGAGGCACCCTGTCAAAAGCTATTAAACACACTAAAATCATTTAAACTTAATTTTATGTTTCTCCAAATGTATATCTGATGCCTGAATCCAAAATTGTTTTTGTGTTTATCTTGAAGCTGTCTGTTATAATCACCCAGCATTTTTCAGGAACCTAAACCTTTCAAAAAATTGTTTGTTCAGCTTTATTAATATCAGATTGTATTATATTGTTCTTTTTTGTATTTTTTATTGTGTTTCCTGTATCTTATTGTTTAATGGTGTTATTGTGTGTTCTGATTTGTTTCATTGTATAGCACTTTGGTCAACAATTGTTGTCTTAAAGAGCTATATGAATAAAAAGCAAGACAATTTAGATTGGAGATGCCTCCCAAAACAGTACTTCAACAAACTCCTGAAACCTGTGGCAGCATGTTTTTCAGAGAAATAGACATTGGAAGCATTAGTTGAGATTTAATCAATTTCTGTGACTAAACTCATTGTAATGATCATAAAATGCCATAAAGGAATGGCCACTGGTATACTACATGTGGCTTGTCCAGAATGCAGGCACCAGAGCACATCATACCTTTATCATGAGTGATATACCCATTCAGTGTTGCCTAGTAAATAGGCATAATGCTTTAAAACCGGCTGGTGTTCAGTTTTAAAAATCTGTTTTGTTCTAATTCCTGAGAGTTCACAATCCTTAGCCTTAATAGACCACATTACAGGAAGGTGAACCTCAGATCCAAGATGAACAATGCAGAGCCCTATAATATGGTACAGCCATTGTTACATTTAACAGTAATTAATGTGTTCTTTGGGTGAGAAAATGTATTAGCTTCATCATACATCAGGGCCAAAAAGATGTAACATGTAACAGACCATAAGTCATGTTCCACCATGGTATTTGTAAAAGGAATATGACCTTTTACAAAATCTAGATTTTTTTTTTTTTAATAGAAATACCTTCTATTTAAAGCTTCTTACTTGTGGAGAATACACGACATTTCTCCAATTCCATGGTAGTCTTCATGCTATTTTATTATAAATATATTGTAAGACATTCCAGATTCATATAAAATATATCCCAGTGTTCATCTGTTCTTTAATTCAATAACATTCACATTTAAAATGTATTAAAATATTAAATATTAAAATTTAGCAGGCACTTTTATCCAAAGCAACGTACAGAACAGATGAACATAATGTGTAAACATCAGTCTGAAACACGTTCTAGAAGACCAGGTTACAAGTGAAGAATGGACTTTAAACCAAACAGAACACAACATTATTTAATCTTTCCTTAGTTTCAAGAACCTATCAAAGCCATTATCAGTTAGTAAGATATTCACAAAGCAAGAGGGTTTTCAAATACTTCTTAAAAACATTGAGGAAGTCAGCAGTTTGCATGAAATCTCTGTACATTTTTTGTTACCTCTGCATGGACTATCTTCATCTCCATCTCTGCTTCATGTAACCAAGAAACTTTCTGGGAAATCCTAAGGAAACAGCTGATTTAATTTGGGGTTATTTAGAATGACTTCCCTTGACATGATTTGGATTGTGAGAGGTTAAATCTGAAACACACCTGTATTATAAAGGGTATGCACACCTAAGGAACCAGTAAACGGAAAGTTTATTATTCATAATTATTTTTTCAAAATTCCTCCATTTTTTTAATTTTGCATTATTGGTTTAAAAGCTTACTAAAAGTGAAAAAAATCTATAGATGATTTGCCATGATTTCCACTTTTAGATCAACAAAAGCTGAAACTTCAATAAGGCTCTGTGGACTTTTGGCATCCACTTTATACATAAACATAAATGTAATTAGTAATTTATGGCTAGACAGCACAATGGGTAGTGTTTTCTCAGCTGCAGCACTTTGTTTCAAATATGAGCTCATAAATCGTGTTCTATCATTGTTTTTTCATGGTTGTTCTCCGGCCATTCCGGCTTTCTCATGCTTTCCATTTCAAAGCTATGTGTGAAAGACTAAAAGTGAAAGCTTGTGTGTACATAAAGTAAGTGTGTCCAGTTTTATACTGGTGTCCCTTCCAGGACAGATTCCTGCCTTGAACATGATACTTCTGAGATAAACTCTTGCTTCTTGTGACTCTATACCTGGATTAAGAAGATTCACTAAATCTGAATGGATAAATGATTTATAGCATTATGCATACAATGAAGAGTCACTAAATCATAGATAGAAAGTTTGTGCTCAAATTCATAGGGGATAGGATTCATTAATACTTTTATCATCTCCTACATATATTTTGTGAGACTTTACATAGTAACCCTTAATTATTTCTTGAGCGGCTAAATAATTCTCAATATATTGCTCAAGTAAATGCAAAACAGACAAATGCCTAACATGCCATATGTCGAACTAATCCAGAAGGCAGATCAAATCTTGCCATGTTATAAGAACAGAATCTAACTGAATATGACAGTTCTATTTTAGTAGGAAACATAATATAAAAAAATCAAAAATAACACTGATGTTATTGCTTTCCTTTCTGTTTTCCCTTGTGCTTTCCAACAAACTGAAGTCTCAGCTTTAAAGAAATTTTCTTTCTGAAAAGAAAACCATTTGAACTTTATCTGTTATTCTGTACTGATTCTTAGATTGTATCAACTGTACTGGGATAATGCAATAATAAAAGTGCTTTGAAAATCAATGGGCCTAAGTATGTTCACCGATAGGCTTAATGGTATATTCAAGAGAGTAAAGCAAAAGGCAGACCATATAAAGTT
This sequence comes from Polypterus bichir lapradei, assembly GCA_026402145.1. NCBI lineage: Eukaryota > Metazoa > Chordata > Cladistia > Polypteriformes > Polypteridae > Polypterus > Polypterus bichir. The sequence continues at coordinate 21,596,996 of JANRMT010062822.1, forward strand.
CAATAAAATATCTACTTGAAATGCAAAACCTTTCTTGCAAGTGATAATAATCTGTGTAAATGTAAGAATTTAATCAACTAAACTACATTGAATGGTTACATGTACCTAACAAGGACCCTGCCTTCCATTTGCTTTGAGACATGCTTAAGTTCATAAGAGTAAGAACTCCAAAAGCTGATGCAACTTTAGTACAGTAATGCTGTCCTATGTCATCTCCAATGTATGCCATAGCTGTTGGACATTAATGAATGGAGGAGCCCTAACTCCAAATATCTTGCTCCATTGCATCCAACTAATTTAGAAAGGAATGGTGCTGTTATAGCCCTACCACCACTGAATGAAGTTTCTAGATTTAAACATTAATCCTTTAAAAATGCAAATTCAAGATAGGGTACACTTCTGCTATTTAGGATTGCACCTATTTGGCAAAGATGTCACAATATCCTTTGGCATTAAAACTTTGCTCCATTCATATTAAATATGGAACTTGTTCTCAGAAAACACAGTGCATATCATTAAAGTGCTTTTGACATCCTATATTATAAACACCTGCCAGGAGAGTTTCATGAAGGTATAGGATGTGTTTTACATAATCTGTTCTTCTCATTTTTGAAATCATCAGGAACTTGGATCGTGCAAATAATGGAATATTTTTCATGTGTTCAAACATTCCATGTTTTTGTTCTTTAACCCACTATAACTGCATTTGCTAGGTTTTTGCTGATAGTGACTTGATTGATTGACAAACTGTGAAAACATAAGTAATCTGATATGGCCCCTTCAGGTCCACTATTTTATAATAACCCGACTGTAGCCCACCTGTTACTCTGTAGATGTTGCGATAGCCTCTAACAGCCTTATAGAGGGAATAATTTAACCATTTTAGATGACAAATGTCAGGTGTTACGATTTAGTGTTAAAGTCTTGATAAGCTGAGCAGAAGTGAAGTATATTCTGGTCAAAGCTGTAAGTTGAAGCAGAGTAGTTAGATTGCAGATTTTGATTCTCATTGTAAACTAACCTTGAGTTTGTGATAATGATGTCTGGAAATTTTTTTGTCTATTTTGAGACACTGCAAAATGTCAACATGCTTAGTTAACAGAGATGAAAATAAGTAAGCCATGTGTTTTGTGTATGTGCTCATTTTGGACAAGAACAGACGAGGAGAGCAGCTGCCTTTTAATGAACATTTTTCCAAAAAACAAAAAAGAGTTCAGTCACAGTTGATGGGCATTTGCAAGGAGTTCTTCACTCTTTGCTGCTGCTGCTTCTTGGTTGACGAACATTTTCATGGTGCTCTCTAAGCAACAAATCTTTTTATGAATATATAATTTGTAACTAAGGAACTGGACCATCAAGGAGTGTGCCATCAGCATCTTGCTGTTGCAAATGGTACTGCATGAAGACTTAATCCACCCAGGTTGTGTAGTTCTGTGTAAAATACTTCTTATGGTTTACAAAACCTTAAATAATCTCGCTCCATCCTTTATTTCAGAATGTCTTTTACTTTACACTCCAAATCGTAATCTTAGATCTTCAAATGAGTGTCTGCTTATAATTCCAAGAGCTAAACTTAAAAGAAGTGATGAGGCGGCCTTCTGCTGTTATGCACCTAAAATCTGGAATAGCTTACCAATAGGAATTCGCCAGGCTAATATGGAACACTTAAAAAACTACTAAAAACTCATAGCTTCATTTTAGTTTAATCCTGATATTCTGTATATGCATTTAATTATCTTTATCATTCATGGTGGCTCTGAAATCCGTACTAACCCCTACTTTCTCTGCTGTTCTTTTTCCAGTTTTCTGCCACCACCAACTGATCAAAGCACCGTGCTGTCCCTACATTGAATGGTTTAAGGCCAGAAGTTCACATGACTGTCATCATCAAGTTCTTCCATGTGAACCCTAAATAAAATGAGGACAAATTGAGGTCATTCATGCTAGGTAGAATGCCTAGAGGGGGCTGGGCGGTCTCATGGCCTTGGTACTCCTGCAGATTTTATTTTTTTTCTCCAGCCGTCTGGGTTTTTTTTTTTTTGTTGTTTTTTGTTTTCTCTGTCCTCCCTGGCCATTGAACCTTAGTTTTATTCTATGTTAATTAGTATTGCCTAATTTTAGTTATTATATTTTGTCTTTTTTCTCTTTCTTAATCCTGTAAAGCACTTTGAGCTACATCATTTGTATGAAAATGTGTAAAATAAATAAATATTGTTGTTGTTGTTTAAATTTGCTGCTATTGGTTTTGATTTAAATTAATGTACTTTTTTAAGTCAATGTTTAAAGGGAGTTTCTCTGTATGACCACTTCTAGTGTTGTCAAGAAGTTTAGATTGTTCATTCCTTGTCTAACTGCCAGCCCCTTAAGTGCAAAAGAGGATAGCCTTGTGAAGCACTCTATTGGTGGTAAAACTGGGTTGAAGTAAGAAAGTGAAAGTAAATACACTGAGACAGGTAAGAGGTTACAGGTAACAGTTGTACAGCTGGTTTTGATATTTCTTCCTATCCCCCATTGAGAAAAGAACATAAAAGGTTAGTTGGTATGTTTCGTGTTAGGCACGTGTCACAGGTGATTTAATACAATTAAACCGGCCCCTTTCATAAGCTATTTCTGACAACAAAGGAGTACAATTTAGTGAAATTGTCTTATGTGAAAGCTCATTCTTAACACTTTCACTAGTCAAGATGTGTCCACAAGAGCCTGAAGAGTCTAACAGGTTACTTTCCTACACAAACTGGAAGGCGTTCATTAATAATCCTTCACTGAATGTGTTTGCCTCCATGGCCACCTTATCCAAACAACAAGCCATGTTTACAATAAAAGTAAAATGGACTTGTGCTAGTAAAATTGAAAGTCTTCTTCAGAGGTCATAAAATCAAACATATAGAAGTTTAACATTGTTACAGAAGCAAATAGTAAAGGGCAATGACAGATTTAGGAGAAAAGTCAAAGCGATTTTTCACATTGGGAACCTAAGAGAAGCCTTGAGAGTTCTGTAGCTCAGAAAGGACATATTATTATTAAAGAAAAGTGCAACAAATGAAACTTATTTGTCAATAACTATCTTGATGACAAATCTTGAAGCTACAGAACAACTCTTTAAAGAAGCAGTTATAAAGGTGAATTATAGAAAGCAGTTACTTAATAGCCAATAATGAAAGACAGAGATTAGTAAAGCTGAAATTCCTTTGCACCCAACTTTATGTTTACTTTTTAAAATATTTTGAATGATATTATAAATTGCATTGAGATGAAAAAATAATAACAAAGCAATCAGACATGTGTAGGCATTGCTACATCCTACACATCTAGAGAGCTTGGAATCAGAATATTCAATGCTACGTGCCCCACAAAAAAACAAAGCATTCCAAAATATAGCAGAGTTTTAGCATATTTAATTAATTAAAGACAATATTAATAAATGTTTGCCAGAATTGTGATCAGTCCCTTGTAATGTGAGGCTGCATTTTTATTTCTTTATAATTTTAAGTAAAATGTATTTTGGTAGGTGGGTTAAGAACCTGCCAGCTGAACGACAGTTTAGTAACGAATTGCTCATTAAGCAATCAAATTGTTGTGACATTATCTAGGGTAGTCTGTTGCACCACAGCAAGTGTATTGCATATCTGCTTTGTTAGTTCTAGCCACCCTCACTGAGTGGCCTGTTAGCAAGAGGATAATTTTCCACCTACAGGAACAGGGTAGCTGACCTGAGATATTTGAACCACTTAAAGTCAGAGAAGATATTATTAAAAGCAAAGTACAAAAACTTGGATGTAGCCAAAGGGTGAACAGCTAGAAGTCAGTTACAAAAGACAAACTGTCATAAAACCTGAACACAAAAACGACAATGAAGACGAAAGTGGACCAAAAATTAAATTATTGTAAATCAAAATGGGTTTATGCCGGTGCTGTCAGGGTAAAATTGTTTAAGTCTTAGATCCAGAATCTCTGACCCTAAAAACAATTATACCGCAAGGTTATAAAGCAAAACATCAGTGACATGGTCCGTAGTACCTCCTGGGAGGCAGCTCCTAGAAACTGTGTAGATCTCCATAGCTATACATTCACAAAATAGCTAATCAATAAAAATGTCGATTTAATACACTCAAAATATAATGATAAAAGTATTTTCACTGGTTCATAACTACATTATAAATATAAAGAACTCACTAACAGTATTAATATTCTTTGAGATTAGAGCCTTCCAAAATCCACAATAAAAGCACCAGAAATAAATTCCTCTGGTATAAAAGACTGTAACAAATTGGCTCAGGTTATAACAGAAATCTTATTGGGTATTGTTCGAATCAATAATGTTACAAGGTTCAGATTTGTAAAGCTCAAACTTTCTATAAGATAAGCAAAGAGTTTATTCCAATAAGGTGTTAGTATGGCACATTCCCAAAACATGACAGCCAATGTGGCAGGTGCCTGAAGACAGAGTTCATAATTATAGTATTGTTCCAGGTGCATTTTGAAAATTCTGAATGAAGATAAATTTGAACAATAGTTAATTTTGAATCGAATTACAGCATGTTTTATACAAATTCATGAGGGAAATATTTTACTGATAGGCAATTTCCATACGTTATCTGAAATTCTAAATAAAAGGTCCCATTCTTAATGCTGCCTCAGATTGATTTTGAAAAAAATGGTAGAATCTGGAGATACTACCTTAGCAGTTGACTTTATTAAGAGAAAATATCTCAAGAGAGTATTTGATGAGCTGCTTGGTATTTATGCAGACTTTTCAACCACTGTCATTTTTCTTTGGGGATCATATTGTACCCACAATGTAGAAAACTCTGAAAAACAACCCATCGAATCTTAATAATCACAAATTTGTATTAAACAAAGTAGACGGTACACATTTACTGAAACCTTTGAAAATATGAAGAAGCTATAAATATGCTGCCAGGAGAATAATCTTTAATCAAATGTGATAAAGACAAGAAACCAAGTTCTCAGTGGATGGACAGTAGCTTTAGTACTCTGAAACTGTACCAAACTGCTGCTTAAACTTCAGTGAAAACACTCAACACACATCATTTACAGAAATGTCAACAATGTAGCCTGTGTGCTAAGGAAGTATAGACGCCTCCCTTGGGGTACTACAGAATTACTACACATGTCATATAAACAGCATTCTGACCTTCTTATTCTGGCCTTTTTTAAAGGGGGGGGGGGGGGCAGTACTCTGTAGAATGAGGAAATGAGACCATCTGGGATTTGCTGTCTGTGGACAACAGTGCTCAGAGAGTCAAGGACTGTTTGACTCCTGGGCCAAAAGGAGAGCAGCCAAGATTGCAGTGGACCTCACACACTATCTAAACATCTGCTTTCAGATCCTGTCCTGTGGGAGTAGATACATGACTCCAAAATCTATAAGAAGCAGAGGCAGAAGCAGCTTTATTCCCACTTAAACTGAACTGCTCTATAAAATAAAAGAAACACAGCGAACGAGGAACCCTCTTTCAAGTGCTCGACAGACTACAATGATGTTAGCATGTTCAGAAAGTGCTGGCACGCAATTAAACTTGTACATTTTAGTATGTGTATGTCTTATGTTTTATCTTTCGTTATAGCTTAAGTAATCATTAGCTAATTGATATTTTTAGCAGTTGTATTCACTATCTAAATTTCTACATATTTATCCATTCATGTCTATTTTCCCAAATGTTTTTAAATAAAAAATATTTTACAAATACTTGAAAAAACTGTTAAGTACAAGCATTTAGTTTCCACCATATATTGTGTTATTTTCATGGTGCTTTAATTTTTGTTATTTTTCATGGGTATGTTTTGTATCCGTTTGGCCAATGCCTGCCTGTTTCTGAGTTCTGCTTCGGGAAAAAAGGAGAACACACTTTCAATCATCCAGATTTCCTTGCCCTTTCCCTTGAGATTTCTCTGTGCTACTAACCTAGATGTCATGAGGTGGCATTGCAAACTGAGATATGAGATAATACACAAGTGCTTCTCAGATTAGCAGTCAGTCATTTTCTGACCTGCTTAGTCTTGAACAAGGTCATCGGGGCTGCCAGAGCCTATCCCGGCCAGCACAGCGCACAAGGCAGGAACAAACTCTAGACAGGGCACCATTTCATTGCAAGGTGAACACACACACACCCACACACCTACACTCTAACCACACACTAGAGCCAATTTAGCATTACCAATCCAACTAACGTGCAGTGGGAGGAAACAGGAATACCTGCATGGAACTGTTCCTTTAGGAGGTGATAGCTCCCTAGTTGGAATCAGTTCTTTTGTAATTGTGGCGTTTTAACTAACTATATAGATTGGATATTAAAAGGCGATATCCCTCCTATAGTAATACGGTGGTAAAAATCACATAAGAGAAAATAACTTAGCTTTCTTTAATGACAATTTACACGGCATAACAAATGAGGAAGCCATGACAACACTTTAGGCTGATTATACATTCCTCCAGCTGTCTTTGTCTATTTTGTCCTATGCTTGGCCCAGCAATTCTAAATGCTGAGAGCCCCTGTGTGCTAACTTTTGCCTGGCCTGTACACGTAAGTGGATTTATAAAATGATTTTTATACAGAGCACAGTGATATTAAACTTATATTCTTATTACAGGAACCCACATAGACACAGGGACAACATGCAAACTCCATGTAGGGAGAACCCGAGATGTGAACCAAAGTCTTCACTGCGAGGCAGCAATGCTATTATTGCGTCTCTCAGATTAGCAAGCTATTCTTAAAAATGAGTTCTTATTTAAATGGTGTGCTTTTCAAATAAAGGACTGCTTAAAACTATAAAGTAGTGGACAGGTTAAAGACCGCCTATGGAGACCATGCACATTATCTGGCTCCCTCTGTAAGGACAAATGCCTTTTGCTCCCCTGAGATGGGTTAAAGAGTGTTATTAGAGGCCTCACTATGATACAGTGCTACTCCAGGGTTTTTGATCAACTGTTTTTACTTGGAAAAGTAATCTGGTATTTCAAAAATGCTAAGAGTGTCTTTTTTTAGTATCATATTTCTATTATTTAGTAGCTGTACCATGGAAACTAGAAAAAGATTTAGTGCCATTATTAGGGCTGCAGTTCTTAAAAAATATGTTCCCAGTGTGTGGCCCCCACTGGATTTACATTTATCATTTTCCCAGTCCTAAAGTGAACATAAACCTATGAAAACCATTTTGGAAAACAAATTGTCTATAGAACAATGGAGAAAGGAGAATAATTAACCTAACATGCACAAGTCTTTGGACTGTGATAGGAAATGGAATGCTCAGGGCAGATTCTTTCAGACTCCACCAAAAAGCAGAGCCTTTTGAACCTGAGTTCTAGACTTCTGAGGCAAAAAAGTAAGAACAGTAATTTAGTGAAAGGTATACTCATATTCTGCTATAATAGAGGTACATATTATAAAATGCCATTTATGTATGGTATACAATACATGTGACCCAAAGGGGTTTTGATATGAATAAATGAAGGGTGTCATTTTATTTGAATTGTGTGACACAATCTTAATTTTGGCAGTAATTATTAATGCTTCAGGTTTTTAGAGTTCCAATAAAAAAGAAGAGTTCTGGGAAATTATTTAAGCAGCACAGGAGACCCTAATATGATGTACTGTGCTTACAGTCATTCATTTTATGAACCTGCATTATTGACCTTAATAGATGTGTGCATCAGAATTAATGCTGGCAGCACTGGGCACAAGGCAGGGAGTGCCAAGACCACCTGGTGTGACGTGACCACATAGGTTTTGGTTTTAAACACAAGAACAAATAGAATTTGCACTTCTGGAGCACCTTCACAACCCAATGGTTGCAATGCTTCACGTGTGATTTCAGCAAATAAATAGCTCAAATATGTGCCAAAATTAGTAGTTTTGAATTCAGTCATCTGATAGCATGGTTATTTGTTTCAAATTGCTCTTAAAGTGTATAAATGGATGGTGGTAGAGTAATCAAAATGAATATATCTAAACATAAACAGAATAAACAAAAAATAACTACAATGGTGCTCAGTGGCCATGCCAATTCGGATCCTTTAGATTTTTTACAGTATTGCAAAAACTTTAACCATCTCTCTAACAAACATCTCTTATGTTAAAAAAGAGAGAAATACTAGCAAAATTCAAAGTTTGAATATATCAGAAATACCCAGCACCAACTAACATCACGTTAGGGATAAAAAGCAGGTTCTCCACCTAAAGAAATTCAGTTTGTACTTCTTAATAAGGCAAACCAGTTCTGTTCAACATGATGGTCTTCTTCTTTATGACCCTTAATGCAGATCTGCCACTTTGTCCTTCTTAAAAACAAATTTTACTGTTTATTGATTATGCAATTTGTCATCCATTGTACTCCCTTGTGTATTTACCCTCAGGCCAAAATGTAATCACTATGCTTTATATGAGCGTCCCCCTTCTGTGATACATCTGTGTGACAGTGAGTCTTATTGAGATCACCGGGTGCTGCTCAGAAAAGCTGAGTTTTATTTGTATGAGCTTTGTAGTGAAGTTCCATATTGAGAAATCCTGGATGGCATCCTTTGTTGAAAGAATTGACTCGGAAACTGGCCCTTGGTACTAAATGGAACAAATGAATTTGGAAAATTAGATACCGTTTTTATTTATTTATTCCTTTTAGATACATACACATGAATAAATTAGCTTTACCTTAATTCATAAATTGTGAATGATACTTAGCAAGTTAAACCATTAACATAATATCACAATTTGTGTATAACATGTGAGCTTCATAAGTAGATCAATTACTTTATCAGAAACTTCATGCATAAAACAAGATTCTGTATCTCGCTGTTGTATTCCAAAAATGAAGGCATCCTTGAACCCCAACCCAAACAACATCAAGTAGGCTGCAGTATACAAAAAGAAAAAGGTTTATTACAATAAAAATAGTAAATACAGAAAGAAACAGGTGAATTAAGACAAACAGTACACAGAAACAAGAGATTACAATTAACAGCTATACATTCTTTTAATCAAAGGCAAGATTTGTGCTCTATTTAACAGGCAGGATGGCTGATCCTCTTACATAACAAAATGGTACCTTCGACCAATCCTCTCCTATTCTCACCTTCCACCTTCTTTCCTACCTTTGGTCCTCTTCTTACCAGCAGTCAGGCCTTTGCATCATGTTACACTATTGAATCAAACACAACATTATACTGCCAGACAATGGTTCTCTTACAGGCAGGTCCAGGGGATCACGTCTGGAGTCAAAGCAACCCACTTGAACTGCTGAGAGTTACCTTCTAGAGCTCCCCAAAATATTCCTCCTCAAAGCTAGGCGAACTCAAGTCACCTGTCCATAATGGGTAGCAATGAGCCACGTAAAGCATAATGCCTGCTACCACCTACAGCATATTTCTGACCTACTTTTTTGAGCAGATATATCACCCTTGTTTGGTGGTCGGGTGTCACTATCAAAGCCAAAGAAGCTGTCGTTGCCAGTATGCAGATCAAATGGGGTCGCTTTTGACCCCATTTCTGTCATGCACTGTAAATAAGCACCTGCAACTATGGTTCAAAACAGGCCCTTCCATCACATTAAAAAGAAAATCTCCCAAGGATGTCAGTTAAAGCCATCAGTCAGTAATTGTGCTTAACAGATGGGCAAGACATTTCTCAGATTACCAAAACATTTAAAGAGGCCCATAGCTCATGCATACACATGACAACTGATGATATTTAAGAGAAACACAACCCGTCTCACTAAATGGAGGCCTCTTGTGAAACAGCTGCTCAGGGTTAAAGGACAGTGACCTACAGCTTTCGTACATGATCCCTGACTTTTTTTTTTTTTTTTGCTATAAGTTTTGTTTATAAATATTTCATTAATCTGCAAGGCTTTATTTTCTTCATTTTCATATTTACAACTGTCTATTAAAAACAAAGATAATGAAACATGATTTTTTTTCACTTGATACCAGGGAACAAAAAAAATTAAGATAGATTTAAGATATATGAAAAGATGTGTAATAGCAAATAAATTTGACTTTTTAGGCTGGAAGGCTACAATGTTTCTGGCCACTGTACATAACAAACAAGAATCTAACTTTATCAGAGAAAATAATAGCCATCAAATCTACATTGATACGAACAAACTATATGTAAATTGGGAATTCTAAAGAATTTACATTTTACGACTATCCATTAAGCCAAATCACTTACTAATAAACAATTAATCTTAAATATTGCACCAACTGAAAGTGGTTGTGTGTGTTTGTTCACGTGTAACTTTTTGTGTAGCTGGTGACTTACACACGTCTGGAGCTTTATTGATTCTCACAAAAGAAGAAATCATGAGAGCATGATAAACTCATTTACTAGGGGGATATACAGGCAGGGTTGTCTATTCCATAGGTTCTCAACAGGGGGCAGCAACCCAATAGGAGATATCTGTGAAATTTCAGGGGAGCCACAAGATGAATGAATGATGAATTATAAATAATTATAAAATATCAGTAAAATACTCAAATCATTAAAAATCAAGATATACCTTGGGTGTCAAACTTCCCTTTTTAATGCAGACTGCTTCATCAATATCCAAAACAGAATACAACAGAATGTAACTGCAGCCCGCAGACTATATGTCACATGACAGCCACAACATCACATAACATTCACAGTGTTAGCAATGAAACATCCATCGCATGCCAGGGTACGGTATGGTTAAGATTAGGATTGGGGGAGGGTTTTCTGACTCAAATAATGAGGACTGTCAAGTAAACCAATTAACTTAAATGTGCAATCCAATTGGCTGTTCAGCAGAACACCTGAATCTCAGAGCTCTGGAGGTCTGTAACTAGATCCTGACATCACAGGACATTTTGTGAATGACTATGTGGACATTCAATGATGTTCTGCTGTCATATGTATTGAGGGCTGCAGCTAGACCCATCACATCTCGGCCAGGCTTCAGCATGGCAGCTGTGCAACAGCTGGATCTTCTGAGGGAGGCGGAGAGCACTATGGACAGCCACCTGTCATGTAAATCAGGATAACTTGCAAAAGACTAAGCCTGAGAGGAACGGGATGGGAATGGGGGTGTGCACCATGATCTGGTGAAATAAAAAGGAACGTAGTGAATACATTAGCTTGGCTGAAATGGCTGGGCAAGTTTTGTCTGTCGAGAAAAGAGCAGCGGGGTTGTCAATTTACTGTGTAGTCATCCACAGAGTTTAAAAGTGTAGAGTGGATAGGGAGGATGGTAGTGTGAGCAACAACAGAAACAAAAGTAATCAAACAGAAAGTTCTGAATGGTATTTCAGTAGCTATGCGCCCTTGTGCTAGAACAATAAGGGGCTTATAGCAAGCGGATACAGGAGCATGCATTTTTAATGGTGGGTGTAAATGTAATCAGGATAAATCTATACAGTCACACACTGACCTACAGGTTCATTTGGGGACAGACATCTGACATGTTGCCAAATTTGGATCTATGCTGTTCACAAAGTGCACAGGTCATTGCAACTGAGGCTCTGTGTGTGTGGAGTGGGTTGCCGGTATGCTTACTTTAACTGCTGGTATGGTGTAGCACGAATCGATCTTCAAGGCTCGGTGGCCACACGCCTTGCCCGTGTAAGGGAAGGCAGTGGGCGCTTTTTACATAAGAATTAGCCAGGTGGAGCAGTACTAATCGAAACATACCTTAAAGGGTCCTCCAGAATCAGAAAACATATGAGACCCTGTGAAATAACAATAATATTAATGAAAGATGTATTACTACTTACAAGGCACTTCTATCTTCTTGAAGGAAGATAAAGTGTGAACCATCTGCAAAGATCAGAAACAAAAAAGGCAAAAGTGCAACTTCAAAAAAATGCTGCATAACATGGCCAGTCAGTGCCCCAAAGGTTAGAACTGTGTGAGGAACACAGTGATTTTTTTTTTTTATTTATTGTTAGTTTGTGGCCATTTTCTATTTGTGACTTCAGACAGCCAAGAGATGGCTACCTCTGTAGCTTCACAACCACTTCTCACTCCTTGTTTCTTTCAGTTGCTAGCAGCACTGCCATAAGTACGTAATAAACAAAAGGTGTACAAACTTTGAGGCCTATAGCAGCTGCTTTTGGCCATTTCTAGAACATTATTAGCCTATAGTTTTTTCATGGCCCTCGACCGTAGGTACAAATGCCTTCAACTATGTCTGCCATAAATCAGAGCATGACTGTATATGAAACGAACGTTAAACAGGATCTTTAGGAAAACTGGCAGTCCTTGCGCACCACAGTCAATATATTATAGTGATCAACTAGGTTTGGGTAGAAGGTACAGTAGAACAAGGAGAACTTTGCAGAAAAATGTTTCTTTGACAATTGCAAACATAACATACTATAAGGCAATAATAAAAGGAGCTGAACTGGGAACTATTTATGCCTAATGTTAACCTACGCAGCTACTAACCTGTCATTAGGATAGAAACCAGAGGCTCTCAATGACTCAACCAGAAAAAGTGAAAAGGAGGAGGCATGCCACACTGCCATAAGGAACTTTGGTAATTAAATTGTGACAGTCTCATGATGGAGATGCTGGTCAACATGCTCCACTACTACAGCTCTGCTCACTTTTTCAAGCTGCACAGATCTCAGGGCTGGATACTCTTCTGCAGCTTACATATCTTCTGAGGCCACCCTCCACGATTCTTGTGGCTTTTCTGCTGACATGATTGTTGTGTGTGGATAGAAACACATTTGCATTTAAACTTATGTTAAATGTGGCAAACTGATGGAAATGTTCCAGTGTTGAATTCAGAGGATAACAAAGTAGCTTCTGTAATTAAGATATGAAAAAAATGTACAAAGCAATTCATTATCCATTATAAAGGTTACTTTTTATATTTTATTTTCAGAAATACACACTAATTTTATGCACACTAGTAAAACTAACTTTTATTTATGAATAACACACAGGCTATTTTTAAAACTGATTCTTAATTGTATGTATTAAAAATACAGTCATTGTAATAGCACTAGCAGCAAATATGATTTTGTTGATAAATGTCAACACTGCAGCAAAAGTACAACAGGGGAAAAAATTATGTAGGAGGGCCCTTGCAAATTCTTATGGTTCAATAGGAGAGAAATAAAGATTGAGAACCACTGCTCTAGATTGTGTATTGCCTTCCTAGTGTGTGTTAAAAGGATCTAGTTCTAGAACAAATAACATAATAATATAATTAATAGTGTTTTATTTATATAGCATCTTTCACTCAAAAATATTTATAAACATTGAAAAAGTAGGAAAAGTAGCAAGGAAAAAATCCATAGATAACATTGGATAGGATTATCATCACATTATTAAATGCAAAATAATAGATAAATCAATGAACAACATCTTTTGCTAGGACAAGAAGGCAAATAGAAATAATTTGCACAGTACTAGAAAATAATAACAAATATAATATAAAGACATAGAGCTCCATCAAAAGAATTACATCCTAAGGGCCTGGACAGAGGAGGTAAACTGTTTGAGAGGGTAAGAATGTCCATGTAAATTAAATGCCATTTTAAACAGGTTTTAAGTTGCCTTTTAAAAGAATGAAATGAGTCAGCAGATCTAATTACTTTAGAAATAATTCCAAAACGTGGCTGCTGAAGGCTGTCGCCTATAGCGCACAGGCTAGTTCGGGAAATGAGAAGATTACCGGTGTCAATGGACCCGAGTCGCAAACAGCTGTGCAGGCTGAGTCCAAAATATGACAAGTAGGAAAACTGATATGCTGCACTAAGTTAAAACAGTCAAGCAGTGACAGAAATTCAGTGGCAAAATTACATGTAAGATTAGCCTTGTAAATGCTAAAGTCATCCTGGAGAATGAGACTGGGAAAAAGAGCTTAACTGAGTTTGCCATTTAGTCAGATCAATTAAAACAATCCCATTGTATTTTGTAGAATGACAAGCAAGGATTGTAATGGAATTTCTTAACAGTTTAGAATCAAGTTCCTGGAACATGAGCATTCAAATGATATTCTTTTAATGTTCAGTATGGACCTGTAGCCGCAAGATACTGCATACCTGACCTAAGCAGAAAACTTTGCCTCATTAAGAGATGTATAGTTGTTAGGTTTTTGTTACATCTAAGTTAACCATAATGAAGATTACAGACAGTAATGATTTCAGACAGTACAAGTGTTTTACCATCGATTAAGTTACATTCACAGTTTCTCATAGTACATAGTGGGGAGTAGTAGTAGTAGTAAGTAGTAGTAGTAGTAGTAGTAGTGGCATTATCATTTGTACACGGAACAGTGAAATTCTCAATTGCATACCAGGCCAACATCCAACACGTTCCCACTAGTAATAAGTGAAATAGTACTTTTTTTTCTTAATTAATGACATGTATTTGTGCTAATTAACTTCTTTTGAATACATTTTAATTGACTTGTTTTTTATGATTGGTTCCCCTGAATTTCTTCACCATTCCTCTGAATTGCTTCATTTCTTTCCTTAAATGGCACCCAAACAGAAATGAAATGTGAAGTTAATGAGCCAACAGAAGACCAACTAATTCAGAGCCTCCAACTCCAACCAATTTACTCCAAGCAGTTTCTTAATTAGGCTCAGATTCTTGTTGTTAATTAAACCCATTCTTTAATTCCATGGCTTGTTGCTGCTCTCATTGCGCAATAGTAGACATTTCCGAAATTATTGATTTTCTTTTTTCTAAGTGCTCTGTTAAAATGTTTTGGGGGCCTGAGTAGATCAACATTGCTGAAACCTTCACCTTTCTTTATTTTCAGATATTGTAAGATGGATGCAGTTTGCTGTTTATGTTTTGGCTCATTTTGTATCTCGTTATTGTTTGGCTGCTTATTAAGGAAAAAGAAACAATTAAGGGGTCAGAGTCTTCAAGAGCAAGTCAATTACAATTGATTCAAAAGAAGTTAATTAAGAGCAAAAACAGGCCACTACTTAAGAAAAGGGTTAAAATGAAAACCTGCAACCACTAGGGCTGTCCAGGACCAGAGTTGGGGAACCCTGCCCTACACCTATTTCTATGCCACTTGTTAAATTATGCTTCCCTAAGCGTAACCCTTGAGAAAAACTCCTTTTCAGTTAGCTGTGTCATAATGGCCCATTTTGCATTGGAATTGAATCACACAACAACGGCAGCATAGGTTTGAGACTTTGCACCTTGTAATGGTGTATTTCACATCTTTTGATGAGCTTCTCATATGCCATATGATTATGCTCCGGATGTCACAATATGCAAAAGTTCAGATGCCACAGAATGCCAGGAGTGTCCCAGCCACTCAGATCAAAGTAAAGGAAAGCTGCTGGTTCTGGTAGGTAATCACCAGTACTCAAACTGAACTGAGATCTGTGGAGCTATGAGGCAAGAATGCTTACCATTGTGCTAGGGTGCCAGTAGACATGCACAATTAGTTTTGCAAATGGAAGTATTTTTGAGAATGTCCAGAATGCAAGTAGTATTTATTTATTTATTTAACCTATTCTTGTACTAGATGATAAGGATCCAGAACCTATCCATCCACCCTATACAGCACTTGGTGCAAGGCAGAAATGAGCCATGATGACACATCATTCCATTGCAGGGTACACATACTATCACCAAGCCATTTTATGGCCTCATCTATCAAACTCTGCTACTTGCAGAAAATGCACATAGGAATGGGGAGAATATACTATAAACTCCTGCATAGACAGCACCTAGGATGAAAGATGGGAGATTGTCCAGTTGGGGAAGCTAAGAGTAGTAGTATTGCTTTATACAAAGGATGTTGCCTTCTTTGTCCCATCTAACTGTGACCTTCAGCGCGCACTTAAGCAATTTGCTGCTGAATATGAAGTAGCTGGGATGATGACCAGCACCTCCAACTCTGAAGTCAATGTTCTCAGAAAAGAAAGAGTGGATTGTTCTTTCCAAGTGAAGGGGGAACAAGTGCCCTTAGTGGAGAAGATCAAATCTCTCTGGAACTTGCTCACAAGCTACGGTAAAATATGAGATCAACAAATCAGTTGGAGTGGTAGCAGCCGTTCTGGTTTACTGGTCAATCCACATCCCTGTCCCCGCCTATGGTCATGAACTGTGGGTAATAACCCACAGAATGAAATTGCAAATACAAGCTGCAGAAATGTGATTTCTTCATAGGGTGTCTTGGCTGGCACTCCATGATAGTGTTAGAAGCTCAGCAATTCAGGAGCACCTCAGAGTAGAGTCCCTGCTTCTCCAGACTGACACAAGCCAGTTGAGGTGGATTGGGCATGTTGTAAGGACAGAAGGAGACCCAGCAGCAGACCCAGAACAAGATAGAGGGATTGTATTTCCCAATTAGCTTGTGAACAAGTGGGAATTCCCCAGAAAGAGCTTGAATCAATAGCAGGGAACAGGGAAGTCTGCTTGCGCTGCTGCCACTGCAACCCTCACCAAAAAAAGTGGTTTCAGAAAATGAAGGAGATGGGAGATGAGAGACTCTGGCCAAGTGAACTGACAACACTGGCCTCTGTGCTTCTGTGCTATCCACAAAGCATTTGCATTCATTTTCATTCTCCTTCATTAGAAGGTGTATCCTATTTTTAAAGTGCTACTGCAGTTGTAATGGAAATCAGACTTAGAATACCATGAGCACATGAAATCATTTTCAGATGCGTTGTTCACATGAATAATTGATTAATTGAAGCAATCATCTACAGATTATCTAAGTAGTCTAATAATAATTTCATGCAGGCCTAACTCAGACAGCTCATTAATTCATTGCTGACAACTGGGAACTGGCGCCACCGTTAAATGTTGGCTTTTTTGATTAGCCGTACTTTTTGTGGTCAATGTATATTTGTCTCTGGGTAATTAAACAAAAGGCAAGAGTAAAAAGCATACAGTATGTATTATATGTATGAATGTGTATGTCTTATGTGCATATGTACAGTATGTGCTGTATGCATGAGCACAGCATGGACTGGGAAGTACATACATGGTGCACTCGCCCATACATACTGATACTGTAATTGCTTTCCTGACTTCCTGTTCTATTATTCAAAGTGCAGAAGCTACTGAAGGCTGATTTACCAATGGCTATATAAATAAGTACAATATCTAATATCTAATTATGATTGCCGCACATAATTGGTATTCGTTTTTGGGAATTAAGCTGTCTAAAGCATCTGCATATCAACTGTTATGCATATCGTTTCCCAATAATGTCAAATAATGCATTAGCTGCAGTTTGAACACATCTTTCATTCTGATTGACAGCTCTATATAAGAGTGGTGCAAGCTTCCTTACAGTCAGTAACATATAATCAAATTTAACAAGAAAGAATGCAAATTCTGGCACTTTGTCAAAAGCAAGTACCTGTTTTATTAGCCAACCTTTCTTATTGATGGTAATCTATACTTTACCAGGCTTTATTTTTTTTAATAAAAGAATTTCATTTTGAATAGACCTGTTTTGGTTTTTTGTGTGTCTATTTGTGCCTTTCACTGGCCAGAAAGAGCAGAAAGAATTGGCAATTTTCTCTTTCCGTTTTTATCTCATGTGCATCTCTGGCTATGATTTAGCAGCCCCACTCGTTGTCCTTCTTGGTGCTAATGATGTAGCTTGTATTTCTTCCAAGACTGGCTCAACCCAAACATCCACGGTGAGCGGGTTTATGTTGAAACAGCAACATTATGCCTAGTTTTATATTGTATGCCACTAGCAGCTACATTGAAAATAAACATCTTATGAGGCATTTTTAACATATTAGATTTAAATAAAATATGTTTAGATTGATCTCCCTATAAGGTTACAGTTTGTTTTTGAGGTAGGATTCATTACGTATTTCTTTTTTCAAAAAAGAATGAAAAAAAAATCAGCCAACATAAGATTTGTCATATGATGTGCGGAGTCCTTTATAAATAATACAATTTACATACACAAAGCCTTGAGCAAAATAACACTTTCTAGTCTCTGCCAGTAATTTAAATGTTCTTCTGCATTAAACAAAATCCCCTCGATATGAATACAGAGTAGACATGAAGTAAACATAAATTGATGTGCCATAATTATTGGGGGTTATTTTGTCCGGTGGGTAAAAAAGTGGGAATGGAGCTGGAAGCACAGCAGTTTAAATTGCTGTCTCAGCTTTACAATGGCTGTGTGACCTTGAGTGAGTCACTTAACCTCGTTGTGCTCTGTCCTTTAGATAAGAAATATAATTTACGCTCTAGTCTCTGTAAAGTGCTTTGGGCTCCCTTTTGGGAAAAAAAGAAGTATGAAAATCTGAGCATTATAATTATTTCTCAAATGAATGTAAAGTGAGATGAACATATACTAGACATATTGTAATAGCAATTGTACGCTTTAAAAACTTCAAAATATGTTTCAAAGTATTACACCATTAATAAATAATACATAGAACACATCTTTACACATTCATAAAGGAAGCTCTTCTTAAGGAGAAAAAAAATCATTTATTAAATGAAATAATCATAAATTTAGACCAAGATGTAATTTCATCTTGAGTGTGATTCTGTAAAAACAAGTCTTTCATAGACCATAAAATGAATAAGTCACAAGCTAAGGGCTAAAAAATTATTATGTTAATTTACTCTTAATAAGCTGAGCAAAAAAATCTTCAAAATTGTCACACACTGTGATTCCTTATTGATGAATAAATGGGATTTATATATAGTACTTAAAGCCAAAGATTAAACTGTTTGCTGGTGTCTGTTCAAAATGTACAGTAAGTGACCTTGCTTGACCTCTTAAGTACCCTACTCACAAATGAGGCTATAAGGTCAGTCCCATTGAATTACAATAAATCACTTTACTTCTTTTTGAGCTATTTCTGGATTCAATTGCTGGTTTCACAAATCGGATCCTTCAGGCCTATTGCATCTTCTTGTGCCAAACCTTCTTAATTAATATTTTTGGCACTGATTAGCATTTATCACTTCACTGGCTCTTTTGGACGTCAATGCATTTTCTTCCTATAAACTATTCCAGGGCTTGCTGGGTTACTGCAATAAGATTATACAAAATCAAAAAGAGCTTTACAAAAGAAAAGAAATATTACTGCATTCCTATAGATTTAAAAGTTCATACTCCATGTTATAAATTTTTTGATATTTTGCTTGACTTGGGTTGATAAGAGTACTGCAGGACATGAAGACAAAGCTATTATATTACCATCTGTTGTGTATGGTGGAATATTTCGGACAAAATTAAATAAATGAATAAAAGCTCAAACAAATAAAATCACTGTGAAATGTAAGCAAAAATAAATAAACGTGTTTATGAAATGTGAGCATAAATAAATGTATCACAAAATATGTTTTTTGTTGCTTTTTTATTTTTTAATTTTGTCTGTAATATTCCTCCAAATGCACCCTGAAATACTGCTTGAAGTAAAAGTGTCAATTCCACTCGTCAAAGTTGAGTGGGTGGGCTCTAGCACAACTGTGTTTTGATGGGTGAATCATCCTCTTTGGATTGCTCATCCTTAATTTAACACGTCTGCGAGTGAGATAGAAGTTAATGAAACAGCACAAGAATGAATTATAAAAATGCTTACTACTGCTGATGAAATGGATTCTGCCGAAGTTATCGGGTATTTCAGAGAGAAAACTGAAGATTTATCAGAAGAAATTACAATGTTGGTGGCCCTTTTACACTATGATATCAATTAAACTATTTTTGAAAACAGCGAATGAATTGTGCAATGGAATAGGCTACTTTATTTATGCTCACATTTCACACTACTTTTATTTATTTGCGCATTTGTTTATTTAATTATGTCCAAAATATTCCTCCATAGTTGTGTGATTAAATCATTGTTTCAAGTGAAACTCCAACAACAATATTTTCAGCTACTTTGTCCATGAGATCTATCATGAGAAGAAGATTTTGGATTTTTGGAATTGTCACATGAACAGATTTAGCAAAAGTTGTCCATTTATTTGCTGAAACTGTATACAGTAGACTCCCGCGAAGTCGCGGTTCTGAGTTTGCGGCCTCAGTCATTTGCGGATTTTTCCTTAGAACCTAACTAATAATTGTTAGCAGAAACCGCAAATATCCTCTGCATTTTTTTTATGGCTTTTTCCATGGCAATACTGTACTGTAGAGAGAACACAAAGCAACCATAGAGGAAAAGGCGGCTTATGATGTTGAAGGTAGCCAATCCGAGAGCGTTTTTCATTTCTCTTCGTTGCTGATTGGCTATGGCTCTGTGATGCATCTCCTGCAGATGCAGCCCAGCATCCCCGTATCATAACAGTTTACCGCATGTAGCTATCTCGAGTGTTTCACTTAGCGTTCTCGTGTTTTTCGTTTTGTTCTTCTTAAAGCCCTAAGATGCTGCCCAAACACCCGAGGCTTCTGGCAAGGAACCTAAGCACCAGAAAAAGTTTATGACAGTCCATGACAAAGGTTGAACTACTGGATTTACTCCCGGGAACTAAAAGGTTATGCCGCTGTAGCCACCCAAGGAGCTGTAAATCCTCTGATTATCAGTCATTATTCTCATTACATACCTTCATCGTACTGCACAGCTAATTCATCATCATCATCACCTTCAATCAATATCATTCATTGGTGTGTACCCATACATTTTACTGTATTTTTATTAAATTAAATTATTACGTATTTACCCTACTTACACCAAAGAAAATGACAGCACATACCAAAGAAAACGCGCCTACATGAATTACAGCACATATAGGGGTAACATCTGTATTTTACTTCCCTAGCACTGCGGGAGACATAGCAGTACAGTACTGTACAGTATACGGGTTTATCTTTGCATTCTTTTTTTAGATTAATGTATTAAGCTGAGTTTGAAATGAAATTAAAGTGAACATATAATAAGAGCGGCTTTGGAAGAAGATAAAAGGGGCACACCAAATGAATAGGATATGCAGAAGACATAGCACAGCTTGCAGAGAACTAATTAGACCTACAGAACAAATTAACAATAAAAAGAAGAATGGATGGAATATGGATTGGAATTAAACATACAAAAGACTGAAGTAATGATAATCTCTAAAACTGCCAAAAACACATGTGAGATAATGGACAAAAGATTGAAATGGGAGCAAGGTAAAGAATACAGACACTTAAGAAACTGGATAACAGAAAATGAGAAATATACCAAGAAGTAAGAAAATAAATACAAATAGCCTAAGATCCTTTTTGGAAACCTAAACACTTAATGAAAGGAGGTAATGAGGTATAAAACTTGAGCTGTTACATTTTCTTAATTTTGGGCTCTGGATGTGAAATATAGTGTCTGAGAAAAGATCTGAAAAGGAAAATAGATGCTTTTGAAGCAATGGTACTACAGAAGATTCCATAAATAAGATGGATAAACAAAGTGACAGAGGTATTACTCAGGATAAAAACAAAGAAACATTAACAAATAGATTTAACACAAAGAAAGATAAAGTATGCTGGGCATGTGATGAGAGGAAGGCTGAAGTCTGGCCTTGAATGTCCTAGTAACAAGCATGAACGGTAAAAAAAGGAAGACAAAGGGGAAACTAGCTAGATGAAATCAGGGAAAAATCAGGAATAAAAATTATGGATAAATAAAGATACTACCTGAAAACTGAGTAAGATGGAGAACCATGACTGTCAACCCCCTGTTAGAGGTTGAAACCTGATGATGATAGATGTTAGGAATGTGGTGCAGCATAGTCTGTGTCCTCTTGGTTAAATTAGGGGAGAACAAGGGAATGAAAACACACAAATGATCTCATTGCTTCGAGGCTAAGACAGAGTGAGGGATTTAGATTTGACTGGGGATTTGGAAAAATCTAAATATTCAGCTTATTTGACTCAAACATAAAGAGTATTAAGCTTTTCTGCAGATCTACTTGATGTTTGCTATCTATGTGATTTGCTGGTGGCAACACCACATACTGCTTATGTTGTCATCTAAATTATTTGTATTATTTATTATTCTTACAGTCTTAAAATTTACTTAAAATCTAAAGTGGAGAAGAGAGAGGTTGGAAATTTTCAGTTAATACTACATATCATAGCCATGGCTCTTCACAACAGCGATCATTCCATTCACCTTCTAAGAATAGTTCTCTTTGTTAGCGCTGCGCATCTCTGAAAAATTATATTTACTGGGGGATCCTGGATATCCAGTAATTTCTGGTGCCTTGTTTCCAGTCATGATATTTGAACAGGAAGACACTGTGTTTGCAGTGGCTTCTTTATCAGAAGTTTTTGACTGTCTAGCAAGGAATGTTGCATGTGTTAGTCTCTGTGATGAACAGAACTTATTACAAGTATTAATTGATTTATGTCAGCTAGTCATTCATATCCATAGTTCAAAAAACAAAGTAACCCTTCATATGTAATAAATCTCTTTGTGAAAGGAGAAAAAGCTTTAGAATGCTGAAGTGACCAAGGTACAATACATCAACAAAACAAAAATGAGTGGTCACGGCCGATAAAGCAAACTGATGGATGATGTCAACTTTGGTGTCCATGGACTAAGTTATCAGTGTTGGTCCCATACTCTGCTTTATGGCCCTGAGTTTGCTAAACTCTGTGCTCTTCACGTAAACTGCAAAATAGCCGTCACCTTCATGTGTCTGCTGTAGCTGAGATTGGAACTTTCCAACATGTGCTGCCAAGATCCACTCTTTCTTCTCCTGTAGTGTCTGTTGTATTCAAGTAACCAACAAACAGAATGGCAGAGCTGGGCTTTACATATTTGATGGACGTAAAATATTCATTTTACAAAGTTTTTTTTTTAAATAACCTCCATTGATTTAATTTGGTTTGAGTGAACACTGAAGCAATGGAATTCATTTCAAAAAATAAAATCAAAAGAAATTGCAAATGATCTGTTTTTGGTGTGAAGAATCTGTTTTTAAACTGCCTTTGTAAAATTAATTGGAAAAAAGCCTTTTCTGGTTCATTAATTATGGATCAGTATCAACCTTAAAAGAATAATTAGTAAAAAATAATGTAAAGATAATTGCTGCCTGCTCTAGAGTTTAGTAATATTATTAAATGTAATGTTCACCAAGGTCTTCTATCTAACAAACTACATAAACAAGAAGAAATAACAAACAAATCATTAAAAAGATCTAATTAGTTAATAAGATATTTTTGCCACTTGTTTAGAACCGTTCCACTGACTTTGATTATTTTTTGCTTTCAGACATATTTTAATTATAAAAGATAAAGTAAAAAAAAAATTAAATGACACACTTTGTGCCTGTTTTGTTTGTGATAATGTTGCTTGGAATTCTAATATGCAAAGGTGGTAAGTGGTCAAGTGAAACTTTACTAGCTTTAACACTCTTTTAGTTTTATAAAGATTTCATCTTTGAGACAGCCTGTGCAGGGCATTGTCTCTCCCGGAACACTAGGTGGCAGCCCAACTGGGTTAATGTATCACCAAGGAATTCCCACAGGACTTGCTGTGAATTGGAGCTCATCAGCTCAGCCTTGTTGGGGTGTGTGGGTGCTGCCAGGGGGTGCAGAAAGGATCAGCGAGCATTACTTTGTTGGGCTCCAGCCTTACCTAGAGTGCTCCTGGGCCACAATTTTGGGACACTGGAAGTACTCTTGGGTTTTATATAAAAGAAGCTGCGTACCTCACCTCCAAGGGCCAGAGTCAGCAGATATAGACAAAGCTTGTGGAGAGGAGTGGAGGAGAAAGAAAAAGAGAGAGACAGAGACAACGGTATTGCCATGCATTGGATTTCTGTTGGTGATTGTGCTGTGGGAAAGTCTTCCTATCAGAGTTTCAGAATAATAGAAATCCTTTTGTTTGTAGCAAACTTGTATCCAAACCTGTGAGTGTTGGGAGTTTGGGGAGCTGCAGTGCCCCCTAGGGTCCACAATCTATCTATCTATCTATCTATCTATCTATCTATCTATCTATCTATCTATCTATCT
>JANRMT010062822.1:21620891-21641740 GCA_026402145.1 Polypterus bichir lapradei
TCTATCTATCTATCTATCTATCTATCTATCTATCTATCTATCTATCTTCTGTTATCTATCTTCTGTTGATCATAATTATTTGTAAGTCTCTTTCGATAAAAGCTAATAAACATACATTTAAATATAAAATATTGACCAATAGGCCACGCTACACTACTAACCAGTGGTGCCACATAATTTTTCCATGTGACTTCTACATGAAAATCTTAATTTAAGATTCCATTGTTTTATGGTAATGAGTTCATTTTTTGTTTTGTTCTTGGTCTACAGGGAAAATTTGGGGGCTGCTGTTCCAGTGTGTACTAAGGTGTCACCCAATACACTTGGGTCCCAATCCAGGTGGTTTGTTATGTGGTGGGTGCAGCAACACGCTATCAGAGCATGCTTCCAACCTACCCTTCATCGTTTGTACTATTTCCCACAGGCCATTTTGATCAAATGATACTATTTCCATCATAATTGTAAAAACTGAAAGTGACCTGAAGCTATATTAAGCCCAACTGACCAGTATTGCAACAAAAAAACAGCTCAATCTATCAAGATAAAATGGCAAGTTCCATCCTTCTGTGAAACGATTGCCTGGAAACTACTGGGTAGAACCTTGATCTTGGAAACAAACCTATGACCAGATACATTCTGGTAAAGCAAAAAATTGAGAAAACAGCAAACTCTGCAAACTACTTCCAGGCGCTGCAGCAGCCATTTTATAGATGCTCTATATCTATCTATCTAAACTGACCTGTGCTCAAGGGTTTCTTATGGTAAAATGATAGGTAAATGAAGTGACATGGTGGAAACAAGAAGACCAACAACATCTGCTGAGTATGAAGAAAATCACAGAGGTTGATGACATGATGTCAGACAAGATACACGCATGTGGAAATACAGCCATCTACTGTATATCGATAGAAAGGTCTGTGGCACATTTATGTATACTATCCCTAAAGAAATGTTGTCCCTTTGCCCATATGCCTGTTGTAATTAATATGGGGCAAAAGGGGAATGAAATCAGGAGGGATTATGTTGTCTACTAGTCGTAGACATTAAGAACTATAGTAGTGTCTCTTAGCACATATGGCAAAAAGAGCCAATGGCTAAAGGTGTTGCAGGATAACATCTCTTGGAGAGGATGGGCAACATTTGTTATGATGGCTTCTAATTTTGCGATTCTCCCCTCTTCTACTAATATTCTAGTGACCCTAAGGTCAGACCTATAATACAGCTGGCTGTCTTGGTCAGTTTACTCTGGTGTCTGGTGTTACTCCCAGCAGACCACAAGTTAGGACACAATTTACTGATAACTGAAAATGAGCAGGAGACTAATGTCCTATAAATATTGATACAAAACTTCAGAGACCATCTAGTAAATAATACACATGTAGAGAAAGTAAAATACATTTCAAACACTATTAGAATTCTCAATGTGACATTTAAAAAATTATTAGTTAAATGAGTAAACAATAACTCTCCAAATTATATTCATGCTACTTCTCTTTCTTATTTTATCTTCATAAATAAATGGGCAGGTAATATTTTCTTTAGAAGACAAGTAATGCTGACCAGCTAGTGTGCTAGCTATATTTGTTTATTTTTGAGCAATGTTTACTCTGTTACTAGAATTATTCTTTACAGATGGATGTTGTATTGTTTGTAGAAAAAACAGAAAACTATCAATTTATGGGTTTTTTAATGTTAGCAGTCACCAAGAGAACACAGACATTTTTAATTTATTTACTGTTTT
This sequence comes from Polypterus bichir lapradei, assembly GCA_026402145.1. Taxonomy (NCBI): domain Eukaryota; kingdom Metazoa; phylum Chordata; class Cladistia; order Polypteriformes; family Polypteridae; genus Polypterus; species Polypterus bichir. The sequence continues at coordinate 21,622,633 of JANRMT010062822.1, forward strand.
CTTTGCCTTAACCAAACAAGGTATTTGCTGTGATCGTATAATGTAAAAGCACAAACAGATATGCACGTTAATCTCAGAGGCTGGCATTTCACTCTGCGTGTTTTACCGGGAAGCAGTCTGAATGGCCTGTCAAAGAGGCTCTCAGTAAATACAATCCATCCAACAGAAACAAGCTCTGTGCAAGCAAATCAAGTGGTGTAGAAATCCTCAGCTGACGATGATAGGCTGGGGCCTTCACTATGACATGGCGCGTGAGCCAAGTTTTCATGTACTTTGATGGCTGACCTCCAACTTCTGACATATTCATTATATTCCAGTATGTTGGGTGCAGATTGCATTGAAGTGATGACAGCTACAAGACAGCCAACGAGGAATACGGACATTCTGGCAACAGGTGGCCTTTCACTTGCACTGCGAAAGTTAATCTAGTTTATCATCAAAGTATATTACATTTGAGGGAATGTCATGATTTGAGAGTGCAGGTGACAGATCAAATAGAGGAAGCATTCTCCCATGGAATGTGACATTTTCTACCGAAGCCGTCAAGCTGTTGCAATTGTTTATGTTTGATATTTTTAACTGAATTTTTTTTCTATAGGATGAGGTTGTCAGATCCTGTGAAGTCAGTCTGAAAAAAGAAAACATACAGAGTTACATAATTGTTCCAAGTTGTGGCATTTATAATCAGAACAGATTTCATTTTAATTATGAAAAATAGTTTTGAACACTGCAGCCGTAATATTACTTTACAAAATTAGTTTTCACCTCCTACCTTTGAGGATAAACAGAACACAAGCAAATGCAGTCTAATGAATAAGCAGAGAAAGAATGCAGAAGAAATATTCTGGGCCACTTCTTGGCTGTAAAAAAGACACGTGTTAAATGATTACAAGACACTTTGAACTTGGTATTTATTTCTCCCTCCTCAATGATCGGAAGTGTTAACAATTTGGTAATCTCAAAAAGAAGTGAAACAGTAATGTTAGAAAAAAATCTGCACTGATGCAGAATATGGGTTAATTTAATTATGCTTCACTTAATAAAAAGGCCATTGTTTAGAAAGCTAGTTAAACATATGTCACCATGAGGTGATATATTTCTTTTTATGAGGGCTTACCACATTCTGTCTTAGAAATGACGATCTGCACTAAGTAAACAATTTATCAGCTTGTTTATTTCACATGTCTGGTTTTGACACTGATATTTCTACTATAAATGGAAATATAAAATTGAACTTAGGTGGAAAAGCAGGTGTACCTAATAAACATTCTTTCTGTAAACGTTATTAAAAGTAATGAAAGAGAAAATAAATGCTAATTAAAAAAAACATTATTAATTACCTTATGTAATGTAAATGTTGTCAACCAAGTGTTATTTTCAGGGGTATCATGGGACAGCGTTATTCATGGCTCTTGCTGTCTCTGGGCTTGCCTACTTCACCTCTAAACTGTCAAGGCTACCAACAACTGCTGTCCCACCATTCTGACTGATCCAGGATGGTGTTCCTCACTTCAAACACACTGCATCTCTATTGTGTATTACCTTGTTTTATATGTATTTTATGTTTTCTTCTTCTTTGTGTTAAATTTGAATTATCATTTTCCATGTATTTTTGATTTCCGCCCTCCCCCACCATAACCTATTGTCTATTGCCTATTAGATTCATCAAAAATTTTGATCTCCGGTTTTCAATGGATCTCAGCATTTTATGGTCCCCTGATACCGAAAACAATGATATCTTGATGATAGGTGTGGGTCTGTGTGTCACTGTTTCTTGAGGACGGTCTAAGGCTAAAATTGCTGGACGGAAAAATACAAACTCAAAACTTAAGGCTTTTATGAGATGACGATGTGCTGATTAGTTTTTGAGACAAATCGTGCAAGAGAAAGAGGCACTCTAGAGGAACCTTTAAATACCGTAATTCTGTAATTAATTATGAATTCTTCTTGTCAATTGCTATCATAATGACCTACTGTATTTTATGATCATAATCAGAGCTGTAAATAATTACTGAAATATTCAGGTAACTTAGTTCATAGGGCACAAAGCCTACTGAAACTCATGTCCGAGTTTTTGTCATTACTGCTGGTCTTGTTTACCACTCTTTAATTGTGTTCTGTTACTTTAGAAGCAAGTTTGTTCCATGTCATCTGTGGTTGGTTGTTGTGAATGAGTTCATTATTAATTTCTTATGTATTTTTTTGCATTAATTTACAAGGTTGAGCACTTGGGGATTTCTTTTGTCATAGATTCTGAATCTTCCATTATATTTAATATAAGATTTACTGTTGGTGTTGTGAATTATTTTCCACCATTTTCGATTCCATCTTGGTTATTTAATATCTTGGGCTATTTTGTGAGCCAACACCAAGGCAGGCATCCAGTATCCTATCAGAATGTAACGTAGCGTTGACCCAGAGATGCTTTAGGTTTTGCCTTTACCAAGACCTGGAAAAGCTGGCTGGGGTGCTGGAGAGATGTAGGGTAGCAGCAACCTGCACCCCAAAAGCAGCAAAACCCACCCTTACAGTACATTGTTCATCAAGCCAGGCAGTAGGTCACAAGCACCTGTACAGAAGAGAGACATCAGTACTAGTTCACTATCAGTACACTGTACACTGGTACCACAAGGGGAGGGGGGCACCCTGGTGTCACCACCTCTGAGCCCTCACTCTAGCTATTTAAAGTCAGATAAGTTGAAGCTTGGGCAGCAGTGTATTGAAATTAATTGGAACCTTTGTAAGTATTGCGTTTTTCATTTTGAATATTCTGGTTTTTCAATTATTTCTACTCTGGCCATTGCATTATTCTCCTGCAATGTGTATTGGGCCTTGGCCATCCAGGAATGTCTTTTAAACAACTTCTTTTTGAGCTCTTTTTTGATTATTGTTAATAAATATATCAATTTGTAAAGAATCATCATTGCCTTTTGGTTCATGCTTTTCTCCCTCTTATGAGAAATTCTGATATTCTTGACACTTTTAAGAGTATTTTAAACTATAAAGCCCTTTGGGGGCCATCTAGGCTGGAAGCCAGAAGGTAGTAGTTATGGAACTAGCTGAATTGGGTTGAGCCTCTTCTGTGCTGACCAGTGAAGGCCATCGCCTTCTTCTAAGGGTCTTTTTGGAGGCCTCACCTCATTTTCATCATGTTTTTGATTCCTTTTCACAACAGACTTTAACCACACTCACTCTACAAAATGAATTCATTTATTCTAAGAAAAACATTATGTTCATTGGTGTGGTCTTTCCCTTAACTCAAAAACATTATGTCTAATTCATAAATGGACTTTTTGTAGAAAATGTATGACTACACAACATAAAGCACTCGACTAAGGGAAATCATGCATGTCTGTTTTTTTTTTTTTTGTTTGACCAAAAACCATTTTCACAGCTTTGATTGCATTGTTCTTGTTCTTCTGACTGTATCTGGCCACTGCTGCAATTCTTTTCTGTCATGCTGGAAGTTAATTAGTGTAGCAGCACTACATGAAAGGGACTTGAATTCCTAGCCAAAAGAAAATGTGGTGCTGGATTTAAAAAGGAAGCCATATGAATCGGAAAAGAATTGTGATTGGTTTGTGTGTCTGTTACTGTATCACTTTCACTGCTGCAGCAAACCCATTAATTGGATTACAATTACTGTACAATACAATACAATACAGTTTATTTTTGTATAGCCCAAAATCACACAGGAAGTGCCGCAATGGGCTTTAACAGGCCCTGCCTCTTGACAGCCCCCCAGCCTTGACTCTCTGAGAAGACAAGGAAAAAATCCCAAAAAAAACCTTGTAGGGAAAAATGGAAGAAACCTCGGGAAAGGCAGTTCAAAGAGAGACCCCTTTCAAGGTAGGTTGGGCATGCAGTGGGTGTCAAAAGAAGGGGGTCAATACAATACAATACACAGAACAGAACAAATCCTTAATACAGCATAATAATACAAATTTTAGAAGCACGGAGCAGAATTTAACTGTAGATGATATCCCATAATAAGAGTTGGATATTTTTAGAGTCCTGGAGACCTCATCCATCAAGCTGCCTCCCCAATTGGCCATTCCACAGCTGAAACGTTGCTCGGCCAGCCAATCCGATGAAAGGACCCCTTTTTCCCATGATTCCTGTGATCCTCCATCAGGGATGACTTTACCATAGGCAGGCAAACAACTTGGCAGGTGGGCCGTGGCACCAATTGCCACATTTGAGTACCGAGAACAGAAACAGAATAGGTGAGGGTTAGTAACAAATTATAACAATCATGTTACTTATGTTTTAGTGTTAATGACTAACAACAGAGATGCAGTATGTACAGTTAATCAGCAGCTCTAGTCAGAATATGCTAAACTGAAGTAGTGAGTCTTCAGCTGAGATTTAAAGGCTGAGACCGAAGGCGCATCTCTTATAGAAGCAGGAAGACCATTCCACAATTTAGGGGCCCTGTAACTAAAGGCTCGACCTCCCACTGTTATTTTATTAATCCTTGGAATCATAAGCAGACCGGCATCTTGAGATCTTAATGTGCGCTCAGGTTTGTAAGTCATGATAAGTTCAGACAAGTAAGCCGGACCTTGGCCATTTAATGCTTTATATGTTAAAAGGAGGATTTTGAAATCTGCCCTAAACTTAACCGGGAGCCAGTGTAAGGATTTAAGAACTGGAGTTATGTGTTCATATTTTCTTGTTCTTGTAATAATTCTTGCAGCCGCATTTTGGATTAACTGGAGGCGGTATAAAGAACAGTTTGAACAGCCAGTGAACACCGCATTGCAGTAGTCAATCCTACTAGAGATAAATGCATGAATTAATTTCTCACAATCCTGTTTATTTAGAAAGTGCCTTAATTTCCTAACATTTTTAAGATGGAACCACTGTACCACTGCCCTGAACAATTACAGTTCTCCTGGAATTTGAATTTTGTGTCCCATGACTGGCTTGTTCATGTTTTTTTAGTTTGGTGTGGAAATTGTCATCCACGGAGTGCACTCCATCCATTTACAAATCAACAAGACACAATCGTATCACAGTAGAACAAACTTTAAATTTGTTTCAGGAGGCTGTTCACTGGGGACATTTCATACATCACCGTTATGTTCGTTCTGGTACTGGATTGTGTTTTTGACTGTGCTTGTTAATGTTTAATTGTTTAACACCTATCATCTTATGGGCTTTTGTAAATAAATATATATTCGTTTCAGCGTATCTTTGTTTAGTTAACTAGTTATCGCAATCAGGGTTTATTCATTTAGGTTCTGTTTTGTCCATTTTGTGTTTATCTCTTTTTCATTTATTGTTTATTTAATAGACTTTTTTAATATAATTTAACAATGGTGTTACTTGTCTCTGTGTGTGAGTGTGTGTGGGCCAGGACAAGGGTAGATGTGTTCCTTTTTTCTGCAAGTAAAATGGATAAATTACTGTTGATTGACACTGAAAATTCGATTACCTTGCAGGCAATACAATAATCCTAAAAAAGAGTCTTTAGAATTTGGACTACAAACAAGATACTTACTATTCATGCAGGTACTCCTTATTCAGAGTAAACTTGTAAAGCATAACGAATAACATTTTGTAACCAGATACGTACATATATTCTCAAACCCGCTTAATCCAATTCAGAGTGGGGGGCTTAAAGCTATTCTGGTAACATGGAGTCCAATGTAGTGCCCACTCACGCTCATGGCCAGTTTAAAATTGCCAATTAACATAAAACACATGTCTTTGGCCATGTGGGAAGAAAAACTAGAGGTCAAAATCAACTTTTTAGTAATGTTATCCGATCTGATGCCATATGTTTGGGACCCATGAGTAAAAGAAGTGCTGGGCTGTCATCTAAATACCACTTGGTATTAAAGCAAGTTCAGACAGTCAGGATGTCAAAAGGACAGACCAAAATGATCCATATGGGTACAAAGAGTGACCTGGGAAAGCTAAGCAGATGGTTCAATTCAGGTTGAGTTTAATTCTTTGCAGCAGAGGACCTTGTTACATATATCAGATTGGATCAGGCATATAAACACTTAACTCATTCTGTTTTAAGACTTTCATGGTGAAGTAAACTACAAAATGGGGTGTTCAACAGGTGGTCAATTGTCACCTTCCTGTTGGGTTCTTACAGTAGACTGTGAAAGGTAATGAAAACATATGAAGCTAACTAACACTATCACTTTACAAAGAGGGCCTTTGTTAGCTATCACATCACATTTAACACATCACTTGCATGTTAGTCCATAATTATGAGAGTTTAAAATGTTTAATTATAAAAATACTATTATTGCTATTAGCTTAATAAAAATGTCAATAGATTTGTACACCCTGCAGCCACCATTCTCCAAGCTGCTTATCCATTTCAGGGTTACAGGGAGCCAAATTCGATCCATAACAAGAAAATTACACAAGTAAACAACAAGCAAAAGCAGTATCGTATGGCAAAGCAATGCAAGACACAACACTCATCTTCAGAGACCTTTTTAAAAATCTGGCATCTGCTTTGAGTGAAAGTGAGATGGTGACTCAGCCTTGTCCCCAAGTGCCATCTATAAATCTCTCTATCGGTTCAAGATCCACTATAGCTCTGTTAGCCATAAGGTAATTAGAAGTCCTACTGATTTTGTGACATGGGCTAAAGAATACTTTTGTATAGGTATAATAATTCAATCTAATTCAAATCAGAAAGACATTTAAATTAAATGCATCTACTTAATGAAGATTTCTTAAAGAAATACAAAGAAATGATTGGATCTTAGGAATAGTTTCATGAAGATGACAAATGATAAGGTTTCATTTGAAGGTAGCATTAATTTTTCTCTTAAAATTCTTATTTTATTTTAACATTTTTAAAACAAGTTATTTTTTCTCAACTCAATAAATTTAATTCAGACTAAAGTCTCTCTCTATGAAGCTTTGAGTGTAAGACAGGAACAAAGGAGCACAGAGACCCTCACAGGGCCTGCTCATTCACATCCCTACATTCAACTCGCACAGGGCCTTTTTAGAGTCGCCAGTTAACCTAAAATGCACATTTTTAGTGATGTGGAAGGAGAAAACTCCAAGCAGTCACAGGGGGATCTTGCAAACATTTCAAACGCTTCGTTCACTTTACAAGCCTCATTGCTCAAATTCCAATTTATTGCTCAGATTGGTTATGCCAATCTTGATGGTTCACATTCATAAGTACAAGCAACCTGTACCTAACTGTCCTCAAGAATGGCACACATGTGCATATTGAAATATTTGTGCAGGAGTCATCTGTGTCACCAACAACAAAAACTTCCATATCTGTGAGATGACCCATGGTATTAAAACGGACAAAATGATGCACTAGTAGTTAGTGTATGCATCGCATTTCGCTCTGGAATATGGCAAACAGTTTATCAGCTGTACATGATTAGGTTGAAAAGGGAAAAAAAGCCACATGACTAGCTTTTCTTGTTTTTGAAGTTATTTCTGGCACTGCTGTACTAAGAGATGTGTGGGTACAAGAAAGGAGACAGCAATGGTGGGACTGTGACTGTTGTCATAGCTGTAGCCCTACTGCATTGTTGATTTGTGGTTGAAAAAGTGAATTTGAGTCACTTCAGCCTGATAATCTGAATGTAGTCAAAGACCCTGAATGGGTACAGGATTCAAACCAAGAATGCTGGATTCTGCTATGAGTAGAGGTTTACACTAAGGTGTGAATTGCTTTGAACAAAAATAAACAGCCAGGAAATGAAGGTGAAATCGTAAGAGAGAAGCAGTACCATGATCACTAAGCAGGCAGGGCTCAGAGTACCAGGAAAGCAAATCAAAATGGACAGTTAAAACCAAATAAATGTTGCAAAAGTTTCTATGTTATTTACCTTCAGCTAATCTAGAAACATAAATTTGTTTTTGATGTTTTTTTAATCATGGAAGGGTTTTTAGGTGACCCTTTTCTGTAAGTTTTTTTATTCCCATGCCCAGATTCTTTGTTACATAGACCCACTATTATGTTCTTCACCTCGACTCTTGCCTTTTCCTTGCACTCACCTACCTGAAAAGTTTTATGAAAAGTTGCTGTATTAAATTTTTTTCTCGGTTTTCTCAGAAAAACCTGAGTTTTGAAATCTAACTGTAATGGCTTGTGCCTACAGCCAATTGGGACATAGCCCTATTGGAGCATCTTGAAGTTCATGATAAAGACCCCCAGTGAGAGAATGAATTACTCAGACTATAATTTTCTGCAAGTGAAAATGAAAAAAAAAAGTTTTATTTAGAATTTTCATCAAATAATAAATAAACAGATTAAAAATGCCTTTTAAAATCCACTCAAACAAAAAGTCCACTCAGATGTTCACAGGAACAAAAACGCTTGAAGTGCAAATCCACAAAATACTTTTATAATGAGTCCCAAACAAATGGACATCCTTCAGTGTTAAAAACAGCTGTAGACACACTCCCACTGAGTAATCAGCTCAATACCAGAAGAACCATCCTGCTTTTCCCATGACTGGCTCTATGACTCCTTCTGTAATTGTCAGAGGCCCAATCTGTATCTACAGTGTCTCCACATTAGTCTTTCCAGGTCTGATCTCTTTCTGTTGCTTGCTCTGTTTCTTCCCATCCCCTTAGATCATGTACTCATTGTTTGTTTCTCACTTTACTGTTGTTCAGGGACTGAGTTGTGCCCTCTTCTCCTGCCTGCTCTTTCCTCTAGAAGTCAGCAGTTCGGTACACTGGAGGTGGATCCAGAAATTATGACATTTATGTCTGGAAATTTCAGCCATGGAAAATGTTACCTCATTTTTGGACTGTTTCGTCCATCGTTTTGTATTTCATATTATTGTCACTGTGCTATTTGTTCCTGTCATCTTGACTGTTTCACGTGTTGCTAAGGGTGTGTGAGGTTGAGAGTTGCAGATAACAATGTGACAGGATTAAAGGTCATCTAAAAGATTACTTCCTTATCTGAGTTTCTAATACAAAATCATTTGTTGTAGTGCTTTTTCTAAAAGTCTTCATTAATTTCTCCTTATTCTGACTTTTTTGCCCTGTGTTTTTGACAAAGATTTTTGTCTCATTTTCACTTTGATGCTCTTGTCTTTGACCTTCCAGTTTTGACTCTTTTCTATTACAGGCAGTCCCCGGGTTACGTATGAGATAGGGACTGTATGTTTGTACTTAAGTTGAATTTGTATGTAAGTTGGAACAGGTACATTATTTTAATAAATGCTATTGTTGACCAACTGTAACCAAGTGCTCTGCCAATGAATGATGGAGTTTCACCTCTTTCTGACCTTTTCATTAGTTCTAATTTATTTTCAATGGTGGTGGTTTTTCTCTTCTTTACTGTATCACCAGCACTTGCATCAGATTTGTGCTTCAGAGACATTCTTGAAGGGTGAAGACAAAAGGTTAAGATGAGCTCTTCTGCACAGCACTGTGCACGTTATCACAGCAGGAAGGCACCAGATGTCAACACGTCTGATGTATAGGGTGGTCCAGATCTAATTATGCAATTTTCATTACGCTATAACTTATTCAGTTTATTACATAGAAAATCACCCGAAAAATCCTGGACCATCGAGAAGTGTGTGAACTGACGACATGAAGAATCGTCTTCGCGCCGAACTGGAATCATCCCTGCATAAATCAAAGTCATCCAGATGATCTGGTTCTGCATAATTAGATCTGGGCCACCCTATACTGACAAGAGACAACTTCCTGCTATGTGCATAACAGTACAAGCAAGCTTGCTATTGAGAATGAATGGGGGCAGCGAGGGGTGGTTCACCAGCACACCTCACAGTCACCTCCACTACAGTATGCTGCCTGCAATGTCCCCGCACCACCGCCCCCATTCAACACGCAGCCATCCGAGGCACACTACAATGCTACCCCCCGCCTCCCTGTTCACCCTCAATGACCTCCGTTCAGCCACAACTGGGTCACGGCTTGCAGCATTACCAGCTGCCCACCTAGAATGAACAGGCAGCCATGTGTTGTAGGCAGGCAGTGAAACCGCTTGCCGCTGGGAGCCGCCCAAGGTGACACTACACTGCGCGAGCAGCAAAATCGCCCCCCTCCAGCCTCCATCCAGCCACCGCTTGCAGCGTCCCCAGGCAGAAGATGACGGAGTGGCAGTTAATAAGGCGCATGCGTCGCAGCTGCGGCCCCATTCATATGTTGTAGGTCGGATGTCCGTAACCTGGCGACTACCTGTACTTTCTTCTCCCAGTCATCTCTCAGATCTACTCTGTTCATTGACATAACGCAAATCTTCCCTGACATAAAAAAAAAACAGTGGTTTTCATTGTGAGCAGTACTTAGAAGCTAATGTCTTTCCTGTCCTTCCACTTGATCACAATCATTTTGTATTTTTGCCATGCAAATGAATTCAGCAGACAAATAACAGCAGTTTGGTCGAACAGTGTCGTAGACCCCAGTTACACTATCCGTGCCCTTGTCTTATGACAAATTCCCACCGTCATCCCTTTTGCTTGATTCACATAATGGTTTATTAGTTTGTTCTAAAATTGGCTTTATAGTTTTTCATTTACAAGCCATACATGCCATTTAACTATTCACTCATGAATATTGATGAGTTGCTATAGAGTGGCAGAATGCATAAAAAAATTTAAAAAATTGGGTCGTTTTTTTTGCAGTTCAATGTTATTTCATTCACTGTCCTGAGCATTGTTCCAGCTTAACATTCTCACTAAAACAGCTTAACCCAAGAAAGACTTGGGGTTAACTGTTTTCACATGACCTGCAGGTAAATGCAGACAGAGGCCGTGTATTTGTTCTCATCCTCTTAGATCTGAGTGCTGCATTTGATACCATTGATCACAATATTCTTAGAAATTGCCTTAGTCAATGGGTGGGCCTGTCTGGCAGTGTCTTAAATTGATTTGAGTATTACCTGGTAGGTAGAATATCTTTGATAGTTGCAGTAATTATACTTCAAAGACACATGATATTCTATATTATGTTCCACAAGGATCTGTCTATCAGGTTCACTGCTCTTTTCGATCTACATGCTTCCATTAGGTCAGATTATCTCAAGACATAACGTGAGCTACCACAGCTATGCTGATAACGCACAACTGTATTTATCAAAACCAACTGACGATCACGACTCTCTTGGTTTACTGACCCAGTGTCTTACTTGTGTTTCAGAGTGGATGATTAGTAATTTTCTCAAACTAAATAAGGAGAAAACAGACATTTTAGTGATTGGCAAAAATGGATATAATGAAGGTATTAGAAATAAACTTGATCCATTAGGTTTAAAAGTCAAGACAGAGGTAAAGAATTTAGGAGTAATTATCGACTCTGACCTAAATTTTAAATCACATATTAATCAGATTACTAGGACAGCATTTTAGCACTTAAGAAATATAGCAAAAGTTATATCTCTTATAACTGTGCAAGATGCTGAGAAATTAGCTCACGCTTTTGTTTTCAGTTGGCCAGATTACTGTAACTCAGGACTACCCAAAAAAAACATAAATCGATTGAAACTAGCTGTGATAAGCCAAGTTCAGAGGCCATAAATAATGCAAATAAAGAGGCCGCTGATCGGCTTATCACTGACATTTGGAAAGAAAAATGTAAAAGAAATAAAGTTTTCATTTACCTGAATTTGCGCTGCTATGCATATTAATGCATATGCATATTAGGCAGCGGTACAAAGTTTTAGTGAAAGTTTAAGCGCTGGGATGTTCAAAGGGCTGCCTGGAGGCCTACAGATGCTGTGAGAGCAAGCCATGGGGCTCAAACTTGCAGACGTCGAAGCATGCATCTGGGGCCATTTTTCGAGTGTGCTCACGGTTTCTGATGGCCCATTGTGGAGGTGTGCTTCCGTAACCGCTAGAGGACAGAGGGCAAAAGTGGTATATTTAAAATCAGAGGAACAGGTCTGAAGGATTGAAAGCTTTGTTTTAAAGTAGCTGGCAAAAAAAAGGGAATTCACACGTGGGGCAAAGTATAGAAGTGAAAAGTGGGAGAAAGTAAAATAGCACTTATTTAACAGAGGCTCAACGTGGAGCCCGCAAGTCACCAAGACAGACGGGTACGTGCACGAGAGAGAGAGCATTTAAATAGGGTGGACTGTACCTGAACAGGTGTTGTTGAATGGTGCATGTCCCAACGTGTTTGATTATAGGAAGTTCGTGGGAAATGTAATGGTGAATTGGATGGTCAAAAGGGCTCAGGATATAAAACCTGGGTCCGAACGCCAGAGGTCATCTTTTGACCAGGTCTTCAAGCTGTAGTGTAATTTATTTGATTGAGTAGTGGAGATACATACTGTTCTTTGTGTATATAGTAGTCAAGTCAAGTCAAATTGGGGAACATGCACTGGTACAGTGTGTTGCTGCACCCACTACACGGCGAAACAACTAGGGATCCCGGTTGGCAACACCCCAGGCAGACAAGTGGTCCAGTCCTACCCTCCAGAAATGACCCTCCATCTGCTACAGCCAGGTGTTACGTGGGCGACCCCTTGGCCTGATCCAGCCACTTGGGTCCCCAACAATGAGGATCTTATGAGCCGGATCATCCTCGGGGAAACGTGCCACATGGTCGTAGTGCCATAACTGATGCTCACTCACAATTAGGATAATATGCCTCATTCAGGACTCCATGAGCAACCACTCATTCGACACGAAGTCAAACCAACGGTACCCAAGGATTTTCCGGTGAGACACAGTACCAAAGGAGTCCAGTCTTTGTCTCAGGTCACTGGATAGCGTCCATGTCTCACAACCATATAACAAGACAGAAAGCACCAGGACTCTAAAGACTTGGACCTTTGCCCTTTTGCATAGATATCAGGAGCGCCACACACCCCTTTCCAGCGACCTCATGACCCCCCCATGCTCTCCCAATCTGTCTACTGACTTCACAGGAAGAGTCACCAGAGACATGAATGTCACTGCCAGGGTAAGTAAACCTCTCAACATATATAGTAGGTGCTTAATTTATTCATTTTGCTTTGATTTTTTTTTAACCTGTCCTTCGTGATCCCTTTTGTAGTTGGATGAAGGAGGTGGAAGAGTTTTTTTTCCCTGTTTTGTTCTTTTCTTCACTTTTGATTTGGAAACCACTGTAAATATTATAACACCTGCACTGATTTTTCTTTTTGGAAATGTCTTCGCATTGGACTTTGTAAATAATTTTTTTTGCAGGACATTTCTTTGTAAAATAGTATGGACACTGTTGGAATAAACAGATTCCTGATATTAATTAGATTTTTTTAGTCTGAGTCTCTTTTACTCCATCCCTTGGTTGCTCAGTCTCGTCTACTGACACCCCAAGACGGGAGTTGTACAATAGGGTCCTTACCCGGGGTGTCGCACTAGTGCATAATGCAACTGACAGAATCTTAACTAGAAAAAGAAATCCCGAGCTCATCTCTCCAGTTCTGATGTCACTACATTGTTACCCGTGCCATTTAGAATTGACTTTAAAATACTGCTAATTGTTTACAAAGCCTTAAATAATCTCGCTCCATCCTATATTTCAGAATGTCTTTCACCTTACACTCCAAATCGTAACCTTAGATCTTCAAATGAGTGTCTGCTTATAATTCCAAGAGCTAAACTTAAAAGAAGCGGTGAGGCAGCCTTCTGCTGTTAAGCACCTAAAATCTGGAATAGCTTACCAATAGGAATTCACCAGGCTAATAGAGTGGAGCACTATAAAACACTGCTGAAATCTCATTATTTTAACATGGCTGTCTCATAGCTTCATTTTAGTTTAATCCTGATATTCTATATATGCATTTAATTATCAATGTCATTCCTGGTGGCTTCACAATCCTTACTAACCCCTACTTTCTCTGCTGTTCTTTTTCGGGTTTTCTGTGGTGGCAATCTGCGCCACCACCACCAAATCAAAGCAGCATGCAGTCCTTACATTGATGGATTGAAGCCCAGAGGTCCACATGACTATCATCATTAAATTCTTCTATGTGTAGCCTGAAAACCACGAGGACTGATTGAGATTGTTTATGTTAGGTAGAAGGCCTAGAGGGGGCTGGGCGGTCTCGTGGCCTGGAACCCCTGCAGATTTTGTTTTTTTCTCCAGCCGTCTGGAATTTATTTTTGTTTTTTCTGTCCTCCCTGGCCATAGGACCTTACTTTTATTCTATGTTAATTAGTATTGCCTAGTTTTATTTTTATATTTTGTCTTTTTCTCTTTCTTTATCCTGTAAAGCATTTTGAGCTAAATCTTTTTTATGAAAATGTACTATATAAATAGATGTGATGTCATCGTGGAGAATCCGGAAAGTAATATCATTATGGACGAATTGGAAGTGGCGTCATTCTGGAGGAGCCGGAAGTGACGTCATCACAAGAAGCCAGAAAGTGTCGTCATCAGTGGGGGACCAGAAGTGACATCATCTTCTGGAGTCATAAGTGGAAAGGATGTTAGACGGCCATTTTCAGAACCCAGAAATGCTGGAGGTAAGTAAATGGGATTGTTACTTTTCTTCTTTATGTCTGGTGAAAGAGAGAGAATAGCGTTAAAACTCAAAATCAACCCTTCATCTTTCAATAGATCACTCACCTTAGGGCTTGTTGGCTGCCTCCTAAGCACACATGTGTGACAATATAAATGATTAAGATAGGAATATTAGTAACTAGTTAGGGTTAGCAGATTATTTTGAATCTGTTATATCATTACAGAAGCATGTGGATAGCAGACAGGCTTGATAATATTTGTGCCAGATGAAATGTAATGTCAGTAAATCTAAAATATTACACATAGGAAGTAAAAATGTTAGGTTTGAATACACAATGGGGGGTATGAAAATCGAGAGTACACCTTATGAGAAGGATTTAGAAGTCGTAGCAGACTCTAAGTTATCCACTTCCCGACAGTGTTCAGAAGCCATTAAGAAGCCAAATAGAATGTTAGGTTATATAGCATGATGTGTAGAGTGCAAGTCCAAGGCGGTTATGTTCAAGTTTTATAATGCACTGGTGAGGCCTCATCTGTGTGCAGTTTTGGTCTTCAGGCTACAAAAAGGACATAGCAGCACTAGAAAAGGCCCAGAGAAGAGCAACTAGGCTCATTCCAGGGCTACAAAGGATGAATTATGAGGAAAGATTAAAAGAGCTGAGCCTTTTCAGTTTAAACAAAAGAAGATTAAGAGGTGACATGACTGAAGTGTTTAAAATTATGAAGGGAATTAGAACAGTGGATAGAGACTGTTATTTTAAAATGAGTTCATCAAGAACATGGGGACATATTTGGAAACTTGTTTAGGGTAAATTTCCCACAAATATTAGGAAGTTTTTCTTTACACAAAGAGCAATAGACACTTGAAATAAGCTACCAAGTAGTGTGGTAGACAGTAAGATTTTAGGGACTTTCAAAACCCGACTTGATGTTTTTTGGAAGAAATAAGTGGATAGAACTGGCGAGCTTTGTTGGGCTGAATGACCTGTTCTCGTCTACATTGTTCTAATGTTCTAATATTTGTTTATGCATTCTGAAAGTCTTTTTTCTCCAATTAATGTTTCTCGTCTTCATTTCAAAAATGGAACGATTTATACAAATTGCTGCTCAGATCCTGGAAATCCTGCCTTCAAGGATTCTAATGTCAATCATTAGTCTACTTCACTATTGAAATGCATGTACAAGTTATCATGCTCTTTCCTCTGTCCACACACGCAGGCCGGAGAGACAAAACACCAAAGAGTAATATTTCCATGTCATGGCACTACAATACAACCTGGATATTTAGCATCTGCGAAAGAAGATGTTGGTCTGCAGTACGTTAAGTTTACATTGCAGCTCAGACGTCTCAGGGGTTTGGGAGTTCTAGGTACCTGTGTTCTTTCAACTATTTATACCTATTTCCTGCTTGAAGCTGAAAACTTTTTAAAGCTGTTCTGGGCCAAAGCGAACACTTCTAGCCCCTCTCTGTCCAATATCATTTTGACAGCTCACATCATTACATGTTTATGCATTAAACATATCTAATCATTCAAGGGCCTCACTTTTTACATATGTCGAAATTCCAGCCAATGATGTTTAGAACTTTACTTTTCTTAAAATATAATTTTGCTGTTTTTGAAGCCTGATGTTACACTAACCCTTCCTACTGGTCTGTCTCCTCTGGCTTCTGTCTGCTCCTCTGTGTTGTACAGAAAGTCTCTTCTTTGTAAGCTTGCCTTTTTTGCTGTTTTGCGTGGTTAAGACCGCCTTATGACTACCCGTTGTGGCAGAACAAAGATAACTACACAAAAAAAACTTCAAACATTGCACTTCCTATCTTCAAAATTATTTTAACACCTCTTTAACAACACTGCTATTATAATAAAATCATATTCCCCAACAGATGTTTTTTGGGTCAAAATAAGCCACCGTGCAGTAACATCTTATAAAGGTGGAACATGGTGCCATAGCATTTCATGTTCTCTGTATAGTTTACTTGTCAATTTTTACCCAATATTACTGAGTACAATTGATTAAAGTGAACACAGTTTACAAAGTAAACAGAAGAGAAACAAATTGGAATGTGAAAGAGAGGCATAAACGGAGACAAAAATACACAGCAAGCATCATCTAAGAATGAAATTCGCACTAACAAAAATATAACAGCAATGATAGAAAGGAGCTGCATCAGCATTCAGTTGTGTGAAATTATCTCACATCAGGGGATAGAAGCCATGGAAGATAGATGAAAATTTATAAAAGAATAAATTATTTCTTTTCAAGTAGTAAAAAATGGTAAATGTATGAAGGGTGAGCAAACCATTTTGAGCTTGACCCTTTCAAAGAAATAACACTAGAACCAAACAAGTTTTATTTTTAACCAAATTCTTGTGGACATGAATACATTTATTATAACTTTCACAAAAACTTTTCTGTACTACTGTTTTGCTCTTGCCACAACTCTTTTGTAGCTGAGTTGAAGTCTTCTTTGTCACAAAAGGCACATTGAGGGAACCAGATGGAACAGGTGTGGGAAGGACTAGAGAATAGGCTGGCAGTGTTAGTGGGAGCACTGGAGCAGATCAGAGATGGTGCACAGCTGTCCTTGCCACTTTCCCTTATTGACTCCCATAAACACCAAATCAAATTAACATAATATTAAGCATTAACATTTTTAATTATTTTGTTAAAATCATTCAAATTGTGCACATGGTCAAGCCAACGCTGCCTTGAACCTTTAACTTCTTTGGTGTTCACCATGCTTCCACAGTTTTCATTTCATTGGAATCTGAGCCATCGTGATTCATCCAAGTTTCATAGCCATTTTCATAATGCTTCTTAAATTTCTACTTATCTAAATTCAAAATCTCAATATTTTCATTGGAAAAATTGGATAAGGTGCTGCATTATTTAAGAATCAACCTTTTGTATTCCTGATCTGCACAGTCCAAACTGATGTACAACTGTGAATGTAAAATTGATATATCTGATCCATAACTCCCTCATATACCATCACTCTTCAGTTGTCCATTATGATCGGTGGTAACATTATGGAAACATTTTCTACTATAGTCATTGCTGAAGGCTGGTTGGGGTCTGAATTGTTTTCAGTCTTCCACAAATGAATTCTGCAGCCCATCTTTTGCAACCCATCACTGTGGCATATAGAGGGGGGCAATCCTAGTTGACTGTTGACCTGTTCTCTAGCATTAGAAACTGACAGCATGATACCTGATTTTGTGGGTTTGACATGGCATGTTTCTGAAGCAAGACACCTACATAGACATCACAAATGATAGAAAATTGTAATTTACTTACTTTAGTTCACAAGATTGAACCTTTAGAAACTTACAGAATTAGTACTGGATCACAAACTCTTCCAAAGGAATATCTGTACAGGTTCAAAAATCACTGGGGTTGACCTTCCACAGGTTCACATCTTCTACTCAACCAGATGTCTGAGGAGACCTGAATCCATCATCTCTGATGACAGCGGCCCAGCTCACCCCCTGTTTTCACTTCATCTCATGCTTCACACACTTCAGGGACAGCGTCGTCCCCCAGGCCTTAAGGGCACTGAAATCTAATTAACTGGATCTAACCAGACCTATACTGTATACTGTACTCACCTGATGGCTTATGTGTAATTGTACTTTATGTTGCTGTTTATATAATTTATTATTTACTCTGATTTACTGCTTTTTATGAATTTATCTTCTCTATTTACTATATTTCTTAATACATCATCATCATAGCAACAGTAGCACAAGAATATTTACTCTGCTCTTGCAGTGCATGTGACAACAAAGATCTCTAATCTCTAATGTGACAATAAAGATCTTTAATCTCCAATCTAATCTCCAACTTGTTTCAGGTTCAGCCATAAAACTTTATCTACTCTTGTACTTTAGCTCAAAAATAAAGATGAAAACATGCATCTGTTTTTGCTTTTTCAGATAGCATTTCACAGCACAGTGTGCTAACAACCTTTCTCTACTCTTGTTCACCTATGACTACGTGCCAAGATTTGGCTCCAACTTCATCACTGAATCTGCAGATAACACTATTACAGCTTAATCATCAACAATGACCAGACAACTTTAAAAAAAGTGGTGTACCTACTGACTCATTGATGCCAGAAAAATGGTTTCACCCCATATTGTCAGGAAAACCAATAAGCTGTATTAGAGGGGACGCTGTGGAGAGAATGAGCAGGTTTAAATATCTTGCACTGACTATAATTGATGAACTGAAGTGGGCACAACACATTTCAACTTTGGTCAGGAAGGCCTGCTAATACCTTTCTTTCCTCAGATGTCTGTGGAGAGCTTGCATTTCTCCACCTGTTCTCAAAAACATCTACAGGTACACAGTAGAGTCCATCTTCACTGGCTGGATCGCATTCTGGTATGGCACCTGTTCGGCTCAATATGGTAAAGCATGGCACAGAATTCAACTGGCTTCCAGCTGCTTTCTCTTCATGACATAAAAAGAGTACAATTAAAAACCTCAGCCATCCTGTACAGTCACTTTTCTCAGTCCTTCATTCTGACAAATGTTTCAAGGCCATTAGCACTCACACCAGAAAATTCAGGGACAGATTCTATCCACA
Organism: Polypterus bichir lapradei; assembly: GCA_026402145.1. Classification (NCBI taxonomy): domain Eukaryota; kingdom Metazoa; phylum Chordata; class Cladistia; order Polypteriformes; family Polypteridae; genus Polypterus; species Polypterus bichir. Next base: position 21,641,651 of record JANRMT010062822.1, read on the forward strand.
GGCCTTAAGATTGCTGAACAACCAATCATAATCATAATCAAATATTGTAACATAAACCCACTTATATATATATATATATATATATATATA
>JANRMT010062822.1:21642140-21667064 GCA_026402145.1 Polypterus bichir lapradei
TATATATATATATATATATATATATATATAATACAGTGGAACCTCGGATCATGAATGTCTCTGAACATGTACAAATCGGGCTACGACCAAAAAGTTCGCAAAAATTTAGCATTTGTTCACGACCACACACTCAGTTGACAAACAAGCCAGTTTCACTTCCGGTTCATACACGCAGATAATTTCCACACGTCTTAGTCTCTCCCTGTGCATTCGCGGTGAACTCTTTGTGCTCTATTTCATTCCCCTTCCAGTTTGTACACGCCAATGATTTCTGCACGTGTTCAGTCTCTCCCTGTACTGTACATTGTTCTTGGTGCATAACGCAGAGGGACTCTCCCTTAAAACTGTAACCTCCTCTCAACCCAGCTTCCTCCTGTGGTATAGCAGGTCCACAACTCCCGTCAAAAACACCAGTTTTAATTACTGTAATAATCACCGCACTCGCGGCTTAGCGAGGGGGTGTGGTGGTGTGTGGCCGAAGCAGTTCCTGAGGAGTTCGTGATGTGGGCATTTCTCACCTAAGTGCACAGGTGAGAAGCGGTCTGCATCCGTAATTGTTACCAGGAGCTGCTGATTGCCACGACTACCACACCTCTTCATAAATAGAACCGCGAGTTGGCTAAAGGGAAAAAGAAAAGAACAGGAAAGAACGGGAGGATGCAGGAGAAGGCAGGAAGCAGGAGGAGAAAGCTGGTGCAGGAGAGAAAGAGAGCAAGCAAGCAAGTGCGAGAGAGAGAGAGAGAGCAAGCGAGAACACGAGAGAGAGCGTGAGAGTGAGTGAGCAAGAGGGAAAGTGAGAGAGAGACAGAGCGAGCGAGCGAGCAGCTGAGCAAGGAGCCTGGGTATTTGTTCCAGTGTTATTCAATGTTTTTACATTTAGTTTACTATTACACTGTGCATTCTATGGTATAATTAACTATTTTTGTGCTTAAAAATCTTTAAAGAAAATATATTTACATACAGTTCGTACGGTCTGGAATGGATTAATTGTATTTACATACAATTCAATGGGGGAAATCACTTTGGGTCACGACCAAATCGGGTTATGACCAGAGTTTTGGAATGAACTGTGGTTGTGACCCGAGGTTCCACTGTGTGTATATATATATATATATATACTGTATAAACCTGTGGTGGGTTGGTGCCCTGCCCAGGGGTTGTTTCCTGCCTTGTGCCCTGTGTTGGCTGGGATTGGCTCCAGCAGACCCGCGTGACCCTGTAGTTAGGATATAATGGCTTGGATAATGAATGGATGGATGGATAATAGATGGATGGATATATATAAACTAGCTGTATAAAAAGCCCAGGCTCCTAGAAACTATTGAAATCATCATAAAAAAATTGAAATGGAGAGTCGGCGGTTTTGCTTTGTGGACATGCTCCCCACCCTTGTCTATGAGCGGCTAAGTGAGTTTCTCTCTCCTCGAAGGTTTTATTCTGCTGATGTGCTCGCCTGGCTTGTGTATTAGCAGCTAAGCGAGTTTGTCTTTCGTCAGCGGTTTCACTTTGGCAACAGAGTTGCTTTCTTTCAGCTTCATGCTGTAGCCTCGCACTTCTTTGTTCTTCCAACTCGTGAACTTGGAGCTGCCTTGCTGGCTCTTTGAACTTCATGCTATAGCCTTGCACCTCTGGGCAGCCTCATGCTTCCAGGCTGGACAGACAGACACACACACTTCCACACGTAGATGTTTATATATAAGATACTTTCAATATTGTATATTATTGTTTAAATACAGCCATACCACATGCACTTCAGAAGAGGTCATCCACCTGAAAGAAGTATGTTTGTGCCTGGCCAGTACTTGGATGGGAGACCATCTAGGAAAATATTGAGTTGTGGCTGGAAGAGTTGTTGGCGAGGTCAATAGGAGGCATTTACCCTGGGTTCTGAATGTGGATCTCACTATCCCAGTGCAGTGATGGGGACACTGTGCTGTAAAAAAAATTGCACTGTCCTTTGGATGAGACATAAAACTGAGGTCCTGACTCTCTGGTGTCAGTAAAGCTCCCTGGGAATCCTTTGTAAAGACCAGGGTGTATCCTGATGTCAAGGCTAAATTGCCCTGCATGGCCTCGTCATTCTGGCCCCCTTATGATCCCCTGTCTCATCCAGGTTGATGCTAGACATTAGTGGTGGTTGAAGTGGCTCCTCACTCACTATGAAAAGCACCTTGAATAGTGAAAAAAGCACTATATAAATGTACAAAATTGTTATTATTTTATTATGTATTGTTTGCATTCTATTTATACCTTTCTGTGTGTAGGTATTGCACAACTAAAATGTGCCCAATTGGTTTAATATGCTGCCTTATGTCTTAATAAGAATCTCTCAGATTGTACAGCAAAATCAAAATATTTTAAAGACTCCTAAAGCTGAAAGCCTGAGTAGCAAAATAATAAAATCAAATTTTAAGTAATAAAACTTAAATAACAGTCATACAAACTGCTGAAAACTTAGCACTCTTTTTTGATTCTTAAGGCAACCCTTGTTAAATAATTAACATTAATGTTCCTTGCACAGTGAAACTGCACATAAAAAGATTTTCTGGATATTTCAGTTAGTTGAAACTGTTTAACTAAAACTCATAATAAATTTGTCATTTCATTTCTTACTGGAGACACAGATTATTTTGGGTGGCAGAAAATTAAAGTAACATGCCTTTCGTCATGGATTCTCAGAATAATGTTTTCCTTAGAAGCTACTCCTTTTAATTAAACTGAGAGACTGGAGTTCAATTCCCAGTCTGGGAATCTTTGTGCGCTTTGCATGATCTCCCAGTGTCCAAAATTGATTTCATCATGCACTAATTCCTCTTGCATCCCAGTTCTGTGCACATAAGAATAATTTTGATCTTAATTTGGTGCAGTATCCTCTCTAAAGTGGACCGTTGCTGCTTGTCCAATGATGCAAGGATATTCCTTCTGAACCGGTGATAGAAACAGGTTTAAAGGTGTAATGTGTCTATAGTATGAGATCAACAGCTGAATTTAATCCACAGCATCTCCAAAGATGGCTATTATAGACTGCAGCTGTGAATATGTTATAGCTAGCAGTCCTTGCTGTGAATATGACAGCCATTAAGGGTTATAGCTGTGTAGTTTCAACACAACGTCCACAATTAGAGCCTACTTGACTGGTTTAAGCTGAGATATAATCGTAATAGTTATGGATTGATACTTGGAATTAGCACTGACTTTTAAACAAGAGCCAAGAAATAATCACAGGTGAAAAAGTCAAGTGCAAAGGCAAGCAAAACACCAGGACTGAAATTCGCTTGAAAAAATTATGAAAAGTGAGCACTGTTGAGCTTAACAGCCTGCTTAAATGCTTGTCCCAATTACTCCAAGGTTTTCATTTGCATAGTGAGCAAGTAATGGGGTTGTGTCTGCCACGAGAACCTGTTGCCTAGTATTGATGAAACATCTGTAGTGGGACAAACAAGAGGAGACCATTCAGTCCATCAAGTCTGTTTGTTTACCTAATAGCAAAGCTGTCCCAACATCTCACCCAGATTCTTCTTAGTTCTGCTTTATACTTCACAATCAGAGCGCATATATGCTAATGCATCATGGCTGCCATGTGTTCCCAGCATTCTTGACACGTGCCTGCAAAAATATGGTGGTGTGTGTTTACTTTCTGATACGTGATGTTGTTGTTTACTATTAACATGTGACGGCAGGCCTGTGCCTCCAACAGGATCTATGTGTATGCTTCAATGCTTGATGAATAATTCGATACGGTGAAACAAATCATCAAACTTAAATGCTGACATGTGGGTGTCTTTATGATGCTTTACTTCTTCCATTTCTCACAGAGGCAATACAAGTCTTGCATATTCCTCATTGAAATGATGCGATACATTTATCACATACCATCTTCTGTGTCACTGTTGCCATCTTTTTTTTTGCTTCTTTGCAACACCAATAGAATTCAAAGAACTTTTATTTTTTACATCTTTCTTCCCTCAGCTCATAACACAGCGAAACTGGATGTTGTTTTCTCACCGTGATGATTTCTTACATTGCTACCTGGTGGAATTCTTCAGATTTACTTAAAGTATACACGCAATAATAGACAGCACACTACTTGCGTAGCAGCAGCATCTTCAAATGCACACTTCGTATTAAAGGTTGCGAAAGTGTCTGTTTTAACTACGTTTTGGTAGTTTGTTCTAGAGTCCCACAGCTGTTTGCATAAAGAAGTGTTTCCTGGCTTGAGTTTTAAATGCACTTCCCTTTAATTATCAGGTTTGTCACATTTACATGCGTTGACACTTTTGGACATATAAACAAGACAGTCAGCCTGTAAAAATCAAGACAGATTATGAGTTTATGATGTCTTCACCTTGCAGATAAATGTTCAGACCTTTATTATTGTGTGTGTGTGAGTGTGCTCTCTGATGAACTATTAGCATCTTACGGGGCTGAGCTGTTTTTGCTCATGTGATGTATCATGATCCCAAATAAAAATAATAAATAATTTCATAAATAATATCATAGTAATCCATTGTAAAGGTGGCTTCATTATCACAAGTTGTCTTCATGCACAGCTCATTTTCAATCAGTGCTCTTTGGTCAATGAAGTAAAAACAGCATTGAAGTCAAGGAGAATGAAAATTGTGTGATAAGTTGGAATTTAAATGGTGTAAGAAGACACAAGAAACTTCAAAAAGAGCTGGAGCAATGTATTGATCCCTATATATTGTAATGGCCAAAAAAGAGAGAGAAAAAATATTTTAGTAATCAAAGTTGTCTTGTTCAGACGCAAGCCTTCTTCTGATCGCCCCAAGATGCCGTTAGAGATGGTTATGACGTCTGCAAGGTAGAAGGTGCAAGTTGAGGAGGGTGGAAACTGGAAGTGATGTCAGAGACGGACAAGCTCTCAATCATCCTTTCTGGAAAGGGAGAAAAAGAAAAAAACATTAGAGAACAGTGCCACCCTCTGGCTCGGAGTGTACTAAATGAGCCCTAAGATTGTCTCCTGAAGTATCACATCCATACACTTTTTAAAAACTGTCAAGTTTTCCACTTCAAATATACGACTTGGTGGTGGCTTTATTTCACATTCATGCAACTCATAAAGTGCAGATTCCTGGCTTCAGACCTAAATGAACTTCTCCCTTAATTTCCATTAGTGATCTGGAGTAATGAATTAACTTTATTAATTAAAATAATTCTACTTGACCATTTTTACTCACTTTAAGAATTTAGAAACGATTAATTAGGTTCACAAGCAAATTTCTCTGTTCAGTACTAAATGTCCTTAGCATGTCAGAGTAGAACAAATCCTTTAGGTTACTGAATGTACTTGTTTGTTCTTTCTTTATGACACCTGGCCCCAGGTATAATTTCTCCTGAATATGTGTACCTTAGATTTAACCAATTAGCTATAAGATTACATTTCCGACATTTATTAGCCTATTTTTAATGTTACCTGTAGATAAGTGTAAGAATATACATCAGGTATATATATATATATATATATATATATATATATACACCCCTTGAAGGCAGCTGAACTCTGACCCCAGCATCCCAGAGGCCCCGTCCATATGGACTGGGAGTCTATAAATGTGAGACACTCCCAGACAGTGTCTCACTTCAGGGAGGAGTCTCAGCACGATGGAATTCCTTGTTGACTGAGACAGAACATTTGAAGCCTGATTCCTGTTGTGTCATGGTTGGCACCCTAACTTTTCTTTGGGACTTCAGTCATCCGTCTGTTTATCACATTTCACACAGTCATTCCTTACACTGAAGACCTCAGATAGGCATTTAACGGACGACTGCTTCAGAACCCTCCCAATCACACCCTCTTCAAACTTTGTTAAAAAAAATGCTTGACAAGGGGTACCAGTGTAGCCAAATGTTTATTTGAAATTTTTTATATAGTATGTATGCGGTTGGTAAAAATGCTGGTATATACAAGTTGACAGTGAAACAGGAGAATGGACGAAAGCCAAAAATACTGGAAAACCAGAAATTACAAGCAACAAAAAGAGTGTGAAAGAGCAATACAAAAAGGGTTTTGAATCTACAACTTAGGTGAGAAAGTGAATTATAGGAGGACTTTGAGCAAGTCAATTAAAATTCATTCAAAAGAAGTTAATCACTAGTCACTAATTAAGAAAAGGGTTAGAATGAAAACCTGCAGCCACTGTGGCCCATCAGGACCACAGTTGGGAACCCTGGTGTACAGGTAAAAATCAAAAAGGCCAACAAAATGGTCCAAAAATAGTTAACCATCAAAATGAAGGAGTATTGCCACAAACATAAGTCTGACTCAAACTCTGTGACTCAGAAAAAAAAAAAAAAAAAAACACAATTGATACAGAACAATGTGTAAAAACTCAGAAAAGAGAACTGAATCCTAACCCCTACTAAGTAAATATTGATACAAGTTGTATCAATAAATTAGCAAATATACATTAAAAAATACAAAGGATGTTGACAACTGTTCAGTGCATGCTATTCAACAATTTCTAGTATTAGTGTATGTTTGTAATATGTAATTCATTTTTATTAAAGGCTGTTCATATTTGTGTTGTTGTTTTGTCATTGTTTTGTGTGGTGTCCAATGGTACAGCCTCTTTCACAGGTGATACTATATTATGTGTAGCAGCACTGCTGCCTTGAAGTAAGGGGACCACGGTTCATGTCCTGGGTCCTCCCTGTGTGGAGTTTGAATGTTCTTCCCATGTCTGTATGGGTTTCCTTCCGCTGTCCAAAGACGTGCAGGTTGGGTGAGTTGGCGTCACTAAATTCGGCCTAGTATGTGTATGTGCAAGTGTGTGTGTGTTGTCACCCTGTGATGAACTGATGCCCTGTCCAGGGTTTGCTCCTGCTGTGCTACCTGGAATAGGCTCCCACAACCCCGGTCTGGATTAAGTAGACTAATAAATGACATGACACTATATTATATGTCTGGCCACTAAGATGTGTGATTGCTGGGCACATGACACACATACCAAGTGACCAATAACATCATTGCAGCTATAATATATTGAATAAGATGGCCTATTGCATTAAACAGCAGCATTATTAACTTAAAAAGAATGACTTTGAGAGCTGTGCTTGAACAAACAAACTTTCCAGAAAATGATTTTGATTTGGCTTCATTTTAACTTCAAATTTTGTTTTGCCATAGAATAGTGGTGAAAGGTCTAACAACTTGTGTACCAGCCTATGGTTGTGCCCTTGACTTTTATAAAGCACTTTCACTTAGACCTTATCTGCCATTTCCTATTTATAACCGTATGCATAGGACAATCCAGTTCTCCTATTCGAATATGACAAAAGCCAATCTAGGAGTTACTGGTCCCTTCCGAAAAAGTGAAAGTCAATTTATGAAGGTGAACTTTTGATGATATGCAGTTGTCCGCTTGAGGATGTCCCCTAGCCTGGGAAAGGAAGAGTAAGAAACAGAGAAGCAGCAGGCATGGTTGCTTGTTTTTCCAGCTAAACACGCATGTATCTCAGGCTCAGACCAGTGCTCAGATATCTCAGTCATCTCAGTCAGCTGTAAGTCATTAGGTGCAATCCTAACATCAACACTTGGGTGATATTCATGTTCCACACTCAACACCCAGTACCACAGATAATAAGGCTTTAGTTCACTTGATGCCTGCAAAAGCCACCATTTGACAAGGTATTTGTGAAATTTTACAACAGTGCATCTCTGTTAGATATTTGTTGCTGCTTAAAAGAGACCTAGATCTTGTTCAAAAGAGTCAAGGTCACTGTATTTACAATGTGAAAGGATGACAATGAGTCCATCATCTTTTGTGAATTTTAGACAAAAATAATATTAGGATAACATCTCAGCCTGTAGCAGCAAAGATTTCAGTGTCAGATGCCTTTAGTAAAGAAATGGAGGGTCTGCTGTTCATTTCACAGGTTAAACTGACTGTCATAAAGTAAATATAAAAATTGCTCGTAGGCATATAGCCACACCAGTGAGAATATTCCTATTAAAATACAGAAAGCATAGGCAGCTGGGCTGTCAAGAGTGCTGTGTTTTGTTGCTAAGAAAAAAACGGCTCATAGTGCAGTGGACAAAAAGTCAAAATGATAAATGTGAGATTAGGCATATGCAATATATTTATGAACTACAGAAGGAATGAACTTTCAGTTTAGAGTACACATTGCCTCCTAAAATGTAAGGCTCTAGTTCTAAGGAGTTCTTTTCAGAAGTAAATGTCCAAGGGCACCTGAGCATAATTCCTTTACACTTTTGATTTTGCGTCAGTACATGGGGGTATCTGCCATTGGTTCATTTCTTATCACGTTTTCTTGGGCCACTTTTTCTTGTTTTGTTCACATTTCATTCTCATAGCACAGCATTTTGATTAGGCAAATGGGTTTTTACACCTTCAAAAATGTAATCTAAGCAAGTAAAAAGTACTTATATAATGATATCAAATCTTGTTTTTCTTATTGTAAGAATTAATAATAATTCTTTGCATTTATATAGCGCTTTTCTCACTACTCAAAGCACTCAGCATTTGCAGGTTAAGGGCCTTGATTAAGGCAGAGTCCCTTTTGGCATTTACCGGATTTGAACCGGCAACCTTCCAATTGCCAGTGCAGATCCCTAGCCTCAGAGCCACCACTCCACCTCCAGATTATTTACTTATCAAAACACTTGTATTTATGAATGCTTCGCTTACTTTAACAAAGTCAAGTAAACTTTGCCTACCCCACTAGCAGATATTTTTTCTAAATAAAAGCAAAACAACTCCTATTTAAGTTTTTTCCTAGCTTTTGTATATGCATTTTTGCAGTGTAGAACTGGTGGTTTTCCGTAAAGTTTACAGTATTTTACTGTTTATAGCCAAGGATTACTTTTATAAATTGTTAAAAGTGCATTTATTTTAAAAAAAGGGCTTGGTATAAGTGAAACGAACTTCAGCATTATTTGCACTATAGTTGCACTGAACCCAGACCTATAATATATGCGTCTGGGGATGACTATCAGTGAATTTTGCTGAAAAGTGGGTGGGAACAATTAGATGGCTCACGGAGTGTCACATTTCTAAACCAATCCAACGCCTCATGAAGGTGACAATGAAGGGACAATGATTTTCATATCCAAAGATCAGAGGTGCTCTTGATAACCTGATCCGACAGAGAGCAAGCCTCTGATTATGATGAACAGTCGAAAAGTCTCTTAAAAAACCCTTTTAAACATATAAATGTGTGTTACATGTGCAAAGAGCACACTGCATGTGTTAAAAATAATTATAACCTGTTGCAAGTGAAAAAACCTTTCAGTACCATCAGATTACACATTGGCACTCAACAGTATCAAATGGTAAACATGAACGATATGTTGTCACAGGTGCTATGTATGCCCACTGTTGTCCACCGTTATGACAGCAGTGTAAGAGTCGATGTGAGTTTGAAAGAATTGGCAGCAAAGTTTGTGAAAATACGAACTGCAAAATATGCATTTGAAATAAATAGTGTGTCACACTCCATCGAAAGGCACTTTCGATAAGAGAGTTGATAATGATTTCAAAACACTGGAATCAACAAATCTGCCTACCGCCACCAGTAAAGCACAGCTGAGGCTGCACAGCAACCACTTTCTGACTGCATATTTAAATGATTACCTAAAGAAATTTAACATTAACTGATTAATTAGAAATGCAAACATGGAAAAATATAGCTGAAGTGTTTTAGCACGTAATATATCTATAAACCACAATGCTTATCGAAACTCTGCTGTTATACCATATGGTAATGCAAGAGTTAAAATGACAGAAAGATATCATAGCAGACAGAGGCACTTCTCAAATGCATGGACCTGCGGTAGTCTAAGCGCGTGTGTATGTTTGTCCGTCCTCCTGTCATTACAACTTTAAATTTATCATTACCTTGTGCTACTGAGTCCTGAATGGATAACAGCAGTTTTAACTTTTTAGGCAGTGTGGTGTAGTGGTTAAGGATTTAGATTTCAAACCCTGCATTTGTGGATTCAAATCCCACCACTGATACTGTGTGACCATGCGCAAGTCACCTGACCTGTTCTGTGTTCCAATTGGAAAACAAGAAGAAATGTAACCAATTGTATCATAAATGTTTTAAGTCACCCTGGATAAAGGATTCAGCCAAATAAGTAAATGTATTTCCTTTTAGAGTCAGGTCTTTTATTTAGTTTCTTTTGCGCTTTCCCATAACCTTAACAGTTTAGTGCGCGGACTAATTAGGGGAAGTTTGTTTTAGGAAGAAGGCTTTACAGTGTCGGATTACGCTACTGTTCACTACAAATTTTTTAACAAGTTGTCCCTAGACGTGTATTCTCATTTGAGAATCACATCTGTCCCTGCAAGACTAGCGGCACCAGAGTGGCATTCAGAAGTGCTTTGGTGAACGTTGGTCTGGAGCAGGAGCGCAGCTTGGAGGCCTATGAGCATGCACATGCCACCAGAAAAAAATGTGACCATCATCCTGGTGGTAGTCTTCCGTTGTGGAGAGGGTCTGTGTAAACAGTTGCTGGTGCACACATGGAGAGAAAGGGCTCATAGAAATAGTTAAGAAAGGCACTAGAAAGTGAACAGGATAGCTATGTATGCACGAGTTTGAATAGTGACAGTGAGATCCTACTGGATTAGGACACATCACATAACTAGCATTGTAACAAGCGTTAGGATTGGGTGGACTCCCAAGATTGTGTAAGGGGATTGGACAAGGGGTTGCCTTTTGGCCAGTTTGATCTGCTGATTGTTTGATTAGCAGTGAGGACAGCCAAGGATACTTCAGAATAAACATCTGAGTTATTGGTTGGAATGGAGGTGATTGCTGGGGAGGAGAGGTGGTGAGCTGTGCACTTATCTGATTTTCTGAATTACAGTTTTTGATTCTTTTTGATTTCTTTAGGTCTGATCTTGATATTATTTTGGAAATTGAGCCTTTTTCTTTTTGATTTGATTTGTTATACCACTGCTGAGCTCCTGAAGGTGCAGTCTCATATATGTTTGTAAATAGTCCTTATTTTTCATTTTTTTGCATTTCTTACTAAATTGATTGTGTCGCTAAACACCAATTTTTGCTTATTGTTTCTATAAGCACTTGCTGCAATAAAGGACAAACACCTCAATCATGTCTGTGTTTCTCACTCACTCTTGCTTTCCGGTTAGTTACAAACTATAAGATGTCCAGGGATTAGTCTGTGCAGGTAAAAACAGGTAAAAGTAAAATTCTTACAGTTTTACAAAACTTTGTTTATTTTATGCAAAAAAAAAGTTTTATGATTTGCTGTACAATTCACAAGACACACAAATGCCAATAAAAAAAATAATTTCAAGGGAAAGGAACTGTCAAAGCCCATGGCTAGGAAGTTCAGGGCCACAAAATTATCCATATAAATGCAGTAATTCATTTATAATTAACAAGAAGAACAAAAATGGCAAAACTATGGTGGCCCTGAAGGGCACAATTAATCAAGGTGACGCGCACATTCAAAAGAGGTGACACGCAGAATTAAATGTGATGCCGCACAATTAGAAAAGGTGATGAGCACATTCAAACGAAGTGAAGCGTAAAATTAAATATAGTGCTGCACAAAATTAGACAAGCTCACAATCAGAGGGGTGACGTCAAGTAAAAGTGTACAGAAAGAGTAGGTATCTTGGCAAAACAATAAGAAATTCTGATTGGTGTCAAGGTTTGCCTGTCAGTCCACAAGGGAAGTTTCCATTTAAGTGGTGTGCTGAGTGAGGGATAGTTAATATAGCATTCTTTTTTTGATTAAATTGTTGGCGATCACAGTTTCCGATGTATGTACATGATGGTGGTCAACTTAAGCGTCTCCTTGTTTAATTGTGCACGGCACACCTTTAAATTTTTTGCCACTTGCCCTTTGGAGCCACCACACAAAACAGGCAAACAGCACAAAAGATTTGCCTAAAAAAAAGCAAGCCAAGATGAACAAATCCCAAAACACAATCCAAAATCAAAACCCAAGAGCAGAAGCAAAAGTAATCCAAAACCTGAAATATTAGCACTTATAGGAATGCACTCCAGAATGAAAACCAATGGACCGCTGGTGGATTCACTCTCAGCATCGGGCTATAAAGATGGGGGGCAATCCTTCTGCCATGACATCAAGATGGCCCCGCCTCTTTGCATTCCATTCACATAATAGGAGGAATGTAACCTGGGAACTAAATAATTAAAGAAAACATAATTAAAGAAAAAAATAAAAAAAGACTAATCAATACCATGAGCATAATAATTTAAAAAGGCAAATAATATTTGAAAGAAAAATAAAACCATTAAATAAGCAAAGAATAAATTTGATCCAGGGCTATAACCTTGGCTAAACCATAACAGTTACTAATTAGAGATCAAGTGACCATGTGGTGGCACTTTACGAAAAAGGAAAGAAACTTATTGAATGGATTTTCAACCATAATGTCTTTAATTTTATTAAAAATCCAACACACACCACAATACATGCGAATGATCTACATTTTATGAATGACCAGTGCCCTGGATTATTTTTAATTAGTCCACACAGCAATCCTGTAAGGACAAAAATGATTTTTTGGCTTTCTATAGTCTTCCATCATGTAATGCGAGATGAGAATATCTTGAAGTATCTTGTATTCCTTACCATTCTCCTTAGTGACTCCCAGTGTTCCTGGGGTGAACTGTGACGTTGCCTTCCAAACTATTACTGTCAGATCAAATCTGGCTGTACTAAAAGGCTTTGTACTTATTTTACCCTGGTAATACTTTTTTTGTTTCAGACTGCCCACTACAGTGGCATATTACCAGAGTGAACTTGTGAGCAAGAAATGAATATCTAACTTGAATCACACCCTTTTCTATAGGTATATTACCTTGTTTTTGGAGTTGCAGTTATACCTGAGGTACATCGATGAGATGTCCATGTCCTTGATGTACTGCAACAACACTGCCAACAGTCCTCTCTCTTAAGTATTTCTCTGGAAACACATATCCCAAGTATCTGTTCCTCTTCTATCATTAATTTCCTTTTGGCAGTATTTATGTGAAGGCCAGGGTCAAGTCAGTATTTAGCCCAACTGCTCTAGATGTTTCTCGTATGAGTATAAGTGGATGAACATATGCTCTGCATGTGTGTCTTTAGAAGTCTATTTATCAGATGTTGAAATGATGCTTCACAAAGACCAACTGAAAGTGTGAAAGTGTGTGAAACTGCCAGTGACCTCTAGGGTTGCTAAAGGTCGTCTTTTCTTTTCCCTCCTTAGAGCAAACTAAAGAAAACTTACCAGTACTATCTTTTAATGTCTATTTTTGTTATGTAACCGCCGTCTGCCAAGTTTTAAATAAATGTATCTACTTTAGGCATTGTGTGTGTCTCGAGTTTTAAAACACGAGTATCCAGCAGTCAGAGACATCAGAAATTATCAGGTTTGAGTACAAGTAAGTTAGGACTAGATATCAGACTCTGTCTCTTCTCAGTGACATAATAATTCAGGTTCAGGTTCAGGTTTGGGAGCATGAAGTTTTACAGTGCATTGCCACTCCCACACCTCTTGCTAATAATAATAATAATTATTATTTTCATTTATATAGTGCTTTTCACACTACTCAAACACTCTCCATGCTGGGAGGACCTCATGATCTCTAAAGTTAATATTTTCCAGACTTTGTCTGACCTTTCCAATTGACTTTTGGAATAAATGAAGCTATTCTCTGATACCTCCATCCAGGTCAGTACAGACATCATCAGCAATGAGGTTGGTTAGATCTGGTTTATAGTTCACGACATCCAAGTGTTTATTTAGTCCAGTGGCAACTCCTGACTCCGAATGACGGAATCTCTTCGATTTAGTATGATCCATGCCCTCACCCCAATAGATTCTCAGTATCTAGTGGTGCTACATGGATGTATAGAAGTATTTCATTTTTAATACTCTGCTGAAACCTTAAAATAGATCTGACATGAAGAGAGTTTTATGATCAGCTAATACTTCTTTTGGAGTATCAATACAACTAAATAGACTCACCAGTTCTTTGGAAATAGCATAGTCTAAGACTATCATCATGAATTTTGCCTTGCTGACATTTTCAGTGGCCCTGTGATAGCCGTGGCAACCTCCCTGAACAGAATAAGTGGAGTGTGATTAAATGTCATGTTCCCTTTTAATTGACTTTCTAAACATGAGAAATAGTTTTATTCCATTCCAGGTACTATTTTATGCCAATAGTACCATCTTAAGAACTCTTCTTAAGTTTTATCCTTACCAAGATGGTAGCTAAGCGGATGAGTGTTTGTAAGTAGAGAAAATTCTGGCAGTTTGGGCCAGGGACCAACCACTGTTTAGTCATCACTCAATTTAAAATGCTATTTTCACTTTTGAATTGTGGATATTCCGTTTAGGACCTCCCTGTTGTACTTCTACTACTGAGAAATCCTTTCTTACATTTTTTAAAGGGGCTATTATTCCACTGACTGGCTCTGAAGTTGTGAGCAGTAGAACATCTTTCCACTAAACAATCTCCAGCTCTGGAACTGGACGTATGCTTACTATTTTAGTAATACAAATGGGACTTCCACATCCTATATAGGTCAAAAATTGCCAATGCATGTCAAGTTATCCTCCAGGTTTCTCCTCCTTATGGCCCAAGTCAGAAACAAATGGAAGAATGTAGAACGGAAGAAATTACTAAATGTTTTGTATGATTGAGATGCTATCCAATTTTGTGGATTGACGGTGGTATTTCTGATCACACCCAGACATTCCATCACCTGGAGCTTCTACTGTCCAAATTCATCAAAGAGGAAGCATAAGTCTTTAGAACACTATAACAACTGTGAAGTGAACAGGCCATTCAGCCCAACAGGCTTGTCCATTTTACTCACCTAGTTTCTCCAAAGTAACAGATATTCATGGCCATGAGACAAAAAGTGAACTTTTTGAGCAGAATTCTAAGCACAATGTCTTGTGGAGACCAGGCACTGGTTGTCACCTGCCTAACAGCATCTTTACAGTGAAGAATGGTGGCGGCAGCATCATGCTATGGGACAGCTTCTCAGTGGCAGGGACTGCAGGACTGGTTGAATTGACGGAAGAATGAATGCAGCCAAATTCAGTGAGGTCCTTGAAGAAAGCCTGCTCCAGAGTGTACGCAACATCAGACTTGAACAATTGTTCAGCACAACAATGAATATCTGTGGAGAGACCTGAAGATGACAGTTTACAGATGTATTCCATCCAGCCTAAAGGAGCTTGAGAGGCTCTACCAGGTAGAATAGGATAAACTGCTCAAATCCAGGTGTGCAAATCTTGCAGAGACTCAAAGCTACAAATACTACCAAAGCAGCTTCTAAAAGTGCCGAATTAATGAGAGCTTTCTGTTTTTGACTTTTAACAAATTTGCAAGTCTTTCTGAAAACATGCTTTCACTTGTCGTTATGGGTTATTGAGTAAAGTCTGATGGGCACAAATGGCAAATGTATCGATTTAACATTAAATCTACAACACATAAATTGTGCAGAAAGAGTTCTGAAGACGTTTTTAATCCACTGCATACCAGAGTCAGAATTTAGACAAAAATATTTTGTTTTTCTTTTCTTTTGATTCTCAGGTTTCTCATTCAGTAGATGTTGTCATTTTCCTGCTATGGCGCTATGTGCTGCTAGGCATATGAGTCGTGCCCTGTGCAATGTACGACATTATGGTTTGCATTTTGTGCTAATTAGGAATGACTTAGTGAGAAAATTTAATTCTTGAGCTTCACTGAAAGAAAAAAAAAATAAAAAGGATCTTAGACTAATGCTAGTTTAGTTCTTCCCCTTCTTCTATTAGAACATTAGAAAAATCCAGGCGAGAACACTCAGCCCAACAAAACTCTGCAGTCCTATGACTTCTTTTAAAATAACATCAAGTCAAGTTTTGAAGATTCACAAAGGTCTACCACATTATTTGGTAGGTAATTTCATGTGCCTACGGCTGTCTTTGTAAAGAAAAAGTTCCTAAGGTTTGTGCGAAATTCATCCCTTAACAAGTTTCCTACTGTGTCCCTGATGAACTCATTTTCAAGTTTCAGTCTCGATCCACTGTATTAATTCCCTTCACAATTTTAAACACTTCAATCAGGTCTCCTCTTAAACTTCTTTTGTTTAAACTGAAAGGCTCAGCTCTTTGAATCTTTCCTCATAATTCATCCCCTGTAGCCCTGGAATCAGCTGTGAGAATGAACAGCCTTGACACACGAAAAAAGGTTTGGGGCAGCCACCCGTATACGTAATTCCGGGCTGCAAAAGGCAAATATAAAACAGAATTATGTACAGAATTGAGTCCAAGACAGAAATGATTAACAGAGGGAAGATGGCGGTGAGACGCGGACACGAGTCCCCATAGCAACTCGCTGCTGAAACCGGCATGACTCTGAGTGTCCAGCAGCACAACAAGGTGGTTAAACATCGCAGTTAAGGTAACGGGGAAAAACTGAGAACAAAGGGTTTTAAATAAGAGGACTTACCGTCAGTCGTTAGCATGTGAAGGGAGGGGGTTACTGTAGTTGCTTATTCTCTGGCTGTCTCCTTGCAAATAAAGACACGAGCGCCAGTACAGATACCATTTTAAACGTGGCACTTTGGTCATGAGCTTGCATCATGCTCAGGAATCTGGGAAAAGATAGCTATGGGTTTTTTTTTAAAGGCATTGAGTTTCTGTTGGTTTAACGTTTTTTTTGAGTTTGTTATTTCTGAGATCACAGATGTAATGGTGGTATGTATGGTTTGTTGTAATTGTTTCTGTTGAGCAGGGTTAGGTTTAGTTTGGTTGAGAAGCCTTTGGATGATTTTTCCTCCTGAAAGAGAATGCATTTAGTGTTGTCCTACAGCAGTGGGCTCAGAGAAAGAAATTACATTGGCTTTATGATATGGGACATTGTCCGCTAGGGAGGTTGTTTAACTGACTTGGGATTACAGAGGTGTGCATGGGCTGCTTGTGGGGAGAATAACAGTCTCCTATTAGTCAGTTCAGGCTCCTGATTGTTTGGAAGTTGGAGGAGCTCAATTATTTAAGGCTGCTTCAGAGCCTTATTTCAAAGGACAAAGGAAGGGGAAGGTGTGGGTAGATGTAACAGTCACACCTTTTAACAGCCCCTAGTACCTCAATAGGGTCCTTTGTTTTACTCAACGAACCTATTCAGGGCAGGTGTGAAGGGAAACTAACCTGGAGGATAAATTTGTGGTCTTTAACAACATTCCTCATACTGAAGAAGCTGCATGGATGAGCAGTGAAACATATCTACCTAACAAGAACGAAGTCCAGTTGCCATGACTCAACTACCAGATAATTTCACCTGGATGACTGAGAATCTTCACAGACAAAGGGCTGATATAATAAACAGCTGTTTTACTTTTTCTTCCAGCTGTAATTCTTTTGTTTTGACTTCGCTGGCGTCAACCTTCGGTCCTGGTCGGTCACAAACTACTAGCAGGTTACCTGCTCCCATAGGCAGCTTGTGACAGGCAGGTTTTTAAGATCGGTCAGGGTAAGTGAAGTCGTCGGGCCTGGGGCTGGAAGAGGTGTCCTCAGGGCCGGGACTGGAAGTGACGCTCTCTGGCTGGAACTGGAAGTGACATAGTCGGAATCAGGCAGAATTTTCCATGTCTGATCTGCAAAAATTAAAGAGGAAGGTTTAGTGCACCCTGCCACCCCCCCCGGCTTGGCGTGGAATTACCATCTTTCGGTCTTTCTAGCTGCCTCTCATGCGCACATGTGTGACACAGCCTAGTCACTCTTCTCTGGACCTCTTCTAGTGCTG
The DNA here is from genome assembly GCA_026402145.1 of Polypterus bichir lapradei. NCBI lineage: Eukaryota > Metazoa > Chordata > Cladistia > Polypteriformes > Polypteridae > Polypterus > Polypterus bichir. The sequence continues at coordinate 21,659,913 of JANRMT010062822.1, forward strand.
CTATGTCCTTTATAAAACCAAAACTATACGCAGTACTCCAGACGAGGCCTCACTGTTACCTACATTTGACCTTATTGTATCAATCTATGCCTGTCTGGCTGCTCCCTTTACTCATCCTTAAAAGGTCCTTTCTGCTGCACTGAAAAGGAAACCTGCAATGCAATTACCTTTTTTATTTATCTTAGTCCAGACAATTGGGAATTTTCATGGTAGCGTAGTAGCTAACATTGCATAGAGTCTGCACATTTTGAGTCTCCTCTAGGAGTTCTGCCTTTCTCACAAACTATAACAAAATGTTACAAAAGTGCCCCTGTGCTAATATGTGCCTCCAGGTTGTGTCTGCTCAGGGATTCAATAAAATTCCCTTCTAAGTTTGTTCTTGCCTTATGCCCTGTGACACATTACTAGCCCAAGTTGCTCAAAGCCCTAATTTCAGTGGTGGTTCAAAATGGTTGGATGAATATATAGTGTGTTTAGTGAAAGGGACCAAGGTAGAGCAGGTTTTGGTTGTTAAAGGGGTATCTGAACTGTACTTATTACAGTATTGACGTGTACCAAGATAATACAAATGGAAAAGCAATAACAGGCTTAGGATAACTGGCAAGAAATAATTCCTCCAACTAAAAACACACACAAGTAAAATAAGATGTGCAGACTGGGATTTTAAATAGTTAAGCCAGATGGAAGAGGTTTTTTTTTTTCTGCATGTAACAAAGAAGAAGGCACATGAGAGACACAGGAAGCAACATCCCATAATGGCAATAAAAGTGAAGAAAATCACTACAGCCACTCAAAGGAAATGTCTTCCAACAGCAGTCATAATTTTACAGGTTAAGTGAAGTTCATGACTCCGACTGGGAAAATAAACCAGCGAACATGAAAGCTGTCAGCCTCTAAAAGGAATCCTAGTTAATGCTGCTGCCTCTCCCGGTTACAGTAAATTATATATATACTTTTAACATGGGACCAATGCTACACAAGTGCTTAAATACATATAAATCAGCTTTACTGTACAGGTGTCATGGGGCTCCTGGGAACTGCAGCAGGATTATAAAAGTATTGCTTGTTTCCACATACTCTTGTGTTGACACAAAGAAATAATCTAAATATATTATATTTTCCTAAAGAAAATGGGAACAGAAAATATGACATTACTATAGTTTATTAGTAATGCAATAAACATACTTTTGCTTTACCAGGAAAAATAAATTCAGTTTTGTTCTAACAGTTACATCCAATTCAATCAACCATATTGATACCATTTATTTTTTAGATCATAGTGCTTTATTATCATTTTACTATGTGGTTATATTAATGTGCATGTCTTATCATTGATGGCATCCCATCTAGGGTTTGTTCCTACTGAAATTTTACAGACAGGATAACAAATATGGAAATGGACTAATAGATATAATTTTATTTAATACTGAATGGAATGGCCCACTGAAGACTGTTGATCTAGTACTTAGATACAACTGGAAAATCATCATCTAATTGAGCGTAAATATAGTCAGTAATACCTCCAACATCACTCACAACACGCTCAACTCAAGGACATCACTATTGACACAAGTGTTGGGCATTTCAACTCACTTTACTGATTTAGTTCTTTCATACTACCTGTTTAAGTGAATCGATTGTTTTGATTCATTTGATTCACTAATAGGATTTGAGGCCAGCTCATATTTGAAATCCAGGATCCCTTCTGATTGTGCCACAAATATGTAATTTAATAATTCATATATTATTTTGTATATATATATATATATATATATATATAATTACATATAAAACATGATGGTGATTCATTTGACATTGCTCTGTTTCACAACGCAAGGCAACTCAAGCAACTTCTTTGAAGGTAATTATTTGTTTGCAAATCAATTGAACAAGAATGCTGAGACTCATTCTTAGGTAATGATTCATTTGCAAAACAAATTAAAGAGAATCGTGTGATTTGTTCTCAGGTAATGTTTCAGTCTGACCTCAAAAGAGAGAAGAAACAAAACAAGCTGATGACATCACGCAGAACACACGTGTGCTTTAGCACTCAAGTAAAGTTCAACTGAATCAATTAATTTGTGCTTGCGAATAAATGTGTATGATTCACTGAAAAGAGTCATTCAAAAAGGACAAGTTATTTGCAAATCACTCATCACTAATTGATATGCCCATTTTCAAGGCATTTGATGTGTATTCTCATAAAATACATTGTATTTTTCAATCCAACAGATGATGTATACAACCAATATTATAATCTAATAAAGACAATCTTAAACAGAAAGACAGATAGGAAATGAAAAGGGTTGATAACACAGAGAGAAGTAACTGATGGTTGGACCACAGCGGTCTCAAACTTGGGTCCTGACAGGCCAGCATACTCTTAACTTTAAAATGAATTTGTTATTTATTTATTTACTTCTAGTCTTATTTTGTTACATTAATGAGAACAGGTCACAACAATATTTAACAGAATTGAATGACTTTAGTATGCCCTCTATCCTTCTCTTTATTTCTATTATTTATTAATATTTAATTTTTTACTTTATTAAGTTATAGTGTCAGTTTGTCAGTTGCCATAAAGCAGTGATTCCTAACCTTTTTTAATGAGGACACACACAGTCAGCAAGGGTAGGAGGAAAGTGATTAGTTATTTTAAAACAAGCAGTGTCCTAAAGTGCAGTGCATCTTTAATAAATAAACAAATAATCCTTAAAAGTCACATGCACATCATGGAAGATAAAAGCAACAAATCAAAAATCCAAATAAAACAGTCGTTCAAATCCATATAAAAACCATCTGAGCCATCAAATTATTCCTCATCCAGCCCAGCATGTCTTTTGCTCCAAGTTTCAACAACTCACCCCAGCAGGTCTTCTGACTGGCAGAGACACCAACAGCTATGACCACCACACCTGACTCCCGTCCTGCCAGCCATGACTGACATCCTCTGGGACGTACAAAGCCAGATCTCCACCATCCCATACATTAGCATGGCACTACTTGGATCCCTGGTAGGTTTTCTCCATGTCCCTGCTGCTACATGGATCAACAGGGACACCCCTTGGAGTGCTATTCACTTCACTCCACTTTCAGGGCCTAGTCGCCCTGTCTCCTTTCCTCTATGCGCCTTGCTGCTGCCATCTGGTTCCCACCTGACTGTACACATTCAACTTATCCTCCCAACTGTCTTCTTTCCTTCTCTTTACATTGTTTCCTCTCTTGATATGAAATCAAGAGACATACAGACTCCCTACACGAATCTGGTGCAGGTGCAATCATCCACCTTCTCTGAGGTGTAAATGAAGCACTTGACCAATCCACTCACACTTGGACATAAATGTGCAATCAACCAAGCACCTTAATCAACTTCGGAGTGGTGCATGCATATTCTGACGTGGCACCTGGAGCCTGCATGCTCTGGGTCTTACGGTTATTTATTTAAAATATGCAAAGCCATGCACCTCTCTTGTCAAACTGACACCCTATGATAAGATTTCAAGATTAGTAATATGAAACACCTTGGGGTAGAACTTCAGTGTCTCTGGACAGAAGCCAGTTAAGGTGGTTGAGGCTTATAGTTAGGATGCTTCCTTCCTTCCTTCCTAATGAGAGTGTGCAAGGCACAGTGCTGTAGAAGATGATCCAGGGTAGAACCGAAGGAAATGCTAAAGGAAGTACATCTCTCTATTAGCCTTGATATGTCAGTGAATTCCATAGAAGGAGTTGGAATAAAGTTATTATATATAGTGTGACCTTATTATATATAGTGTGACCTGGTTAGTCCAGTTAAACATGTTGCCACCACAACACTCATCACAAGAAATGAAGTGAAATGTGTGAATGATAGAGAGAATTAATATTGGGTCATATAAAGTACTGCAATGCACATTATAAAGAGGACAATGACACAAATGACAGAAATAGAATAAACCTTGAAGAACCTCCATACTGTGCCATGATCTGGATGGTGTACCAAAGACATACACAAGGCAATTGGAAGTCACAACTGAATCAATGCTGAGTTTCTATTTCCATTACCCTGTTGATGTCTGTTCAGTTCTGGTCACGCAGACATAAGGAGATTTTTGAAGCAATGGAAAAAAAGCAACAAATCTGGGTGCTTGTATACACTGTCTAAATTATGAATAATAGTTGGAAAATCAAGTCTTATTAGACTTTTGACGTAATCAGAGTAGTGTAATAAGATTGTTTCAATATGATGGATATAAACAACATGTATTCAAGAATGAAAGTAAGGGGGCAAAACAAGTAACCCAATAAAGCTGATTCATGGTGGGTATCCATCAATAATGCATATTGTCCTGGTGATTGGTCTTGGGACCTTCTGTAATACAAGCTATGTGGAGAGTTTTTTTTCTCTTTTAATCTGAAGTATACCTTGTTCACTGTCGTGGTGTATAAGGGATCTTTTATGGGAAATTAGTCGTGTTGACAGAAAGATGATGTAGATCTTCTATCATCTCATATGCTTCCCCCCAAACCCCAACCCCCCCCCCCCCCCCCCTTTTTTCAGGCAGAAGGACATCGACCTGAAAGAAGAACAGTGAACCCTGTACAGACTCCACCCTTAGCCCTGGCTCTTCCACTATAGGGTTTAAAAGGTCTGATTGTAGAGTTGTGAGGGCATTCTCATTTTCTATCAGCATCTTTTTGCCAATGCCACGGTGAATTAAATGGGGTCACCCCAGTACGCTGAGGATTTTTTGCAGCCTATATTTGTATTTGTCTTCTTTTAGTTCTTATCACAATAGTTAATAATAATAATAATTCTTTACATTTATATAGCATACTAAATTTAAAAGAGCAGCGTTGCTAGATCAAACCCCCATCTCCCCCATTTAACACATGGCAAAAGTAAGAATGTGCTTCTCTGGGAATCAGGCTATTTGCATAAAATACTTCAGAATGTTTTTTTTTTCCAAAATAAAAAAAATTTCCTATAGAGGAAGAACAGAGGGATACTGAATACACTGGGGGGCTAAGAATGCATTGCCACATCTGTAGTGTGCACCATGCTAAGATAAAATCTTTGTTTTATTTCCTGATTCTAACTTTATTCAGGGTTGACTTCAGTAGTAAACGGCTTGCCACAGTCTGTGATTAGCTTAAAAGGTTTTGTGTTCCCACCGCAGCAGTAAATGCATTAATCGAATCCAGAGATCAGCAGCCTTATAAACCCTTGTAGGTGTGTAATACATTCAAAAGAAGGATTCAGAACGCACCCTTAGTCTAAATGTCGTAATTTACACACCAGTGAATGACAAGAGCAGATGACTCAGGATTAAACCATAGCAAGAAAGCGCAAAAGACAAATCATATTTTTATTGCAATGATCCAGCTGCCTTTAAGAAATTATGATCTCCATTGAGTTCTTGGCAAATTGCCATTAATCAAATATCTGACTACATTAATAACCAAGACGGTGTACAACATCTGCTTAATTTCTGATTATTGCACTTTAATAATGTCATAAAACAAGTCAGTTCTGCTGCGGTAATGTCTTCATTTTTTGTCATAGTCAGTTGGCATTATATCTATCAAAGAAGGAAACGAACTAATTGCACAACTTTTTACCGTTACAATGAATTAAAAAATTTCCAAAGGGTGCTTGCTATTTGTCTACACCATCTATTCAAAGATATCTTTTTTGCACCATAGCCTAGTAGCTCCTTTTTGGTTTTTTTTTTGTTTTTTTTCATAGTCACAGCTAATAATCATCACTTCGAGGAGAGCTGAGAGTGAAAGGAAAATGTGTTTGGCTCTACAGATCTAACATTTCAGAGGTGCATTTTTGCAGAACTGACTTTGCTATGATGCTTTTTATAAAACTGTAGCCTAGGGAGAGCTGTTTTTTAATTTATGAATACACAAATAGAAAGTGGCAGTCTTAGAAATTCTTTTAGTATTTGGATATATTGATATGTTAAAGTAAGTGTTTAATGTTGCTGCTTTGAGAGCCACCTCCTCACACCTATATATAAATATGGACAGCATGGGGACGTAGTGATTGGCCCTGATTCCTCATAGATCCAGCATTATGTGTTAGAAACATCTGCCTTGGAGCGCTAGGATCCTCCCACATCCCAAATATGTGCAAATTAGGATCAGCGGCAACTCCGAATTGACCTCTTTGACTGTTTACGTGTGAATGTGTGCTGTGATGGATGAACTCCTTATCTAGTGACAGTCTCTACGTAGTGACAACTGTAAGCTCATACTGCAATAGAGTGAAAAATTTAAAACTAGCCATGCTGCCTGTCAAAGACAGATAATAGAATAATTTAAAAATATTTGCTACTGTATCTCTTTCCGTACATGCACTTTCAGCTATTTGCCTTAGTATTCACAAGTGTGTGTACTTTTCTTCATTGGTACTCTATTTCTTGAGCCTGCTTCTCAGACACTGTTATTATTTTTGAGGGGGCTTTCACACATCCTGACCGCTTTTATGCTCGCCATCTGTGATGTGACTCACCACGTACCTCCCATGCCATTTCTTCTCCTCGTGTGTCTCACACTCACACTTCCTCATTCGTTGGCGCAGCAAAGCCATATGGACCAATCAGATTGTTCAGAGAGACTGGACACACTGACTTTAGTGCTTTAGCATAGTGGAAATTATAAAGGGAATTAGAAGAGTGTATTCCAACTGTTATTTTAAAACATGGGGACAGAGTTGGAAACTTAACTTTAAACCATGTACAAATGTTGGAAGTTTTTCTTCATGCAAAGAACCATATACTGTACACTTGAAATAGAAGACCAAACAGTGTTTTGGAAAGAAAGCTGAATGGCCTGTTCTCATCAAAGTTGTTCTAATGTTCTAAACATAAAATTACTTCAGGATGTACTGCTCCATGGGATCCTTTCTACCCCCGAGACAGCTCAACATGTGTTACCGATCGCCAAAGCGACAGAAAAAATAAATTAATAATCTGGAGGGCAAGTGACCAACACTACTTTTCTACTAGTCACAGCAACAAGTACAGAGCACACCAACAAAAGCAAATGGAAGAATGGAATGAAGATTTCTTACTATAAATACTGAACATACACACAACAATGTCATCAACTATTAGATAGATAGATAGATAGATAGATAGATAGATAGATAGATAGATAGATAGA
>JANRMT010062822.1:21667074-21693426 GCA_026402145.1 Polypterus bichir lapradei
AGATAGATAGATAGATAGATAGATAGATAGATAGATAGATAGATAGACAGATAGATAGATAGATAGATATCTAACAGATAATAAATTTGTATAATGTTAACGTTTACCCCCCCGGGTGGAACTGAAGGGTCGCATAGTGTGGGGGAGGAATGATCTCCTCAGTCTGTCAGTGGAGCAGGACGGTGACAGCAGTCTATCGCTGAAGCTGCTCCTCTGTCTGGAGACGATCCTGTTCAGTGGATGCAGTGGATTCTCCATGATTGACAGGAGCCTGCTCAGCACCCGACGCTCCGCCACAGATGTCAAACTGTCCAGCTCCGTGCCTACAATAGAGCCTGCCTTCCTCACCAGTTTGTCCAGGTGTGAGGCGTCCTTCTTCTTTATGCTGCCTCCCCAGCACACCACCGCATAGAAGAGGGCGCTCGCCACAACCGTCTGATAGAACATCTGCAGCATCTTATTACAGATGTTGAAAGATGCTAGCCTTCTAAGAAAGTATAGTCAGATCTGTTCTCTCTTGCACAGTGCATCAGTATTAGCAGTCCAGTCCAATTTATCATCCAGCTGCACTCCCAGGTATTTATAGGTCTGCACCCTCTGTACACAGTCACCTCTGATGATCACAGGGTCCATGAGGGACCTGGTCCTCCTAAAATCCACCACCAGCTCCTTGGTTTTGCTGGTGTTCAGTTGTAGGTGGTTTGAGTCGCACTATTTAACAAAGTCCTTGATTAGATTCCTATATTCCTCCTCCTGCCCACTCCTGATGCAGCCCACGATAGCAGTGTCGTCAGTGAACCTTTGCACGTGGCAGGACTCTGAGTTGTATTGGAAGCCCGATGTATATAGGCTGAACAGGACCGGAGAAAGCACAATCCCCTGCGGCGCTCCTGTGTTGCTGACCACAATGTCAGACCTGCAGTTCCCGAGACGCACATACTGAGATCTGTCTGTAAGATATTCCACGATCCATGCCACCAGGTATGAATCTACTCCCAACTCTGTCAGCTTGTCCCTAAGGAGCAGAGGTTGGATGGTGTTGAAGGCGCTAGAGAAGTCCAGAAACATAATTCTTACAGCACCACAGCCTCTGTCCAAGTGGGAGCGAGATCGGTGTAGCATATAGATGATATTCTTCCATGTTACAGCACCCCTGGATTACAATACAGAACACTCAACAAACAAGCCCATAATACATGAATACTACTACTACTAATTATAATAATAATGATTCTTTACATTTATATAGCACTTTTCTCACTACTCAAAGTGCTTTTGTATAGTTAGTGGGGAGCCACTTCAACCACCACTAATGTGTAGCATCTACCTGGATAATGTGACAGCAGCCATTAGCTGTTAGGTGGAGAAGTGGTGAGAGAAATAGTTAGCCAACTAAAGACCGTGGATGATTAGGGGGCCTGAATGACCAGGTTGAAATGGGCAATTTAGCCTGGACATCGGGATACATGTCCAGGCTAAATCCTTTATGAAGCTTGCCCAGAAGTCTTTTATGACCACAGAGAGTCAGGACCTCCATTTTACGTCTCATTCGAAGGGTGGTACCATTTTTACAGCACAGTGTCCCCATCAGTGCACAGGGACATTGGGGTCCACACACAGACCACAGGATAAGTGCCCCTTGCTGGTCTCACCAACAACTCTTCTGACAGCAACCTAAGCTTTTCCTGGTTGGTCTCCTATCCAAGTACTGGCCAGGCCAAAACAATTTTACTAATGAATTAACAGTGAATAAAAAGTCATTTAACTGTCCAATAAAAGAGTTAAAATTTCCTTAATGTTCTTTAGTACAAGAGTTTCGCTGAGCTGCACTTCTAATCCAGAGAAGACATTTTATCACCCACCGTCTCCTCACACAGACAGGCCTGTCAGGCGCTCTCCCAAATTCATCATCAAAAAGGAAATGGATCTTCAATTTTTTCAAGTTCTCTTGTTTTCTGCAGGAATGATCCTGGGTTCACCTGATGACGTCCTGTAGATACTCAAGTTTAAGTGACATCCTCCACTTTCTGGTGCTGATTTTTTTTTTCTTCTGTCCCAACTGCTCTTTGAGTCTCTCCTCCTTTCAGTCTTTCAGCTCTTATTGGTCCTCCGAGTCAGATGCTCCTTCCAAAGCAGCCCACACATTTCTAATACCTATTCATATTAATTTACAGAAACAATGAAAGGAACAAACGCTGAGACCAAATACACAAGGGAATGGATAGATGGATGCAGTGATGTCCAAGAAAATTTTTTCAGTCTCATATTTTCATAGAGAACAGAAGTATAAATATGAAAGTATTTATATGCCAATATTTTACTAAAAAGTGCATGTCTTTTGCCTATTGTGAGCATATGACTGGATGATTTCACGCATGGATTATGTGACAAGAGTAACATGAGATTAATGTTCATAAGTGTTTTTATATTGTTTGATGTGCTATAGCATTTGTATAAACAGGTGCCCATTCTAGTAGACTTTTTATTTTGGTTCTGCATTTTTCTCAACCATCACCACAAACTGCATGGGGTAAGTAACATTTAAAAAATATGTATCATTTATCCTCCCTTGACTTGTAGTCCACACTTTGAGTTATATAACCCAACATCCTATTAGCTTTCTTAATCACTTCTGTAGATTGTCTAGATGTAGCATAATGAAAGCACAGACAATGATAAAGAGTTGAGGATGCCACCCAGTGACCCCATATAATGTGTAAAGAAAAAAAAATACACATTTTTCAGATCAGAATTAGTTCAATATGGTGGTATCGGAGGTTTTAAATGATCCCAGCAGGAAGAGGTGGGTCCAGGAGGGCAGACACTGGAAGTGAAATCAGTGGAGGAATGTCTTCCATTCTGCAGAGTGAAGGCATTATAAAAGAGTGCCACCCTGTGGTTCGCCGGGTTATTACCATTACTAGACTAGGCTGTCTGCAGTGCACACGCCCATAACAGTAGATAGTGAAAGGTCCACTGTGACTCCTAGGTCCTTCTCATAAAGATAATGATGGTTAATGCTTGTCCTCAGAACTACTGAGCAACCTCAACTCCCTGAAGGTTCTGAAGTGGAATATGCAGGTTTAGAAGACAGAGTGATTAATGAATTGCTATATCACAATTATTATTATTAAATAGAAGTGGCACATTGATTAGTATTGCTGCCCACAGCTTCAGAGACTTGCTTTCAGTTCCTGTCCAGGTTGAAGTCTTTGTAGAGCTTATATGTTCTGCCCATATCTGTGTGTGCTTCTTACCTTAGGGTACTCCTCAGTACCAAGGATTTGCAGTTTAGTTAATTGACAGCTCTAATCTAACTCAGGATGAGTGTGCCTCATGATGAACTTTAGTCCCAACCAGGGGTGACTGCTGCCTGGTATCTGTTGTTGTTGAAATAGAGTACTCCTCTTCTTGATCCCAAAATGAAAAAAATTCAAGACAGAGAATGTGCAGAGGCATTATTAGATAATCAACAAAGTCTCACTTTGCGCCCAAATGTCTATAAATCTGCAGGCTTTCCAGTTGTTTGGAAGAATAGCCCTGGGGAATGTGTGTTAAATAATGCAATGTTGCAATGAAACTCACCGCTGTTTTGTATGCAGATTGACACTTCATGATATACACAGACATATCTGAACGCGGGATCTGTGAGGGGAGAATGCAGGTATTGTTGTTTTGCATGGACCCTGCACTGTCATTGTAAATCACCACAGATTACTGGCAAAGCGCCAGATTATCCACATGACTAATTTTCATTAAAAGCTTGCCATGTGAGATGAGTTAGTTGGAAGTTACGTTATCTGAGAAGCCCTGAGTTTTAAATAAATAAGATGTGTAATGGCAGATTAAGCTTAATGGAGTAGGCACTCTGGAGCTGCTAATTACACTGTGGCTTACATATTAAAATGAAGCAAACAATGCTAATTGGAGCATCATGCTGTTAATGGAATGGAAAGGTATAATTTAGATTTAAAAGCTTTAATGATTTCATCAAACTGTCACCGAATATAAATATGAAAATATGCCATTGTTTTATATGCAACTGCAGTTATGATGAATCTTCTTTTTTTTCTGTTGAATGCTATCCTGTCATTTAAGAAGAGGCAGTATTGGCCTGAATCAAAATGACAACCCACAGTAAAGATTTGGGATTATTGCTTTATATCACGCACAACTGTGTAAACACCCAACTCCTGCAAAAACTGCTTCACCTTGTACATTAAACCCTGTCACATGTGAAACATTAGTTCATTCTCAAAGCCGCTTACACACCAATTTGGGGTCGTGGTGGTCAGCGCCATTCCCAGAAGTAAGGGTCAGCACTGCGGAATAAAAGTTGCAAATGCATTATGACAAAAAATGTCTAAGAGAATGAAAAACAGCAAATTTACACCGAAAGATCTAAAATGCTTGAGGACGTGACAGCTGTTGTACAGTCATGCTTCATCAGGTTGGACCTCATGAGGAAATAAATTGAAAGCCTTCCTTCTTAGTCTTAGATATGACTAAACTGGGAATAGAATCTTGTTGCGCATCCTCTGAGGACCAGCCATGTCACTACCAGTAGCTCTGTGCTTAATGCTACTGGCTCACGGCTCTGCCAATAAGAATTCAAATCCGGATTCACTCAGTGATCTTTAGAGGACTGAATGCTGTCAGTAGGGGCTCTTCCTGAGTACTTCTGTCTCCTCCAACTTACTAAAAAATTGTAGTTTTAATCTATTCATTGAGTGTGGGTGTGTGAAAGAGTGCGCACTATAATGGGTTAGGCTTAGGGTAGGGGATATGGCCATTATTGGCAGGCACTGGTCCACTTGTCCTATTTTAAAACTTTAATTTTTCTTTCTGTTTTTTCCTCCTCCACCCCTCCTGAGATATTATAAAAGCTTTTTAAATTTATAGGGTTAGGGCCATCCCATCTAATCATTGCTGATGTTCTTGCAATAGGCTCCTAAAATTTGATAATGGACTAAGCAGGTTCAAAAACAGACTTCATCTTAAGTTTCCGTTGTGATTACCGTATATACTCGCATTTAAGTTTTCCCGTGGATAAGTCGGGACTTGATTTTACAGTATAATTTCCAGTATTTTATAATGTCGGTCGCATAAGTTGAATGCAGAAAACTCACACTATTGGTCCAAGAGATTATGATATGCTAACACCCACCTGAGAGAGTAACCATGGAGTACATTGCCTTTTTTTATGCATTATGCCTACGTGACCACACAGTAATACCTGAACTATTCTGAAATGACGTTTGCACTGTTTCGTGTTTTTGTATCTCACACCCTCATACACCTCTTACTGTAAGAGCATCACTTATCTAAGATGGAGCGTTCGATCAGAAGGAAATATGAAGCTTGTTTTAAATTAAAAGTTGTTGAAATGGCGAAAGAAATTGATAACTGCTCTGCTGCAACAAAATTCTATGCGTCTGACAAACTAGTGTGAGATTGGAGGAAGCAAGAAGATGAAAAAAAAATCAAGCGTTGTGTTTTTGAACAGGTGTATAAGTTGGGTTCTGATTTTATGATCGATTTTTCTGGTTTCAAGAAATGACTTATACATGAGTATATACGGTAAACATCTTTGGGCTATACATTATTTTCCAAACTTTCTTTATCTCATATTTAATATCAACTTTCTACTGGAATTGTATTTCTCATTTTATTCATGCCCGTTTCCCCCTTTTATTCTGGTCTCCATTGTCTGCTTCTTTCCTGTGAATTTGATAACCTTTCCTTAGCACTTAGCTCTTCTTTAAGTCAGTCAAGCAACAATGAAAGTTCCCTTCAGTCATGAAAGGATAATAAGGGAGCCTCTGTTTAGCAACCCAATTAAATCAAGCCAATTGTGTTATTCATTGTAAATTTTTAAAAGGACGGAGTAATTATGTTTAAAAATACCTTCCTTCTGAGTGGCATACTCACTTAAGGCACTTAGGCCGACTCCTCTTCAAGCCATCCCCCCAGGACTAACTGATATCATCTTGACAACAGCCCTGCTTCTTTCAGACTGTGGCCTCCTGTGAAGTGTATTGTTTGTCTGGGTGCCCCTTAGGCAAAACAAAGCAGGGTAGGGAAGGTGTGATAAGAACGGCTGAACCTTTCAAAATGTTGTGCAGGATAGGCCGTAATCATTAGAGGCTTGAAAATAATTTGCTAAAGAACTACTGAAAGTGATTGTAGAAAAGATGGGAAACATTAAAGGGTTGTAGAAAAGGGAGACAAAAACATCAAAAAAGAGTAGAGTTGGGGGTACCACCTTGGTAACCCTATATACTTGAAATCTTGTAGGCAAATTAAACGGTCTTTACAGACATGAGTTCACAACAGAATAGAACTGAGGAATGAACGATGAGTAGTGCTTTCTATGGTGGGTAGGCCAGAAGGGGCAGGTCCAGGAGAGCCGAAACTGGAAATGACGTCAGTGGTGGAAGAGTCGTCAATCAGCTGGTCTGCAGAGAGAGATTGGATTAGAGCGCAGCGTCAACCTTTGGCTTATTTGACAGGGTTAATAGTTTTCCATGCTGAAGAGCTACAAAAGTGTTATGGATGTAACATTATAAATACAGTATATAAAATGCTTGTGAATACATATTGCATATGGTTGAACATTGTTGAAAACCCGCAGATATCTCAGTTTTACCTAATTCCCAGATTCCACAAACCGGACAATCCTGGAGACCCTGTTACTCCTCCATGCAACCATTCCATTATTCACATGTCAGTTTTTCTTAACAGTCCTAGAGATCACTGGATGAAGGCCTCCCTTCGTACTTAAAATATACTACCCATGCTTTGGCAGTTGTCTGACAGGTTCAGTTTTCAAGGTCCTGGCTGCTTTATTTTCACCATTTGCATCGTCTTTATTTACATAGTTATTCCTCATGATGGAGGTCTCATTGATCATGACAGACATTCATCAGATGCCCAGTCCAGGACCCTCCCACAAACACCCACACCAAAATGGTAGAACTGGTTCCTACCCTCAATGGTTTCTCTTTGGATGACAACTTTATTCACCAGGTCAATGGAGTTGGAATGAGTACTCTATAATGGACCATTGTAGCTATGCCAACGTATTGGTCGGCTGCATGGAAGAGCATTGCTTTTCTTCCTACCAAGGCTTTTTACCAGACCTGTATAAAAAATATATCAATGATTCTGTTGGTGCTGCCTTTTGTGCAAGAAGCCAGCTACAGGAATTCATTAATGATTTTTCTGGTTTTCATCCATCTGTCAAGTTTATAGTTTATGTTTCCACCACAATTCTATCATTTTTAAATATCAGTCCTATCAGCTTTCTAGGACTTACAAACTCTGTCTATTAAAAATCAATTGACTAGCACAGTCACCTTCTCTATGGTTCCTTCCATCCCTGGCAAACTAAAAACTCTCCACCTTTTTTAAAGTTCCTTAGACTCCATAACCTCTGCAATGATGAGGTTGACCTCTGTAATGAAGTACTCAGAATAAGCAGTTTCTTAATTGACAGAGGATACTCTTTTCGTATTGTGAACAGAACCCTCAATCAAGCTAGGAGTAGACCTTGTAACATCCACTCTAAGAGGAACCCCAATAATGAATTCCATATCCTGCTGGTCCTCCTATTCCACACTAACACTCCATCTCTCCCACAAGTCATTAAACAAATTTAACCAATTTGAAGACTGATCCTTTGACAGAAACCATTTTTTCCTAACCATCACTGGATCATCCGTCATCAACCTCACCTGCGTAAACTTCCACTGCTCACTTTCACATTCCCCACCAGGCACTTTGAGCTGTAACAGGAGCCACTGTGTCACCTGCAAATATGTCACCAACAATACTCTTGTATCTGGTCCCTCTGGTAAATTCAATATTAAACTACGGGCCTCTTGCCAGTCTAAAAGTCTTGTAGTAAGTATCCAGTCATCTATACAGGTGAAACAGGAAGATGGCTGACAGACATTTTTAAGGTGCACTTTTGAGTTCTTTCACAGGAATTCAAAGACACTTTTCAAAAAAAAGAACAAAAGAAGCTAAGCTTATTCTCAGCCTGAAATCACATATTTCTGCTGGACTCAGTGACCAGCTAACCTTTTAATTTCTCCCTTCAACTTCAGTTGCACACCTGAAGGTGGCTGTACAGCCAAAACATTGCATCTTTAACCTTTTTTCATTTTCAGTATGGAAATATCTTCCAGTCTTGTATGCTATGTATGCTTTTGTTGGGTGTCTTCTGGTGGTATTGTGTTTATGTGTCTGTGTGCTCATCCTATGATGGGCTGGCACTCCTGATGTTTGCTGGGATAGGGTTGAGATTCTCTGTGACCCTGCTATGGACTGGTTTCTGACTTTTACACTACAATCTTCAACTTATGATTTTTATGATGTCTCATGTCCTAGGCTGTGCTTCTAAATATTTTTAAGATCCATCTTCTGATCCCATCTCTATTCAAGAATTTTCTTCATTTTAAGCCACTCCGTTGTTGCTCCGGCAGTGCAGTTTGGGTCATTGTCCTGTTCAAAGATGAATGTCCTCCCCAGTGTATGCCTTCCTGCAGAGGTTTTCTTACAGGAGGTGGTCTGGATTCATTTTCCCATCAATCCAAAACAGATTGCTGCTGTAAAGCATCCCCACAACAAAATGCTGCCACCACTGCGTGTTACATAGGGGATAGTGTTACTTGGCTACTGCGCAGTGCTTGATTTATACTTAGCGTTCAAGCCAAAGATTCGACTTTAGCCTCATCAGACCACAAGGCTTTCTGCAAAATCTTCCAAGTGATTTCTTTCATACTACATTGGCATTGACATGTTTGTTTTTCACCAGGGCTTCCTCGTTTCC
This sequence comes from Polypterus bichir lapradei, assembly GCA_026402145.1. NCBI lineage: Eukaryota > Metazoa > Chordata > Cladistia > Polypteriformes > Polypteridae > Polypterus > Polypterus bichir. The sequence goes on from JANRMT010062822.1 coordinate 21,675,911, forward strand.
ACTCCTCTATATAGGCCCTTTTAGTGCAATGCCTTGGAAATTGTTGTGCCATGAACATCTTTTCCAATGGCAGTCACTTGGTAACCAATCAGCATCACAGTAGCCTCTCCAACAAGTGCCATTCTTGTTTGCTGACTAAATTTAGATTGGAGGTCTGACATATGATGAACTACATTGAGTTCTGAGGGATATTCAGTACTTCTGAGATGATCTTTTATCCTTCCCATGGATTCTCTATAATGATAGAACTGGCTTGATCTAAATGCTGTTTTGTCTTCATTTTGGTTAACTTTGTGGGAAAAGTCTAGCATACTGTTGGGTCTCAGTGAGAGATGGGCGATTTATCTTTATAAACTGAGAATAGGTTGGTTCACCAATTTCGCACACAGTTATAGGCCACCAACTAATGGGATGAGTTAGTAAGGTAACACTCTGCACGTAAGTCAGACTTATATGAAAAAGAGGAGAAATACTTCTTAAATCTCACAATGTTGATTTTTCCTTTTTGCAAACCGTTGATAGGTTTTCAATTTGTGCCTCTTGATTTGTCCTGATGTAAAATGTCTTTTAGATCAGCCAAAACAAATCTTACTTTACTATTTTGTAAGTTTATAATATCACACAACATGTGAATATAGTTTTGGGAGATGAATACTTTCTCAAGTCACTATATTTTTGTGTGTGTACTGTATGTATACTTTTGTAAATAATGCATGGCATTTCAGTTTTTTTACCGTAATTATTATATAGCATGTTGAACTCATATGTGGAAGTATGTAATATGCGGTGTTTAACTCTTTCAGGGCTGATGTTGACTTTTGTCAAAAGGAGGAGCTGACGATGGTAATCAACTGTAAACGGTGACAGAACCAGCCGTTATGTTTTAGTTGGACTCTCGTTGTGAGAAGGAAAGTTAGCATAGCTAGATAGAATAGCTTTATTGGCTTGACCGAGATTTGCTGCACTCATGCGAGTAGCAAGGCGCAAACAACGTCAAAAATGGCACCGACATCTGGCGAGAGACCAAAGCGGATGCGTAAAGCAAAATACTCAGTGGACGACGTTTTGCCTATTATCTCTGAACTGTGATTTTCATACAAGTGATCGAAAACGAAGCTTCAGCTGATTGGTCCCCAGCTAGTCGTGGTATTGACAATGTTTGCCAGGGAGGACTGCCACTTAACAATAAGAAGTAGAATCCAGATTATAATGCACTGCGACTGTGACCGCTGCTGCTGCCCCACCCACACGAAGACAGCCTGGCAGCAAGCCTGCCACACATTCTTGGCAAACTGGCAGCCACAGCATGCAGGAACATATGTTTTATGTTGATTTCTATGTGAAACCATTGCTTTTCAGAAACTGTTTTTTGGAGAAAATATTCAGGCCTCAAAGAGTTAATTTGTAAGTGTTAAGGGTCCGGAACTCATAGTGACTTCCTAGGAATGGAATACTTGGAGCACTGTTAACATTGTATAATGTCATTTGCCTAATCTACTCTCTATATATAAAATCCTAAGCCTAAAAACGCAACGATTTTGTGAAATGATTTTATGTAACTTTTTATGTCACTTTTTTGTCACACTTTAAATTGGGCTTATTTTAAAACTTACATATATATGTTTGGCATCATTCTTTTCAGAATTTATTGAACTTTAATGTGATGTTGTTAGATTTTCAGATTCTTATTCCGTTTATAAATTATAAACTAAAAAGATATCAAGAACTGACATCCAGTGTGACGAGACTTTGTGCCAAGAGATTTAACCACACCCGGGGCTGGAAATAAAAGACAAAGAAAGAGTAGATGACAAAGAAAGCTGCTGTACAGGTTTTTAAATGTTTGAAGCACCGTGCGAGATGCAGATCACGTGGCATGGCATCAGCAGCAGCAAGCCAACAGCTGATCGAGCAAAGAAGAGGTAAAAAAAACATCTATTTGTTTCCCATTCTATCACTGTTTAACAGGGGGTTTCAGAGGAGCGACCGCATCTCCTTGGGGTGTGTTCAGCTCCCCTCTTCACAATATCAGTGGCAGAGACGTGAAGTGGCTGGCGTGTAGCGCAGGCCACAGGGGTTGGCGAGTGAAGCGAGCAGGGGGTAACACCCTAGTAAATACATAAAATCAGTCCTGATTTACATATACTTACACACATATACTAGTAGTTCATGATGGCCTTCCGCCCTGCGATAGCTGGGATAGGCTCCAGCAGACTCTCGCGACCCTGTTCTGGATTAAGCAGGCTAGAAAATGAATGACTGACTTGGATATCTTGCAGTCTTACATTGTTCCATGTGTCAGCACGCTGTCCAACACAACAGTACTTGAGTTTTCACTCTTCTCAACTTCATCTGATGAATCTTCATTATTGTTGCCTGACTCCCATTCCACTCAACCTCCATGTCAGCATCCACATCTGCTGCACCAGAACCAGCTTTGCTTTTGTTCACTACAATGACCTGAAGATTTATTTTGATTTATGCTGTTTCCAGTGCTTCTGCACCTTCTTCTTTTTCACATTAGCCAATCAAAAAACAGGTATGTATAATGTTAATTAGGCTAATTTTATAAAGTTTAAAGGAAATGTGTGGAATAATGTGTGTTTATTTAAACATTCTAAAAAACTGAAATTAAACATTTTATTTAGATTTTGGGGTCCCAGAGCAGAGGGCTCAACATCAGAAAAATCAGCTTCAGTCAGCTCTGGGACAAATTTAACGCTGGTAATATCTAAAGCAGAATATGTGATTGGCCGTTATGCCAGTCCACATTGGTTTTGCACAGATTCCTCATGTGTACTTGGGTTGTATTTTGTTCTGAATGTTTTCCCCCTGGTAACTTTATTTAGTGACTGCACCTGCTTATTTTTAGGCAACCACTCCACAAAGGTATTTTGGGACTGCAGGCAGAATTGCCCCTAGTTCATTAAAATTCTGGTTTGGGGGCACTGGGTAATTTATTTAGTGAATGAAGTACACAACTCTTCATATTTTACACATTATTAAATGCCTACAGCGAAATGTGCAAAGGTTCGTGGGAAATGCTAGTTCACTTCTGTGTTTCTATAAAGGCAGGAAAGTCTCGTACAAAAGGCTAATTCTAAGCTTCAAAACATTGCTTTATCGTGTGTGTTTGCTGTGCTGCTTCCTCTATATAAGAACGGAAGGTCAATGGCGGTTCCTTGAGCACCCTAACACCATTTCATTATTAATGCTCTATCTGAGTGTCTGCCTAAAGCGAGGTGTTAGATCATGTTTTAATTTTCAGCCCGTGTCATACCTGTTACTTTCCCAATTCACTCCTTGCTGTAAACTGAGGTAAGAGGACACTTAGGAAAGTGTTGAAAGGCTGACCACAACAACCCACATATCAAATTAATGAGAGTTCACGGATGGCAATAGTGCTGCAACACTTTGTGTTGGCGTAATAAAGATAGGAGTGTGAAATTTACCCTGTCTTGCCTGCCTGCCTTTAATAAGTAAATCAAATTACCCTATAACAAATTATTTCTAGTCACATTTATAAATATAATGAAGTAATTTATTAACTGGATAAATGTGTAAAAATACTGGTTGGTTTATATTGGCATAGCTTGTGAGGGTGAGTGATTGGGTATAAATCCATTTTTTTTAAATACATTTTATGACATTTTCAACTGACAGAATTATGATTTATGTACTTTTTAATCACCCCCCAAGAATAATGCCCAGTATAAAAGATAACACACAGAAAGATTTGAAGCACCAACTGATGAGAAAAAAAATAACAGGATAATAAAGTCATTCCAGATGTGATTCCATTAATGAAACTGTTCTTTCTTGGTATTAATGGCTTTCAAATATGCTGGAGACCAGAACGGGCAGGGCCTTTTGATACTCTGGTCTGAGGACAAAAAGGGCGAAGATGTGAATAACAGCACCCTCTCTCTGCTTGGGTGAAATTATAAGAGATATACAAGCCCTAAGAATGCTCCCTATTTATGCGCATGTGACACTGGCTACGCCATCAGTATTAACAATTATCAATGGCTTGACTTCAGTTTGTGTGAAATTTAAAATACAACTATTTGAATTTCAAATTGTATGGGGAATATTGTAAATGCGAGATGAGGCAGAACACCATTTTTTAAGGACGGTTAGTTGTAGAAGTGTAATAAAAGTGAATGGTATATCTTATTGCTTCTCTGGAAATAGATTTGATCATACAGAAGTAGAGTTACTGATGGAAAATCAGATCATAGAAATGTAAAACAAATAAATATTATTTGATATTTTCAGACTTTTCTCAAGATTTTTCTTAAGGAAACCATAAAATATAGAAAAAAAATATAGAAACAACCTTGGGACTGAGGGCGGTCGCTAATCTGTTTGCAGAGAACCCGTCTCCAGCTAGACCGGATCAGGCTGTTTTGGACCTGTTAAGCATTAGCCTGACTAACCACGATTTTGAATTTAATGACAAACTGTATCTACAGGTATATGGGACAGCTATGGGGAAGAAATTTGCTCCTGCTTATGCCAATATATACAGTCATATGAAAAAGTTTGGGAACCCCTCTCAGCCTGCATAATAATTGACTCTACTTTCAACAAAAAAGATAACAGTGGTATGTCTTTCATTTCCTAGGAACATCTGAGTACTGGGGTGTTTTCCGAACAAAGATTTTTAATGAAGCAGTATTTAGCTGTATGAAATTAAATCAAATGTGAAAAACTGGCTGTGCAAAAAGTTGGGTCCCCTTGTGATTTTGCTGATTTGAATGCATGTAACTGCTCAATACTGATTACTTGCAACACCAAATTGGTTGGATTAGCTCATTCAGCCTTGAATTTCATAGACAGGTGTGTCCAATCATGAGAAAAGGTATTTAAGGTGCTCAATTGCAAGTCGTGCTTCCCTTTGACTCTCCTCTGAAGAGTGACAGACAGCATGGGATCCTCAAAGCAACTCTCAAAAGATCTGAAAACAAAGATTGTTCAGTCTCATGGTTTAGGGGAAGGCTACCAAAAGCTATCTCAGAGGTTTAAACTGTCAGTTTCAACTGTAAGGAATGGAATCAGGAAATGGAAGGCCACAGGCACAGTTGCTGTTAAACCCAGGTCTGGCAGGCCAAGAAAAATACAGGAGCGGCATATGCTCAGGATTGTGAGAATGGTTATAGACAACCCACAGATCACCTCCAAAAACCTGCAAGAACATCTTGCTGCAGATGGTGTATCTGTACATCGTTCTACAATTCAGCGCAATTTGCACAAAGAACATCTGTATGGCAGGTTGATGAGAAAGAAGCCCTTTCTGCACTCACACCGCAAACAGAGTTGCTTGTTGCATGCAAATCCTCATTTAGACAAGCCATATTCATTTTGGAACAAAGTGCTTTGGACTGATGAGACAAAAATGGAGTTATTTGGTCATAACAAAAAGCGCTTTGCATGGCGGAACACCACATTCCAAGAAAAACACCTGCTACCTACTGTCAAATTTTGTGGAGGTTCCATCATGTTGTGGGGCTGTGTGGCTAGTTCAGGGACTGGGACCCTTGTTAAAGTCGAGAGTCGGATGAATTCAACCCAATATCAACAAATTCTTCAGGATAATGTTCAAGCATCAGTCACAAAGTTGAGGTTACGCAGGGGTTGGATATTCCAACAAGACAATGACCCAAAACACAGTTCGAAATCTACAAAGGCAGAGGGAGAAGTACAATGTTCTGGAATGGCCGTCACAGTCCCCTGACTTGAATATCATTGAAAATCTACGGGATGATTTGAAGCAGGCTGTCCATGCTGGGCAGCCATCAAATTTAACTGAACCAGAGAGATTTTGTATGGAAGAATGGTTAAAAATACCTCCATCCAGAATCCAGACAATCACTAAAGGCTATAGGAGGTGTCTAGAGGCTGTTATATTTGCAAAAGGAGGCTCAAATAAGTATTGATGTAATATCTCTGTTGGGGTGGCCAAAGTTATGCACCTGTCTAATTTTGTTATGATGCATATTGCATATTTTCTGTTAATCCAATAAAATTAATGTCACTGCTGAAATACTACTGTTTCCATAAGACATGTCGTATATTAAAAGGAAGTTGCTACTTTGAAAGCTCAGCCAATGATAAACAAAAATCCAAAGAATTAAGAGGAGCTCCCAAACTTTTCCATATGACTGTATACTGTATATGGCTGAGTGGGAGCAGTTTGCTTTTCTGAAGTGTTCTTGTCTCCCATACAGGTACTTTCGTTATCTTGACGATATCTTCAGGATTTGGACCTTCTCAAGGAAGGAATTTAATGAGTTTGTAGAAATCCTTAATTCTCATCATAGGACAATAAATTTAGTTCCAACAGTTAGTGAGACATTGTTACTTTTTTTAGATACAGAAATTTGTTTTCAGTCAATATCCGCAACAGAGAAAATTCTATACTCAAGAATCAATTTTAAACCAACCAACACACATGCTTTACTGTATAAAACTAGTGTTCATCCCAAACATACCTTTAGGAATGTAATAAAATCACAATTAATTAGATTTTACAGGATTAATTCTCTTCACGCTGATGCTGAAATGACAACTCTTTTATTGTTCCAAACTTCGTGAAAGAGAGGGTATTCTCATAGGTTCTTAGGTCAGATTCAGGTACAAGTCAAAAACGATATTTCCAAATATCTTAAAATAAATACCACCTCTCATAACACTAAGATGGGAATTCCACAACTTCCTCTCTTGAAGTATTATTATATGCAAGACCTGAACTGTTCTTTTTCTATCTATGGGGATGAGGATTCAGGGAGTGATTTATCTCTGCAAACTGAATGGGACTCTCTTACAGAAGCAGTAGATTAAAAAGTTCTTTTACAGATTGAAGATACTCATATGGTATGGGACCGGCTTTTTTAGACAAACGAGATGTATTATAAGACTTACTGTACCTTTCCAAACTTACCTTTGTCTTCTTTTCTTCTGGTTCACATCTTATCCTTTCCTCCTTTTTCTTCCAAACCAGTTTCTTATTGGGATATAGGCTGGCTTTCCTCTTTACAGCAAGAGACTACAAAGAATGGTTATTTTAAGATTTTAAATGATCAACAACCCTACCCCAACCCCTACCTTAAAAATAATTGGATCCTATATTAAACGTTCCGTACTCAGCTGATAGCTCTGTGATCACCGTTGCCTATTGCAGGAGCAGCTCATCTGAAGATGGAAAGAATATGGAGCAAAGATAAACCTAAAGTGGGAAGTACTCAGAACTGGCCGGTCCCCATGAACGTGGATTGTTCAATCACTTTTAAATAAGTTGGATGGATTTTTATATGTCATGACAAACCATTTGTTAATTGCAGAGAACCAGCTTAACCTCCTTACTTTAGACACCTATTCTAATGCTGGAGATTTACATTATACTGATATAAGACGATGAAGTGGAAAAGATAGAGGAAGACTTGAAATGAGTGAATAAGCCATTGTGAAAAAATGAACTCATTACAATTAAGTCTAAATTGTGTTATGCAGTCATTAAAAAAAGACTGAATGTGTCCATGTTACTGCCTAGGGTGATATGTTACATCATCCTGATTAACGATTATTAAATCAGGAAAAGAAATGATTCACTCTGTACTAATACTCTAATGAATGAATCATTCTGACTCAAGAATGCTGTTGACTTAACCAAGGGGACATCAGAATTAGCAAACTTTAATTAGCATGTTGGATTTGTGGACACAACAAGCTGGAATTGCTGTATTCAAACATCATGCCTTTAACTGTAAAGCTGCAGTACAACCGAGTAGATCTGATCTTACTGCCACCTTCAGTAAGATTGACAGCAAGAGCGCTCTCATTCAAGCCAGATGTTCTTATGTGTTTCATAGTGGTCTGTTTGTTCTATTTATTTATTTACATTTTTTTTTCTTTAGCTTCCGTAAATTAAGCATTTTACTAACTTGTATGTGACAAATAAAATATGATTTGATTTGAAAAGTGTTGTTTAGTGCTTTAAGTTCTAATGTTGTAGCATTCCACGTCTCGCTTTTATTCTCAGTCTTAGTGCTTTGGCTTTGGTTGAATTATTGTGCTCTTGTTAAGTCCCCTGGCAATTTATGTTTGTCTATGTCAATGGTTAAGCCCTCCAGTTTTTGGTAGCAATGCACAATCTATTTTGGAGCCTTTTGTTCTAGATTCTATCTTGAAAACCACACACATTTTCTAGTCCATTGCTAGTCCATTCCTAATAACTTCTAGCAGTTGCTTTCCCTCTCATGTCTTCAGCAGGATATTCAAGAGAAGATAGCACCCATCGTGGCTGATATCTCTGTGCACTCCTCCTGCAACCATCTTTGTTTGCTTGTCTTACTAGTTATTTTTAAGTTCTTAGATGTGCAAACCTCATCTGTGCTGATCACATATGACAGGGAGATTTTATTTATTGTTGTATTCTCGTATTTTTGCTGGAGAACTCGCAGAATAAGCTTTTCATTATACTGAGTACATATGACAATAAAATTGAAGTTGAAGTTGAAAGAGAACGGATGGATTTGAAAAGGCAGGAGGAGGGCATCTGTGTTGTGGTCCAGTTAAGCCACCCTGAGTTGTCCCATCAAGTGCCTTAAAGAGTCATAGGAAGGGGCTGCAGAAGAGGCCATATAAAGCAGGATTTTGACTGCTTCTTTCATAGTTGTGAAGTCTCCTTCTTTTATCTATGAACCTGAGTGGCTCCACACTCATCTCCATATTCCAAAAATCCACTTCCAGGTCCTTTAAAAGAACTGACCTTTGCTTAATAGGCATGTCAGTGTTAAGACCACAGTGACATTCAACTTGTTTTACACTGTGCCTTTGGCAATGCCAGTAGTGTCTTAAGGCACCTTTAATCCTTCAGCATTCTTCTTATGCTTTTTGTCTGTTTCTTTTCACAATCTATAGTCTTCTGGATCTAAACATTTTATGATGAATGAATTCTCCAAAATGCTAATATTCTGATCTTTTCTTTTGCAGATTAAATGTGGAATCCTTTAGAAGTATGGCTGAGGAAAACAGTGAAAATGTGTTTTCACAGGGATTGATGGAGTGAGCTTAGAAAATCGGAATACCAATGCAAATGGCAATCACAATATTAACTGTCTAATTGGCTTAATCTCTACCTTGCAGTCTGCTTATTATACATTCTTCTGCTCGTCAGTAAAATTCAGCAGGTGATTTTTTTTTAGAGCTAAATATTATTCACAAGGTTTGAGATGCAAATATTTCTATGAATATTACATCTGAAAACACCCAGCATTCATCATTAGGCAGAGGGGATTTTCAAATTGAGTTTTATTAGAAAATATTCTATGTGGACCAACGGCTCAAAAAGAAGGAGGATGGACTAATTTTTTATATTTTGTTTTTCTCCTTGAACTCAACAGCTTTCCCTTGTTTAAGGAGAAATAATCTGAGGCCACATTTCAGCTGGTGTATGATTCACAGCACATAAAGAGTTTACAAATTATTTTAAACTAAACACTCACTTGCTTTAGCAGAGACCATTTTAACACCTTTCACAAGTGTGGGCGAAGAGCCATCTGGGAAACATCACTTGGCTTTTATTCCAGCAGTTCTAATCTAAACCACCCTGATATCAAACAGCCTTTACTGCTAACTTCAATGAAAAATATAAATAATATTGAATTACAATTGGCTGTGTCTTTCATGTTTTAATGATTTCACTTCTGTAAGTATTAAATTAGATCTAAAAGACATGTGACATCCTTTATTATGATTACCAGATTTATTTAAATGATGTGAAGTGTTCAGAACCTGACATTCTCAAACTCGCTTGATCCAACTCAGGTTAGTGGTGGGCTGGAGCCCAAGCTATTAGCGTTGGGTGTAAGATTTGAACCAACTGTACACTGAGTGACAGGCAATTGTGAGAAGTGGTTTGTCCATCCATTCATCCTTGTTCTGTAGCTTATCTAGGTCTGGGTTCTGGGGCCACCAGGTCATACCCAGGCCAGTCAAGAGATATAATCTCCCTAAGTATGTCCTAAGTCTGCCCCGAAGTCTCCACCCAATTGGACATGAGCGAAACACCTCCTCAGAGAGATGTCCAAGAAGTATCTCAATCAGATGCCTGAACCACCTCCTTTGGCTCATTTTGATGCAGAGGAGCATCTGCTGTCCTTTGAGAACCTCCTGAATGCCTGCACTCCTCTCCAAGGCTGAACCCAAACACCTGCTCAGCCAGCATGTTCATGTGGGTAACCCTCTATAACTGCACTTAACACATCCAAAAATGTAATTTTGTTTTGGGACTCAAGGCGCATGGACATTGCCTTGTTTGTTCTTTTGAGTTTCAAAAATCTTCCATATGTACTTTAGTGATTTATTATTTTGCATACTCTCACAAATATGGTGACCTATGTTTTGTCGTAGTCTTGGTTAATCTCCTCGTTGTTAATCTCTAGTGTGACTTGGACTCAGAATTCTATGCTAGGATGGTTAACCTCAAATCAGACTTGCCTTGATATTTAATGATCCACTTTACAGTATAAAGCTGGAAAAACTCTTGGAGCAATATTCTGCTGCAATCTAGTGGATGAAATATCATTAGGTTGCAAAAAACCATGAATATTTCTATGCATTTTGCACTCTAAAGTAACTCATCAATATTCATGAATTGAGTATGGCCTTCAACCAAAATACAATGGCATGTAAATGAGAAGCTGTAAAGCCAAACTGAAACTGAACCATTAATTGATTCAGGCAAAAGTGATGAAAATGTGAATTAGTCATCAGACGTTGACATGGACAGTGAAGTGGATGCATATGGCACTGTGTGACCTAGCTGTTGTGATTTGCCATGTATCATCACCATAAAAAAGACAAAATGACTGCAATCAAGAAGAAAGATAAGAAAGATGTTAGGCCCCTAAGCACAGTTCATAATGCAACAACTGTCCATGTTTGTCTCAGGGGAAATGTGAAAGTCACTAAGCCTTGAGCTGTGGTAGCCTAAAATAACATGGATCAGGGGTGTCAATCATGTGGAACAGGCACTCACCATATATACTCGAGTTTAAGTAGTCCCGCGGATAAGTCGGGGCTTGATTTTACCATATTATTTCTGGTATTTTATAATGACGGTCGTATAAGTCGAATGTGCAAAACGCATGCTATTGTTCCAAGAGACTACGATATGCTAACGTCCACCTGACAGAATAACCACGAAGCACACTGCCTTTTTTTCTATGTATTGTGCCCACATGACCACACAGTAATACCCAAACTTTTCCAAAGCGACGTTTACACTGATTTGTGTTTTTTGGATATCACACCCTCATACACCTTTATCATAAGAGCATCCCTTATCTACAATGAAGCGTTTGATCAAGAGAAAATATGAAGCTGGTTTTAAATTAAAAGTCGCTGAAGTGGTGAAAGAAATTGGTAACTGCGCTGCTGCAACAAAATTCGACAGCGAGATTGGAGGAAACAAGAAGATGTAAAAGAAAAAAATTGTCGTATTTTTGAACAGGCGTATAAGTTGGATCTGATTTTTATCATCGATTTTTCAGGTTTCAAGACCCCACTTATACGTGAGTATATACAGTATATACATTGTGAACTCAGCATTTGATATGTGAGTCTTCCCAAATTGTCTAAAGACTGCAGTAGGTAAACTCATGTTTATAATTTCTACTCCTCTGCATTGTATAATTGTAGAACTATTTCTAATCTGCCTTTTTTAAGTAAAAGTCCTGAAAAGGTAGTTTTTCAGCAAAGAAGAACACATCATAGTACAGAAACTGAACTGCTTAAAGTAGTAAATGATTCATTTGCGGGTTAATGTAGACAGAGGCTGTATATCTGTTCTTCTTCTCTTAGACTCGAGTGCAGCATTTGACACCAATTACCATAGAATTCTAATAAATCACCTTAGTCAATGAGTGAGTCTCTCCAGCAGTGTCTTAAATTACTTTCCGTCTTATTCAACAGGTAGAAAATGTTTTATTAGTTGTGGTGATTATAGCTCAGAGATTTATAATATTATATATGGTGTACCATGAGGATCTATTCTGGACCTACTGTTATTTTCAATCTACATGCTCCCATTAAGCAGATTATCTCAAAACACAAGGTGAACTACCACAGTTACCACAGTGCAGATGACATGCACCTTTATCTCTCTATAGTATCTGATATCCTTGATGCTCTGGGTTCTCTGACCCAATGTCTGCCTTGAATTACTGGGCTGAAACCCACTATGGATTTTGTTTTTTTCTCCACCTTAACTGGAGCTTTTTTTCTGTCTACCCTGGCCAATTGACCTTATCATCAGATTATCATTTAGAGACTTAAAAAGCCAATTCTTTATTTAAGGGTTCTGTTTCTCTTAATTAAATATCTGTCTTATGTTAAGTGTACATTATTTTTTTCATATACTATTTATGCATTATTATTCTTATCCATTTTTAATTTTTTTTGCTACTTTTTTTAACATCTTTTATGGACTTTGAACTACAATGTTTATATGAAAATGTGCTATAGAAAGTAATGATAATTATAATAATTCTTTACATTTATATAGTGCTTTTCTAACCTACACAAAACACTTTCAGTGGGAAGTCACTTCAACCACCACCAATATGCAGCATCCACTTGTGCCAGTACACTCACTACACATTAGCTATTAGGTGGTTAAGGGGTGAGTGAGATACTCAATTAGAGACAGGAGATGATCGAGGTGCCAGAATGACTAGGCCTTTGAGAGCAATTTATCCTGGCCATATTGACATTAGTGTTATTTTCCTTAAATTGACTGTGCGGCCATCTTAGGCGAACATTTTTTCCAAGCACCCCATGATGCTTTGTAAAGCTAGTGTGATATGACAGAACTACAGCAGTTATGCACACAACTTTCACACATGTCGACATGACCACTGCTGAAAAACAGTGTGAAAACTGTCCACCGAAGCACTTGAAAGTGCTATGTGACATTTTTCCCTGTCTCTAACCACACTTGTTAATTGAACTCATGGTCTTTTCAAATCCAAGGGCTTTTTGATGGCTGTATGTGGGTTGTCAGTGAAATTAAAAGTCTAAAAAGGGGTCCTGAAGCCACAAAGGTTGAGAAACACTCCCAGATTTCCAGCCCGTATATGTTTAAAAAATAAATAAATAAACAAAACACTTGCAGTATTACAAGTACTGTTACTGTATATACTGTATAATACTGGTCATTGTGTGTGCAGCACTGTATGGCTAATTATGCATGCATACTAGTCGTGTGCCCTGCAACATCTCAAAACAAGCCTTGAAGAATCCCTTTCACTCTCCCTCTACCATCAGAAAATATCAGGACATGCTGTGAAATAATAAAAACAAAAGATGTACTACTGTTTACAAGGTGTTTCTTCTTGATGGCAGAAGAAAGTGTGAAGCATATGCACAGATACATGGGAAACAAAAACCTGTGCCCACTGTGCCTGGAACCATGACTTTAAACCATAAAACGAGCCAGTCTCTCGCTGCTACTTCATTGCATGGCCAACGTGTGGCCCAAGTTTGAAACTCTGTGAGCGCAGGAATGTATATTTTATTTACTCATTGCTAGTTTGTGACTGCTTGTTGCATTTTGTTTGTGGTATTCATTCCCTCTGCATCTTTTATTGTTTGTGGAATGGTGGTGCACCAGGTAGTACTGCTGCCTCATGTGGATGAATAATTTTAGACTAACATAGCATTCATCTGAAAGAACTAACATAAAGGGTTAATAAATGTCAGAAACCTGTTCAGGCACATCAGGAAACCAGATAATGGTCAACTGAAAAACATAGACAAAACTGTAATACACAAAATGTACTGAAGGATGACTAAGAGATCTGATGTCCTGTAAACAACAAGACTGGACAGTTGCTATATATACAGAAATCTCAAGGGTGGTAACTAAATACAAAGGAAAGAAGTATAATAAGCAGACAGTAAAATAGGCTTTTATTTTATACTAGCTGTTCCCCATGGCTCCACCCGCAGTAGTGAAACAGGACAAACTTTAAAAATCAATAGAGAAAAAGGCACCGCTAACTGAGAGGAGGCAAGTTATGCTCGAAAACACAGAGGTAGACCAACTCCCCATTCCTGACATCACACTTTCCCCTCCCCTCGGCCTGCAGCCTCTGTCTCGGATTAGCGTGAATACATCGCTCTTACAAGCGAACTATGATTCTTAGCGTGATGAAAGAAGTTGCAAAATTATCTGGAATGTTCAAGCAAACTCTAGAAAAAAAACCCAATCTAAATCTGTGAAGTAGTTCTCTCATTCGCTAGCTAAGCAGAAGTAAGGTACGCCCAGAGGCTGGCGCGTGAGTGAGGAGGGCCCTGCCCCCATCCCCTCTGCCCGCTGCGTCTCTCTTGGATTTGTGCAAATATATTGTTACCACAAGCGAACTATGATACATAGCGCAATGAGAGGACTTGTAAAATCAACTGGAATGTTCAAGCAAATTATAGAAAGAAATCCAATCTAAATCCTTTAAGTAGTTCTCTCGTGAAAAGTGGACAGACACACAGACAGACAGACAGATGCTAGATTTTATATATAGAGTATAAAGATAGATCATATGGGTGTAAACCAATGAACCAACCAGAGTAAATGTATGCACTAATTAACACTGTTATGTAAATTCAGCTGCTTATAAAATATACCTACATCTTTAGTATTTGACTATTTTGATCATGCTGTAGAAGAATGCTCCCTGTTCAAGCATTAGATGAAGAGTAGTAAATGACAAAGATGGACAAACCTGTTCTGCCTGACTTAAAAGGTTTTTTATCAAACTTGTCCCGGTTGAGGATAAGTTTCTTTCTTTAATTAAGATGTTGATTTCTACCACAGTCACAGCTCAAATCCCATCTGTGGCCACAATAATCAGTCCAGCATAGTTGGCTGACGTTTCCAAATCCCTCAGGGACCATTGTAATCTACTCAATAGTAGTTCAGTTCTTCCAGCCTCATTGACTTCATGAACATTTCTGTGATTTTGATGAACTCAAAGTGAAGCACATTTAACATTTGTTCAGTACCAGTTTTTAAACATAATATCTATTTCACTTTCCCAATTCACTTAAATAAAATTCAGTGTAAAAAACGTCCATTAAAACTTAACACTCAAAAGATTAAAAAGAACTCGCAATATTACATTTTATTTTATAATTAAATAGCCTTATTATGTGTAGTTCATATTTCAAACTGTCTTTTAATTTTAATTAATAATCAGAGCTGTACTTTGTCAATCGGGTGGCATGGCAGTCTGGTATTTAGCTCTAAGGTCCTCCTTCAGTTTTTGGCCCAGCCTCAGTGGATGTGGAGGCAGCACATTCTGACATTAGGTTTTTTACTCAGCTCCTAATGTTACATTAGTGGTTCTCAACCTTTTTGGCCTTGGGGTCCAGTTTTATCTGTTTTTGTTCATTGATGCAATAATTCTAATGCAATGTAACTAGCCAACATTTTCCCATGAATGACACATATTAACAAAGAAGACTAAACACGTATTCATCTTTTAAATGCTGTGTACATAATAAATGAAACATGTATGGTAGCAACCCAAAAATAACTCAAAATATAAGTGTTTAATACTGAATCAAATGTAGTGTCCATTATTCTTATTAATAAGTAACCTGGGCTTGTCTGATCTTCACAAGTTCACAAGCAGGGCCTATCCTGGGTAGACGGCCGCCTTTGTGCGGATGTGGTTTCGCCGCCTGTTTCCTGAAGAGGCATTAGCTCTCTTGGAAATGTGTTCTTTTAAAATTGTGGCATATTAAATAATTAAACAATATCGTAATATACCAGAAAAGGTGGTATCCCTCCCATCGTGATTACGGCGGTTCAAGAATCACATGAGAAAAAATATCTTTTAGCTTATATTTACTGACGGTTAACGTGGTTACAGACGGGGAGACATATGGACCGACTTTATCCAGGTGGGAAATCTGGATCAACACAGCCCTCCATTTCTCTCGTCCCCACGCTGGAAGGTTTTTCGACCTTTGTCGACACAGCCTCCGAGGGTCTGGCTGCTGCCCAAGCCTTTTTATACTGTTCTTCTTCAACTTGCTGGTCCTTTCTGTCTCCAAACAAGGGCTGAATTCCTCCTCCACAAAATACAGAAATATCATAGTGCTTACATGCCGATTCTCATTCTCCCAATAAGGAAAGAAGATTTGTGCTGATAGAGGACAGAAATACCCTAACCTGTGTTTAAGCTGACTATACAAGCCTCCAGTTGTCTTTGGCTATCTAATCCAATGCTTGGCTAGCAATTCTAACTGCTGAGCCCCTGTGTGCCACAGTTAACATGCACATGTGAATAAAACTCATAACAGTATTGTCCAGATATAGTGACATAAAGAAAAATGTAGTATTACACCGCCCTACGTACTTATTTTCTATTATGATATAACGGATATTACTATTACATGTACTACTTCAAACAGATTAAGAAGGTGTTAGGGTTAGAGTCGGGATGTATAAACAAAATTTAATTTCAAACGATTAGTTTTTATAAAAACTAAATAAAGAATCACAAAAATAAAAAAATCACATACATACATTAATTTATTAGTTAAACATCAAAGAATGATTCTCCTAGCTTTAACAGTAGCAAATTCATCTATTATGTTTGAATAATCCAGTTTTTCACAAATTTCAGATTCTATAGACAGAAGCGCAACATCACTCAATCGTTGTTGGCCCGCTTTCACGTTTTGTCTTTCTCTCGGACATTCTAAAAAATAGGTAGAATAAAGGGCTAATTCAAATACAATAATAATTTTGTAATAATCTTGGGCCTAATTCACACAAGTGACATATACACAATACACACTAATGTCATGTCAGTGTGCATTGGGCAATAAGTAAACATGTAAAAGTCTGTAATTTTTCTGAAATATTTCATTAACACTTTGAGCCCCACGTGCGCCACCGACGGTCATTTTAAATGTAAAAATACATTGCCGGTAAAAACGTGGGCTCAAAGTGTTAAAAAAATCTGTACATACTTTCTCAATGAAACAGCATATTATAATCATAACGTACGTTTGTGTAGAACCACGAGTCCTGAGCCTTTGTGTAGTCCAAACAAATAGAATCAAACCAAACCAAACCAGCCTAGATTAGAAAGCCGGCTTATTTAATCGTTCTAAGCGACAGGCAGCTCTGCACACAGTGACAAACAGTCAATTCAGAGATCGCCGCAGCCCCGCTGTCTTTTGCCGCTTCTCTTGACTCGCAATCCCGTTGAGGAACGTACGCGTCTCACATGAAATCTATCGCCTTCGCGACGCAACTATGAAACATGCAAGTTGAACGTTGACTAAGGGACTACACACATTTAGAGTTTTGGTCGCGCGTAGCGTGTCGTAAACACATGGTAAGCAATGGAACCGTTCAGACAGAGCGTGCGATGAGCCGGCGACCATCAAAGGCTTTTGCGCCCGCTCGCGCGAGCAAATCGCTATGTATGTGGAGTCCC
>JANRMT010062822.1:21712029-21741229 GCA_026402145.1 Polypterus bichir lapradei
GGGGGGGGGGGGGTTAAAAAACGAGAAACAGAATGGAGGTTAGGAAAAGATGAAGAAAGCTGGAAGCAGAGAGCCAGTGTGGGAGCGAACGAGCAAGAGTAGGCTCGCATTATTATCAACAGGCAGCTGGGATATAAGCCCCTTTGTGGAGTGTTTGGCCGGCACTTGGGGGCAGGAAGCAATGGTCGCTTCTGCTGAGCACTTATGAGGAGCAGGAGTGATCGGAAGGCTGTTGGCTCACCGTGTAAGGCCGAGAAAGGCAGCGGGAGTCAGAGGCTTGGGAGGTTGAGGCCCCAGCATGAGCGCCCTGGTCGCTGGGGAACCTAAGTCTTGGTCTGGATCAACAAAATGAAACCAGGGATCTTGAAGCCACCAGACCAGCAGAAGTAGGAGAAGGTCAGCTGCAGGTAGGGCGACTCCCCTGGTGCATAGCCTGGATGGGAGAAGCAGGGGAGCCACCAGCAGAAGCCGCCACCGGGTTTTGTTTTTAACCAGTATTTTAACCTCGTTTTTAATGGAACTATTTATTGGATTTTAATCTCCACTGTTTCACCCTGGTTTTAATGGATTATTTATTTAATGACGTTTTGGAGCACTGCACTTTATTTGAACACTTTGATTTGGTTTTTTTTTAATAAAAACACTGTTTGCACTTTCCACTTTCCCATGCATCGTTTTGGTTTCTTCATTGTCCAGCTCATCCGGTTACATTACTGATGGAGTTTGGTTCAAGAGGCTCCCAAAAGTGAAGTGGGAGCATGGAGCAGAACCCACATTGTCACACATGGTGACTAATTGAGCCTGCATATTGGGATACACGCTGCTCTTTACGAAGGATGCACAGGGATCTTTTATGACCACACAGAGTCAGGAACTCGATTTTACATCTCATCCGAAGGATGGCACCATTTTTACAGCCCAGTGTCCCCATCACCGCAGTGGAGCATTGGGATCCACATTCAGTCCACATGGTAAGCACCCCCCACCACCCAGCTGGCCTCACCAACACTTCTTTCAGAAGCAACCTAAGCTTTTCCTAGATGGTCTTCCATCCAAGTACTGGCCAGGCCCAAACAGATGTAGCTTCAGGTAAATGACCAGTTCTGAAGCACATATGGTATGGCTGCCGACAATTGAAATGAGCACATGGTTTGCCTGTGCTTAAGATGACATTTCTTTTCTTTTCGGTTAGTACAAAAGGTTCATTTTAGGATGTTATAACCAAAGGCACCAAATTGGGAGACCAACATCACCAATCCATGTTAAGCATTGAGTGCCCTCAGGCTGACTTTGCTGCAGTTTCCAGTGGAGAAAATATTAGTAATGGAGAGCCACGACTTAAATACTACTAATGAGTGTGTGCATCATTTTATAGTCTGTGTCACACTACACATCTGTGTAGGTCACTTGCTGGTCTTCCCATTGTTTTCCATCTGTAATTACTGTTGATCTGGGGTTCAATCATATATTCAGTTTCCAATGTTTGTTTTCTGATCTTTTGCCAATTCCTTTCTGCCTATAAGTTTTACTTTGCCCTTTTATCAATGTATTTGTGTACTGATTTATTACATGACTTCTAGTCAGAGGGGATGTCAAGTTTGATGGTTGCACTTGCAGCTCTTGTCACCCGAGTATGTGAATTTACACGCCTAGAAATTTCAAGGCATGTCAAATTATTTAATTCTTGAGATTTACATTTTTTTGTAAGATATTTGGTTTCAGTTATTTTCTGCTAATTATAATCTAAATGTTAAATCTTTTACCTTCTTTTGTTTAATCTCTGTGTCCTATGGTAATTATGTCAAGTATTTTATTATGTTTAATGGGGAGAGGCAGAACCTTTAAGTAGATTATAGACCCCCGGTGCTTTAATCAGCCGCACTGTAGCACTCAATGACTACTCAAGGTTCACTCAGCCTCTGCAGTTTTGTGGTGGCATTTGTTTGGATCCTTAGTATGTTCTTCTGCTGCTTTTGTGAATTTGTTTGTGGTCTTTTGATCTTCACCTTTGGTTAAAACTTGATTTCATAATAATATTTTGACTTGCATCTCTAGGCACTTGATTACTTTTTGTGAATTTCTTTTTTTCTTTGCTTTTTGGAATCTTTGTTCTTGAATTTTGCATTTTCTGGTTCTTATTTTTTGAACGCATACTTATTTTTTTGAACTTAGCATTTTTTGACTTGTCAAATTTGTTTGACATCTTGCATCTTTTTTCTGTTTCATAGCAAAAATAATAGTAATTCTTTACATTTATACTGAGCTTTTCTCATTACTCAAAGTGCTCTCTACGATTGTGCTTCCTTAGCTCTCTAATTAATACATTTAATAATTAAGTATTGTTAGTGTGGACAATGTTTTGTTTTTTTTAAATTTCCCTCACCTTTTGTTGGTCCATTTATAACAACTTTCTGTGGCTGAGATATTATAAAGGAGAGTTCCTAATCCTGAGGAGTGGACAAACTTTCTAGTTTTTTTTAGCTCCAAGTGTTTCTTTCTGTCCTGCTCTGGACTGGACAATCACAGCACTGTCATTTTAGAGACACTAGGTGCATGCTGCTCTTTCTGGTTTCATTTTACATGGAGTGTAATTTCAGATTCTGGACGGCTGCAGGTTTTCATTCCAACCCTTTTAGTAAGTAGCAACCAATTACCACTGATAACAGAACAAACACCTTCCCCTTGATTTTTAGTGAATTATTTTTTTAAGATTCAGAACCCTTAGCGAGCTGAGGGACAATACTGAGATGCCATGTGAGCCAACAGATGACCAGCAAACTCAGGAGTCTTAAACTCGTTTCCTGGAAGGTCACCATTTTTACTCCCAACTGATTCCATAATTAGAAGCCAATTCTTGCTATTAAAATAACAGATTATTTTATTCCACTGCCTATTTATGCTCTCCTTCTGCAACATCAGAAATTGAAGAAATGGATGATAAAGCTCAATTTTTTTTAAAACGCCATTGTAGTGTTTTGTGGAAAACTTTTACCTTTTTTGTTCTGAATATTTTACTCAGAGAAACATCAAGTTAGCTACTTGTCTGTTATCTCACATTGCAGCCTACAGTATTATGGTTGGACTGCTGTTTAAGGAATAATTGAAACTGGTTTAAAATGTAATGAATCTTGAAAAGCACGGCAAAAGTAAATTAAGCTAAAGACATACAGTACAGGTATGTCCCATTAGAGACTGTAACTGGATACAAATTAAGAAAGTCTGGAATGAAAACCTGTGGCAACTGCATACCCTCAGGATCAAAGTTTGACACCTGATTTAATAATTCATAAGAAGAGCCAGTACTTCAGCATTGGCTTCTGTTACTAATATAGGGGTACTGCATAGACATGAAGGTGTGACCCTGAGTGCATCACTGGGCTGTAGTCATTTGAAGATCCAACTTTCATACAAAAACCTCTGGAATAACAGTTGCCACGAAAAGTCAATTAAATAAAATAAAATGTGCTGGTCTGGCCTTTGTGTTGCTTTTTGAGGCCTGCTTCCCCTTTTGTTTCTTGATTGCAGTAAATCAGATTTCAGAATGGAATCCACTTACACATTGGAAGCTCTACTAAATGCCTTTTACTTAATGAATGGAGATATATATTAAAAAATTGGAAAATCCATCCATAGCTGGTAAGTGGTACTCCCAGCAGTAAATTGGCTGATCTATCAGCTGGAATACCCATAACCCCATACCTTTATAGACATTGAGACCTTTTAGATTAAGCAGCCTTCCATTTTGAATTCAGTTTTATCTCACTTGACCCTGCCTCATTGGCTACCATTTGCAGCACAAATCATGAAGGTGGTATGAGTGGTATGTTTGGTCTTATATACTGGTAAATTGCATTTTTGTCCTCAGCCCCAGACTGATCATGTGATAACTACATTGATGCTGGGCTGAAAAGCTGCTGCCGTAGCACCACAATAACAGAGCAGATTGCTCTTCCAAATTCAACACCATCATTTTATAACAACTTAATACCAATTGTGGCCTCTGAAGCTAAATATCCTGATTCCAGGAGCATCAAGTTAGTATTGTGTTAACATAAGAAGCACAAAAATAGGTTAACTTTTATAAAGTTGTGGAGCTTTGTTTATGGAACATACAAAGTAATATGCTGGCTTTTAATCCAAATCTATCTGCTTATAAATAACGCATGTTGAACACACTGAAGTGTGCAGAAATGGCATTTCAACATACCAATGTGTGTAATTTGGTAAATTGGTTTGTGCTGCTGTCTTACAGCCACAGACAGGCCTGAAAAATGACTTTTCTTCCCATGTCTCAAAGACATGCATGTCAAAGTAATTAGTGACTCTACCATGCCCACGTGAAAGAGTGGGCCCAATAAATGACCAAAAATGATGGTTATGCTAAATTCTTACTGGATGATGCAAGAATTTCTGAATGTTAGACCAGGGTGAATGAATTTTTTTATATTGCTTCTAGGGCTGCAACGATTAGTCGACATAATCAACAATGTCGACTACAAAAAATCATTGACACAGATTTTTTTTTTTTTTTATTGTCGACATGTCATAAACAGAACCTTCAATCGAAGCTCCAGTCACAAAGAACCACACATTTGTTTTTGTAACTGCAATGCACTACATAAACGGCTGGGGGTAGTATCATTTGTTATTGTTTGTCAAGGCTGCACACAGTCCTATCAACAAAGAAGAATGTAGAGGAAAATAAACGTGGTTGCAATGGCAAGTTGGATAGAGTAGGGGGAAGGAGATGGAAAAAAAATTGAGACAGAAACTTTCTAAAGTGTGGAAGCACTTCACCAAAAAAGAAAAAAAACTTGAATGCAGATTATGTAAAGCAGAGCTTTCTTTTCTCGGCAGCACCACCGCGATGCACGAGCATCTGAAACGCAAGCATCCTGGAGCTGTGATGCCGCCGTGTCACAAGAGGGAAGTTTTAGTGAGTAAAGTTAGTGTCACGTGTTAACGTTGATGTTTGTACTATAATGTGTATATCAAGGTTTCGACAATGATAGTTAACCATTAAACCGACACATACTTGGGGGGTTAATGCACCCCTGGATGGCAAATACTTTTTAGCTGCACTTTTTAAGTAAATGTTACAATTCAAAAATGAAATATGAAATTTTGATGAAACATTCATTTTTTTTTCATGCAAAGAGCATCACAATTACTGCAACACTGATTATTTTACACACAGTAAATGAACTGTAAAAACTATTTAAAAAAAAAACAAAAAACTGCAACAATCTATTATTATATGTTCAAGGTGCAACTGAAGCCATTAATGAAATTCAGTAAATCACCAAGCCAACTGCGCTTGAACTGGCAGCATGCAAACACACAGAGGTAAACGCTGATGATTTCAGGCTCATCTAGTGCAGCGGCTGAATCCCAGAGACAGTGGTGCTGCTGTTCTGCCAGGGTGCCAGTGCTCATGAGCTGGCTGCTCAATGAATGTACGGCGCTGACTGATCAGCTCTGGTGCACTGCCAAATTGCTCTGTGAAGCAAATATAGCCGGTTACAGGGTTCAATGAATGTATGTCGCCGCATATACTCGGCTTTGGCGTGCTACCAAATTGCACTGAAAACCGACTCTAGCTGGTTGCAGCGGTTTAAAGGTTAAGTGAATATAATTTCAGTTATGTTTGGAGCTATAGTAAACGAGTGAATAGGAGTAACTGAGCCATAATAGTTGTTTTTTCTTCTTTTTTGTATAATATTTGAGTTCATATGAATAGTAAACCATCTCTAACTAACGTTACGTAACTTGTGTTTTGGAGTATATCAGTAATTAGCTTGTTACATATTTAGTCAGTTATTTTTTTATTTTGCCATAATATAGTACATGATGTAATAAATTACAACACTTTTCTTTCAGAGTGTGATGATTAAAACATCTTTCTCCGTCTGCAAAATCATTCCTGTGTATTCCTGCTACCTCTACTCCTTCTGAGCGTCTCTTCTCAGCAGCTGGGAACATTGTCTCAAAGAAGACAGCCAGCCTCACACCAGAGCATGTCGAAATGCTTACATTCCTGCCCTACAATCAGGAATACAGGAACTGAATCTTTTATAAATGGTACATTATTATTTTATTTGAAGCTTTATTTAAACTTTTGGTTTTTAAGACACAGCAGTGGCCATTTTTGGTTAAGTTAAATGCACTTTTTGTGTTTAAAAGACCATGTGCACTTTAGTTTATGTTCCATCCATTTTCTAACCCGTTGAATCTGAACACAGGGTCCTCACAGCAGATGAGGTAAGACATGCACTGGAGCCCAGAACAGGATGTGCAACCACAGGTTGCAGGCATCAAAATAGTCAGGCATGAAATAATCGTCACTAATCTAAAAATAGATTGAATGATTAGTCGACTACCAAAATAATCATTAGTTGTAGCCCGAATTGCTGCTTAACATTTCTTCTCCTTTAATGTTCTGGTTATTTAAGTCATTATTTGGTAATAAATACACAAGTGAGTAACACTAAAGCAGCTGGTGCTGACTTTAGCATTTAGTCCCATTTGCACCCGTGTCCACTCCAATCACTGAATAGAAAGAGGAAAAGAAAACAGATTTAAAATGTAAAGCTATGCTAAAAGTTCTTAATATATAAAGCTCAATGCAAGTGTGTTTGTTCTTTATAAAAATCTACACCCTTGGTCCAATCTCACCAAAATTTGGCACACATATCCAACTTTGTGAGGAAGAGACGACTTGCTACTTTGGAATCCAAAAATGGACCATGAGGTTAACTTTAGGGCAGGATTCTTTTTTATTAAAGTGAGTTAAGAACAGTGCATTTACCTGGATTTCGAGTCCTGAAATTAAATGGTCTCCGAGAGGGTAACCTTGAAGAAACACCATTTACAGAGGTTAGACAGAACTGCATTAAAATCACTAACTCAGGCAATACTGGGTACTACTGGTAGTTTCAAATAAATGTAAATGTCACACTAGTGCATCTTTCTGAATGCAAAATAAAGACAGAAAAATAGTTCAGCTGATTAAATAATAAAATCAACTAAAGGTAAAATTATGACTCGCTGAAACTGGTTGGGAAGAAAACCTGCAGCCACACTGGGGATACCCCCAGTACTGAATTTTAAAAAGCCCACTTTTACTTAAGAGTGAGCAGGTGGTTAATGCCTTTATTTTAAAAAAAAAAAAATATATATCAGGTATGATGAAATTTATTAATAGTTCAATTAACTAACAAACTAACTTCAGGAAATGCACATGTCCCTTGCATTGTCTTCTTTAGCTATGTATCAAAAACACTGCCCTTATCTAAACATGTTAAAAAATAGTTTATTCTACTCTGGATAGGACAAAGGAAATGTACCACTATAGTGTTCGATTAGTAGGTATGTCCTACCTACCAAAGAAATATGGGGGCTATAAAAATATGAAGTAAGCAAGTGCTGTATGCATACCGGTAATTAAGTCTTGGTGAGGGAAAAAAAACCATTACATTTTATACTTTCATGTTGACCACAAAATAGTTAAATGGTAAGGAATTTCATTTTTAATTTTGACAACACAGATGTGTTTTGTTAATCTCAAGAAAGCATTAGTACAAATAATACTAATACCAGTCCAAAAATGCAATGCTGTATTCTTAAACTGAGACAAATTAACATTGGATTTCTTTTTTCAATCTCTTACATTTACATGTCTCTATTTGCTTAACAGTTGTTTATTAATTTCTGTCAGGCTATAACTACATGAGGCAAGTTAAAGGAGTACTCGCGATGGCTGCTTTAATTCCATTTACAACTTCAGAGGGTAAAGGCACTTTTCCCTTCCTTGTTTTTATTTCATGAACTACATGCAAATGATTTCTTGAGCACTGACTTCCAATTTTCTTGAATCTGAAATTGAGACTGTTGAATGAATCCCTTCCATATATTTTGAATGAATGAAAAACTGACAAGTAGTAGCATTAGTGAGCATAGATGAGGTATGACTATTAAAATCACTTTTAAGTCTAGTCATTTTGTACCTGATAAAAAGGAAAACATCATGAACTCAGTAACCAAATAGAAAGAGTGAGTTTTATGTAATACTGTAAGTGTAGTGTTGTCAATCAATTCCAGTAGCTAAAACCATTAATAATATCAATACTAGGCTTTCAAAACAGGAGTACAGAATGTGGCAAAAATGTCTTCATTATTGCTGGCAGGCAAAATTCACATCACTTTATTTATACATCTATAGACTGTGGCAGACTGCCAGGGTCCGTGACCGGCCAGGACACCCCTTCGTTATATGCTCAAGGGGAGCAGCCATGGACTGTCCAATACCTCCCCCTGGATGCTAGATGGCTGTACCCCTGGGTTGGAGCGGTGCCTCCATTTCTCGTAGGGCTCCATGGGAATTGGAGTTGGGTGCAGTCCTGTTGGGTCCTGCAGGCGCCGCTAGGGTGTGCTGTAGCTGGAACTTCTGAGTCCTTATGGGCAGTGTTTTCACCACACCCGAAACTTGGCAATCAAGCACCTGGAGCACTTCTGGGTGAACTATAAAATGGGCCAGCAGCCACCACTCCGGGAGCCAAAGTTGGGAGGAGGAGGAGGAGGACGACAAAGTTGCCTGGGAGGAGTGGTGGAGGAAGAAGAAGAGTATGCTTTGTCTTGGTGGTGGTTTATTTGTACTTGTTACTGTGTTGTGCCTGTGGGGATCATGGGGAAGACGTGCCCCACAGGTGAAGAAAATAAATAAAAAAAAACAAAAACAAAAACAAAAAAAGTTTCTTGGTTTTTATACATGCCTCCATGTGCATCTGTGTTGGGTCAAGCGCCTATATAGAACCTTTTGTTACAGGACTTTTTTTCCTGCTTTTTTCAATGAGCTAGGGTCTTGCCTGTCTCTCACTTAAATCCATTTTTCAGTCTGATAACATAATAAAAGCCACAATATTACATTAAGATGGTGACCAGTTATATTCAGAATGGCAAGGATAAGGTTTACTTGTTTCTGGCTTTTCTGGAACGTCTGAAGTGTCAAGTGTCAGGTTCTGAAGGATCCTTTCATTTCTAGAAGAAAATAGGCAATCTCATAACTGTATAGCCTGGCCAAGGAGGATACCCAACACCTCACAACACATGCTGCATACCTCTGTGGACATTTGTTTCACCCTCAAAAAAATATGCTGTTTATTTCTCTCTTTCCTGCTTTCTCAGTTTTTTTTGTTACACCAGGAAGCTCATCTCCACAAATATTTCAAGGTTTTTCTCTGGTATCTGCTCAGTAGAGATACATTTGTGATACATTTACCATGTGTTCCACATACAGTAAATGGAAGCATTTCTATCAGATCCTTAAATAATCTGTTCTCTTTAAGACATCCTTCTATTTTGTAGGTAATGAATAAAGAGTGTATAAGATTTAGTGGGTACTCAACTGTAATTATAAACAGTAAGCATTTACCAATATACATTTCAGTCTATAAAATAAGAAATTGTGATTGAACAGAAGTCTGGTTTAACCAATCACTTTTGTCTACCTTTAGTATCCATAATAACATCTTGCCTGAAGAAGGGGCCTGAGTTGCCTCAAAAGCTTGCATATTAGTTAGCCAATAAAAGTTGTCATTTTGCTTGGCTTTTCTCTACATTCATAATGGCTAACACGGTACAACACCCTAGTACTATATCCATACCAGAAAATTCTCCATCTTACAAAAATCTCTCTTATTAGCAGATATTAGTCTTTTAATTTCACTTACTTAGAAGGAAACCTCATAAATCAAAGTTTGCTGCATGAAATGGACTAGAAATTCCAATCTAATGCCCCGGTGCAGTGGTGGGACTATACTATGCCAACATCCTGACACACTGAGGATCCTGTGACATAAAAGAGCACTGGAGATTTTTTTTCTTCAGTTTTTATCTTGATGTTAACATCTTATCAATTTCTGATCTAGTTTGTTTTTTAAGATGTTAATTTCTCTCGTTTGTAAACTGGTATACACGTTCTCATGGTCTACTAATTTTAATTTATATGAAGCACTTTATAATTTATTAACACAGATTTCACATAGACGTTTCATTGCTGGATCGAAGTGTAGCACATGGAACAACAATGGGAGCTTGGAGAGAAGGTTCAAGACTACAATGTTGTTTGGTGAATTAAAAATTTAAAAAGACAGAATATTAATGCATATATGAATAGGAATAAAACTGTGCTTGACTGTTTAAGTTTATAAATTATTCAGCAGTACAACCAGACATGGAATAAAAAAGACAGTAATCATACTGTATTAAAGAAACACTTCACACCTAACAACAGGTAGTTTCTTTTATCCTTTTATACAGCATGTTTCAATTACTACCCTTTTAAAAATGTCTTGAACTATTCAATATCAAAGCAGATGCAAGACTTCTTAGTTGTCAATTAAATTATTGTTGTCACCAATAAAAATATAAATAAAATAGACAAGGCAGCAGAGAGAGAGAGAAAAAAAAACTGATGAAGTTAAGCTTTTTAAATTCAAATGTTACAAGAAAATAAAACAGGAATTTAGTACCTGGATGCTTTACTAGGCAGAAAGACATACAGTACACATATGTGCAATCCGCAAAAAAACATCAAATCCGCACATTAGAATTTGTAACTTATAAAATCAAAAGGCAGCTGGGAAGAGACAGGAATGAACATGTGCAATGAAAGCGTATAACAAGCAAAGTCCAACAGACTTACAAAATAAAATTTGTCATTTGAAAATTTTCCATTTTTGAATGTATTAAGTAACAAACACTTTCACTAACCAATTTGACAAGAAGGAGGATGAGGTTAAACTTCTTCAAATGTATTAAAAAGAACAAAGAAAATGTGAAAATGAATGTGCTATTGTATTTGAAGACATGCAAGTTTCAGCTTTCTGTGAACACATCATTTTCAGAAAATAATTCACAATAAGGTACTATATATTTAAAACTAAACACAATTACAAAAAAGTGCAATCTTGGAAATGTACTTCGATAAAACTGAATCAACTTCTGTATCAACTATCAACCTGTTTTAAGTTTACATACGATAACCAGTGCTCATGAACATAGCCAACTTTGAAGCAAGTATGTGTAATCTTACTATGACTACCTTTAGGCAGCCATATTCCTTTCCATTGATTAACTAATGGAAGTTGTTTTAAAAACATAAACAATATGTACTTCCACTATGACTTTTTTTTTCTGACAGTGTTATGAGGAAGAAAAATACTTGTAACCTCTGAGTAAATATTTTAACAACATGTAATATCCCCTATGGACAGTTTTCGAGTATGGAAATGCTTGGGCTTAATGACTGTAAAATTCAAAATCAATCCTTTAAGTGTATTATAACTTTTAACTGAACTCATAACAAGCATGTCTGTATGTATATCAGTCCAGAAGTACAATTAAGGCAGTATTTTTCTTTTTAGTAATTTTACTTGTGCGTTGTTCTTTTTTCTTTCTTTCTTTTCTTTTTCTTTCTTTTTTTTTTTTTTACAAAGTAATCAAGTGTTTTTAGTTTGATTCCAATTAAACTATATGTTGTGTTACAGGAGCTGAAGATTTGCATGTCTTATCACCAGGAGCTTTACACACACAAGCATTGATCTGTTCACATTTTGGCTGATTACACTGTTTGTACCCCAGCAAAAATGCAAAAACTGCAATTCCTTAGTTGAAAGGAACATACTGTAATTCCTTTCCTAGCCACAAAATCCACCTGGTAAAGGCTAAGCATTTCAAGAACTTATGGAAAAGAACAAATAATTCTGCTAAGTACACTACATTTTGTACACAGAAGGACATTGGTCCAGGAGGATATGGAGGAGGAAAAACAGCTAAGCTATAACAAAATAAAACATTCAAGGAAACAGTGCCACTCTGCTTTTAAACCACAGTTTGGTGATGAAACTTAACAGTTTTATGGCAATATGAACATCTATCTTTATATGATTGTTTTCCCATCTGGCCAAGCCCCTACTTGCTGCAGTGCCGTTTTCTCTTGATTTATTTAATTAAAAAAAATTATAGTCAACCTAAAATTAGGAATTTTACCACCTGTAAAACATTTTATACAGATTGGCTTCACAAGTGACGACGCTCTATCATCTGCTGAGGAACTGGTGAGAGCTGCATCAGAACTATATACATCAAAATTTTAGTATCAAAAATCCTTCACCATTTCAGCTTATCTTTGCATGACACAAAACACTAAGAACTCAATACAAATTTGGCTACCACTTCCAGAAGTCAAATAGAATTCTATTTTAAACTGAACGTTGTGGCTCTATACTCTAGAATATCAAATGGAGTACACCTAAACCAATACAATATATTACCTATATTAATGGTTTGATCTATAGCAGCAAAGGCACTGTACATCAGCAGATCCACAGACTTGGTTCTTTTAAGCATTCAATGCACAAATTTTCCAAAAGTATTATTTACACATGTAGTGAATGATCACATGACTCTGTCTATTAGAAAGATTTCCCAAGCAAATTCCTGTGAAATATCTGCCAACAATCCACTTCTGGAACATGTTTACAAATACCACCTTCTATTTAGGAAACTGGAACCCACACCTAGACATCGGGTAGTTGTACAGGTATTTTGGATGCTTGTGCACTTCACAATATAACTCATCTGGATTCAAAGTGAAGTCCCTGTTTTAATGACCTTAGATAACTGGAATGTAATCCAAATTAACCAAGTTCCAGTTGTAGTTTACTGTAAAAATAGGTGGCTTTGGAAAGGGAACAGAAAATCTTCTCCGGAAATCTTAAGTCAATATTATCTTTCTGTAAAAAGAAAGAGAAAACTCAGTTTTAATCTGGAAGTTAAACATTCAGCGGCTATACATTTGCATAGTCAATATTCAACTCAAAGTTAAAAAGGTTTTCATCTTCACTTAGAAAATAAATAAAGTTCTTGATAAAAATTATATTTCCTCTGGTAAAATACCATTAAGCATGCTATTAAATGTTTACTATTCTATGATATACAGTATCTCACAAAAGTGAGTACACCCCTCACATTTTTGTAAATATTTTATTATAACTTTTCATGAGACAACACTGAAGATATGACACTTTGATAAAATGTAAAGTAAAGTAGTCAGTGTACAGCTTGTATAACAGTGTAAATTTGCTGCCCCCTCAAAGTAACTCAACACACAGCCATTAATGTCTAAACCACTGGCAATAAAAGTGAGTACACCCCTAAGTGAAAAATGTCCAAATTGTGCCCAAAGTGTCTATTTTCTGTGGCCACCATTATTTTCCAGCATTGCCTTAACTCTCTTGGGCATGGAGTTCACTAGAGCTTCACAGGTTGCCACTGGAATCCTCTTCCACTCCTCCATGACGACATCACGGAGCTGGTGGATGTTAAGAGACCTTGCGCTCCTAGACCTTCCGTTTGAGGATGCCCCACAGATGCTCAATAGGGTTTAGGTTTGGAGACATGCTTGGCCAGTCCAGCACCTTTACCCTCAGTTTCTTTAGCAAGGCAGTGGTCGTCTTGGAGGTGCACTTGGGGTTGTTATCATGTTGGAATACTGCCCTGCGGCTCAGTTCCCGAAGGGAGGGGATCATGCTCTGCTTCAGTATGTCACAGTACATGTTGGCATTCATGGTTCCCTTAATGAACTGAAGCTCCCCAGCGCCAGCTCATGCTGCCCCAAACCATGACACTCCCACCACCATAAATGACTTTAGGCGAGACACACTTGTATTTGTACTCCTCACCTGGTTGCCGCCACACACGCTTGACACCATCTGAACCAAATACGTTTATCTTTTACGTTTTACATGGTTCCAGTAATCCATATCCTTAGTCTGCTTGTCTTCAGCAAACTGTTTGTGGGCTTTCTTGTGCATCATCTTTAGAAGAGGCTTCCTTCTTGGACGACAGCCATGCAGACCAATTCCATGCAGGGTGCGTTGTATGGTCTAAGCACTGACAGGCTGACCCCCCACCCCTTCAACCTTTGCAGCAATGCTAGCAGCACTCATACGTCTATTTTCAAAAGACAACCTCTGGATATGACACTGAGCACGTGCACTCAACTTCTTTGGTTGACCATGGCGAGGCCTGCTCTGAGTGGAACCTGTCCTGTTAAACCGCTGAATGGTCTTAGCCACCGTGTTGCAGCTCAGTTTCAGGGTGCTGGCAAGCTTCTTATAACCTAGGCTATCTTTATGTAGAGCAACAATTCTTTTTTTCAGATCCTCAGAGAGTTCTTTGCCATGAGGTGCCATGTTGAACATCCAGTGACCAGTATAAGAGAGCGTGAGAGCGATAACACCAAATTTAACACACCTGCTCCCCACATTCACACCTGAGACCTTGTAACACTAACGAGTCACATGACACCGGGGAAGGAAAATGGCTAATTGGGCACAATTTGGACATTTTTCACTTAGGGGTGTACTCACTTTTGTTGCCAGTGGTGTAGACATTAATGGCTGTATGTTGAGTTATTCTGAGGGGACAGCAAATTTACACAAGTTATACAAGCTGTACACTGACTACTTTACATTGTATCAAAGTGTCATATCTTCAGTGTTGTCCCAGGAAAAGATATAATAAAATGTTTACAAAAATTTGAGGTGTGTACTCACTTTTGTGAGATACTGTACACATTTAAAAATGGACCAGTTGAGATTTTTGCGAATTCTCGTTCGCATTCATGGAAATCCTGGTTCCTGTTCTCTTTTTGAGTATTACCAATGATAGATGTGAAGACACCCATCATATTCTTGCAAATATTTTGGGTTTAGCCTTGTTATTATTTAGCAACTAAATGTCACTCTGTAGATTTTAACTTCTTTTTTGTAAAAGTTATTAAAAAAAAAAAAAAAAAAAAAAAATTTAGGGTTCATAAGATACTGTGTAAAATGTAAAATTTAACATGAGAAATGACACAGCAGTGCTACAGTACATCAAAAAACGGTCTACTTAGCAGTATAGCATGCATCTAATTAGTCTGCAGAATCAATAGGTTACAGTAAAACCCATGACTTAATATTACTTTTAAACACATATAAAGCTAGGGCAGACCAAATAGGTGATTTAATACTTGGTGTGTGTCTTCAGTCATAATACAGAAGCTCATGCTAGAAGAAAACACTTTGGAAATATACTTGTATTATCCATCCATTATCTAGCCCGCCATATCCTAACTACAGGATCACGGGGGGGTCTGCTTAATTTTAAATTAAGTATGTGGAAATAATAATAATAATCCAATATCCTATCCCTATCTTAAAATATTAAATGAATAATAAAAAAAGAAGTGGATATAAAATGACTTGCCTCAAATTGTAATACTCTGGTCTTGCAGCTCCATCCAATCATAATTTAAATACTGGTTAGAAAATCCTTTGTTATAATAAATACTAAGTTTTTCTTTTGTTTTTTTTTTTTTAGTTTACAAGTTTATGTCAATACAAGAATGCCTGGCTTCAATCAGGCAGTTCTTTGCTGAAGATTTGGTATCATAAGCATTTACTGTACATCCGCAATAGTAGTAGTAAAAGGTCCAAGTAATGTTACCTCATATAAATTTGAATTTAGCATTAGTTTTAAAGATCAGGTATAACAAAGTGCTTCAGTTGGAGTCCTCTTTGTATTTAGATCCTGTGCTTAATAAATAACTTCATAGACAGTGGCCTTCTTGTCCCCAGAGCCAGTGACAATGTATTTATCATCCACAGAGATATCACAGCTTAACACAGAAGATGATTCCTTGGACTATAAAATAAAAAAAAAAAAAGTGTTAAAAAAAGCTACAAAAAATGCATCATTTTCTCTTTAAGCAAGGAAAGCAGAAACAGATGTTCTAAAACCTTGTACTACACCCCTCTATTGCAGTTTGCCAAAAGTTAATGGCTTTAATATATGTTCTTTATTTTTTCTTGGAGGTCGCTGGCAATGAATGGGCTTTACAGTGTGCTCAAAACATTATCTGTCATTCTTGGCAGAACTAGAGACCTTTAAGTGGTTTCAAATGTATGAAACATTAGAAAAAGAGAAATGCTATTTCTTTTGGATGAAAATTAGTTTTCTCTGTTAAAGGCAAGTTCTGCGCAGTGGAGGTGCTACCTTTACAAGTTTTACAGCATCCAGTAAACTAACCTACATATGCATTCACTTTTATGAGTAACAGCGCAAAGGTCAGTAATAAGTATTCAATTGCCAATTATAATTTTTGAAAATGCCAACTGGTTTTTCCCCACAGAGGAAAAAAAAAATCTTAGAATAAATTTCTGTTTCAACAGTCACATCTAGTTGCAGTGATATATTTACCAGACAGTAAAGCCCCTGGGGACTAGGAAACACTATTCTGATCATTACGATGCAATTGGACTGGTGCTAAAATCCACAAAATAAGTGCTTTAGGGTAGGTTAAATATTCCACAGAACATTCTAATACCAGTAGTCACAGCCACTGACAATGTATACGTTTGTGGCCTTCTAGGTAACTAGTATGCTGAATATCCTCAGGTTAACTGGATACAATAAAATGGCCCTTTAGGAGTGCAGGTGTGTGTAAGTGGGGCTTACGATGAACTGGTGTCTTGCCTATGACTGTTTCCTGCCTTGCACCTAGTTCTGCTAGGGTTAGGCTTTGGCTTCTAAAAACCCTGAATTGAACAACTGGTTGATTAAGAATGTTATGTTACATTATCTACAGGAAAGGCTAAGTTCACGACTACATTCATGTCTCCAGCACTTTGAAAGTTGAACAGTTCACGCACAAAAATGTGTACACCCATTAAAGTTAGAAGTTTCAACAAGAAATTAGTAGTATCCCATATTTGATAACTGATGAATACAATTTTAGTAAGCTTCTAACAAAAAGTTAAAATAAATCTCAGACAAAATCAAAGAAAGGGCAAAGATAGAATAGACCATCAAATGCAAGAAAACTTCACAGGGTAAAGAAAGATGCAAAATAAAAAATCCAAGAAACTGTGTATTCATATAATAAAAAGAACGTTTTTGTTTTATTTTTGAATCTGTGAGTTTCAGTTAAATGATTTAGAGATGTTCTATGAACAATGATAATACAAATGTAATCATTTTGCCTTTAAAACAGATACTAAGACAGGAAAGATCAAGTTTTAACATGGCAAAATGAGTGTCTTTAATGTCATTAGCACACTATTACATACAAATAAAAAATAATGACTTTATCCTCAATGCCTGTATTATACACTTATAATTACAACCTTAAAGTGTCTAATGATTTGCCTGTTGACTAGACATGACATCCACATTATCAGCCACTGTGAAAAGCAAAGGCCAGAAATAAAATTCAGAATCCTGGCCTGAGCACTACTTTTAAAGAATCTGCATGCTCTTCTTCTGACTGTAGTTTTCTAGTTAGTAAATTGGTTAACAGATTTCTTCTTTCTTTCTTGCCTTCTAACATGATAAGTAGAATATTTTTTTAATAACTAACAATAAATACCACTCTTCAGTTATGAAAACCAAATTGCCTTTGAAGACAGACAGGCACAAATTTTACAGAAGTACAAAATTATGTTTGGAGTTTATTTATTAAAGGACATTTACGATGTCAGCTCATTACTGGAGAAGCTACTCAAAAATGAATCGTAAAGATAATCTATTTAGTTAATAAAACAAAATTGGAGTCACGATAGGAGGCGGAGTGGGAGAAGCAATAACTGGAATTACAATATTCAGAATGAGAAACCTAGTGTTTGACAAGGAATACTTCATATGATTTGTATACTCTGGGAAAGCTTTTAACTGAAGACACTAAAAAAATCCATAATCATAATTACTTATACAAAAGAAAAACTGCAAAAATGAAGGATGAACAAAAATAAAACTTGGTTCCTGCTTTTTGATATCAGATGTTAAATTTAAAGCAGACTGGCTGGGAGTTCATGACCGTCTTGGAAAGACAACTTCAATGTTGTTCCAGCATCAACATTTCCGGTCAGGTCAGGTTGGTGAGCATGCACTGGCATAAAAGACCAGGCAGACATGCGGTCAAGTCCCACCCCCCAGAAATGACTACCTATCTGCTGTAGCCAGGCGTTGCAAGGGCATCCTCGTGGCCTGGTCCAGCCACTCAGATCCTCAGTAATGTGGACCCTGCAAGCTGGATCACTCATTGGAAATCACGCCACATGGCCGTAGTGCTATAACTGATGCTCCCTCACAATGCAGGTAATGTGCCTCATTTGGGACTCCATAAGCAACCGCTTGTTCAACACAAGCCAAACCACCAGTCACCCAAGGATTCTCCGAA
This sequence comes from Polypterus bichir lapradei, assembly GCA_026402145.1. Taxonomy (NCBI): domain Eukaryota; kingdom Metazoa; phylum Chordata; class Cladistia; order Polypteriformes; family Polypteridae; genus Polypterus; species Polypterus bichir. The sequence continues at coordinate 21,730,313 of JANRMT010062822.1, forward strand.
GAGACACAGTACCAAAGGAGTCCAGTCTTCATCTCAGGTCACTGGATATCATCCATGTCTCACAACAACAGGAACCTAACACAATCTGATTGACCAGAATTGTATAGTTAGACTGACATGGGAATTGGTGAGTTGCTTTATAAAATAATAAATAACTTCAATAACAGACAGTATGTGAGGGTCTGCAATATTCAAATTGTTATGACAACATTTACAGAATCTCTGTGCCAAACTACTTCAAGTGTAAAACTCTACCATAAGACTCCATGTAAACTGAACGAAAGATTTTTTCCTAAAGCTAGTCCTGTAAATGTGAAGTACTATCCCAATTCCCTTTGTCTCTGTTTATCAAGTAGAGGATAATTCTTCTATAGTCATTCTCCAATTTACCCAGCCTCCCTATACACTACTTAGTTCTTTTAGCTTTCAAAACCCACAAAACACTTTGCAATTTAAGATGTGCTGTACTGTTGTTTTTCTGACTCACCTCACCTGTCATTATCTTGTAACCTATTGCCATAAATTAACTGCTGCCAACAAGAGACTATAAACAGAAGGCAGACACATTTTCTTTTCTCTTTGACTCCCTTTGCCACATGTCCTTCCAAAATACCTTTTTATTTTAATGATCTAAACTTTTTTTTTTTTTTATTTTGCTTCGACTACAAACTCATATGAACAAAGCAACAACAGAACACACAGTAGGTTCTTTTAACACACTACAAGCTTTCTTAGTCCCATTAAACAAACAAACTTAAGAAATAAAAATTGATACCTGGAATATGCTGGCTCCATAAGGCGTCCTCCAGGCATTAAGTAAGTTGTCCTTTCCAGTACTTACAAACCATTTACCTATAAAACATATTTTTAATATATATATCATATATCTGGTTGAGTACGACAGGAACAATGCACTGCTGTTAATAGCGCTTTCACATCATTGCACGACTCAGAAAGTTGAATAGAACAATGAATATGCATAAAGCCAGCAACTTAAAAATACTGTACACATCAAAATACAGATTAAAAGATTAATACATTTTCAGTTAAAAATATTGTTAAATATACAGAAATAATATTCATCAATTACTGCATTTTATTATTGACATTTTTAGTGAGTTACACATAAAACTTGAGAAATTTGAACTGATTCTGTAAAGTTAACATGCATTAAGTAAAAATTAAAAACTGTACAACTTCTGTGTAAAATAATTTTTTTAATAAAAATAATTATCATTAAGTCTAAGATGGCATCTGAACAGACATTCTAATTTTAACTATCTTTTAAAATATAGCAGAATCTTTGTTTATTTATACAACCAAAATTTAACATACATGGTCAACAAGCAATTAATTAATCACAATTTCTTCCTCAGCAACTTATTTTAGTGTAGCTGCATTGTATTTCTTCTTGAAAGGAATTAGAAAATTAAAATTCTTCGATTTCCTATTGTTTCTACTGACTAGCCAAAAGCTTAATATGCAGATTTAGATCAAGCTTTCAGACAGAAACAACTCACAAATGTACAAGTTTAAGGTTTACAGAATATACAAGAATTATTAAAAATTGAATTTAAACAAATCCATTTGTACATACCACAGTGGGCAAATTTAAGTGAAAGCACACAGCTTTCATGAAGATGCAACTGGTATTTGTCTGGTTTTGTTACATGCAATACTTCCACATTACTGTTTTCCATTCCCACAGACAGCCACTCTCCAGTTGGACAGTACCCCAAAGAGAAAATCTGTAAATAAAGCCATAAACACCATACACTCATTCACAAAGCGATTTCCGTGGACACATTTTATAGAAAGCTACGGTGAAATGTAACATGATGAAGCACTGCACTGTCTTAAGACTAAATTTTGTGAGCAAGAAAGTCTGTCACTTTTGTTAACATCTTACATATTGAACACAGTTCCAACACACTTTGAATTGTATTTTACAGAGATTCCCAATTATACAGATTGTCTGCAGATAGATTAAGCAAGGATGTTCAGTGTCACACAGTGAGTAAGTGGTTAGGACTATGTTGTGGTTTCCAGTTTAGCTTTTTTCTCAAAAGGCTGCATTACCATAAGTGGATTATCTTGCTATAAGATTTTTTACTGTAAGTGACTCACGTAAACCTCACTCAGTTTATTTAGAAATTTTCCCACTGTTAGTATTTTGATATGTGATGTGGTTGCTCCAGCTTATAAAAATGGAAAGTAGACCAGAGGAGACTCTGTTGAACCTGAATCTGATGTTCTATAGATAAAAGGAAGATGTGCATTAACTACTAAGTTAGGATATTTGGTAGTGCATTTTTGATTTGCTTATTTATTTTTATACTTTTTAATAATTTTACCACTCCTACATAGTCATACATAAATACTGAGACACAACCTATTACAGTATGTCTCACTCAAATAGCTGGACTTCTTGGGTGCATCTATTTCAAAATCAATTTCCTTATCCCAATAAAAATTAAGTCAGGCAAACACTTCAAATATATTTGTTACTGCAATGGTTTATTCAGATTAGCTGTATTACTATCACTCTGACAGAAGTTACTTTTACCATGTTGTTCAAGTACTGACAACTGAATGCTGATAGTAGAACAGGAAAGCAAATGCATGTATAAAATTAAAAAAAAAATTACAACAGTAATAATACAATAAAGAGACAAACCACCAACTAAAATAGTTTCCAGCTTCACATTATATATACCTGTGAAGTAAAGTCATGTTGTTGTAGCTGCCTTCCTTCCCTGAGATCCCAGGACCTTACTGTGTTGTCCAGACCTCCGGTCCATAGCTTGGTGCCATCATTGGAAATATCAATACAACTGGCTCCATCTGTGTGGCCCTGGAATTGCCTGTGTAATTGATAACGAAATAATCAGAAAATTTAACACTAGATAAAAGGATCTACAATTATAAAATATATATTCTAATGCAGTTATCTATATATTATAAATGTTACAGAAGTCAGGAAGCATGGTTAGTACTGAAAATGAATATGATGTCTGATGTGTATTAAATGTTATTTTGAAGCAGTCAGTCAGTGTGTCATTTTCCAAACTGCTATATCCTAACACAGGGTTTGAAGCAGTGTCCAATAAAATACATGACTATAAGTGCAGAGTTATATTGGATAAATATACAGGATAATAAAGGCTAATTAAGAAAAACAGTGAGTCTGTTTAGTCTATTTACAATTGTTCATTGAATACCATTTTGAAACTAGGATTAAAAATCTACATTTACATGATGGCTGCCAAGACTTCCAATAAACACAGTACCCACAACCGGCATTCAAAGATTATCTGTCAAATATCTCAGTTAAAAATGAGATTAAAACCATAAAAGGTTCAAAAGCAAATTCAGTAAAGACAGGAGGCATGTTTATTGTTCCCTTTCTTTGATGAAACCTGAAAAAAAACATTAAGTAACAATGTTGTAGACTAAAACTTGTGGGGATGGAGGAGAGTTGAGACAGCAGAGACGATGAAGGAGGTGGTTGGCTGCATCTAAGTATAACAGTAAAATGCCTTTTTGTAGCAAGAAATGAACTGAGAAATAACAAAAAAAAAATTCATGATTAATTGATGATTGGACCTTAAGACAAAATGACAAATTTGCAAAAATTTAGCTTTCAACATAAAACAGGAAATACTGATTATCATTATCTTAATTACATCTTTTAAGTAGTACATCTTTTTGTGGCTTCAGCTGTAATCCATGCTAAATTGTGTCGGAAAAGGGCCTCACCTAACTAATGTCTGGTTATGCAAGTCCCAGACTGCAATGTTCCCATCGCTGCAGCAGGAGAAGCAGACCTTGGAATCAGGACTGATAGCTAATGCGTAGCATGCAGGAGCTGAAGATGTCAGTTCTGCTTTGATGCGTGGGGTGGGTGCTGCCAGGTCCCAGATGGATAACGTGCTCGCTTCCCCTCCAACAATCAGGGTGCGCCCATCAGGGAGTAATCTGCAGGAGCGGATGTAGTTGTCTCTGTTCTGTGGAGACAGAAGCCATCAAGAGATTACTCAAGAGAAAAGAAAAACAATATTAACATGAGAGCAAGAATCCATAAAAGTATTGTTTTCCCTCCTTGTCTTAATGAGGCATTTGTATTTATGACAATGATAAAGTGGATTAATGCTATAAAAAACAGCACACATTAGGGAAGTGTTTAAACATTATCTACATACTCTGCACAGTCAACACATTTAATCTTAATTATCATCAGGAATCTCAAATCTCTGATCATATAAACAGGATTATAAACAGTCACTCTGAGATGCTAGTTTCATAAAAATGAAAGCTTTGTAAATATTTAAAACTAATATAGTCCTGTAAAAAAATTTCCACTTTTATTTTTACTGACACTTTACCACTAATCAATCATACTTCTCTAGTGCTGCACAAGACTTTTTTTTTTTTTTTTTAATTTTTCCTGAACAAGAGAAATCTGAGTAACACAGTCCAGCCATGTAGTGTATTTAAACAAAGAACCTATAATTAACACCCATATTTCTGAAGACTTTAACAAGACAGAGTTAATAACGGAAGCACAACCACTTCCCAAAATATTTACCGAATTAGTACATTTTTAAATTTTTGGATAACAGCAAACAAATATTCCAACTAGCCAAGCTATATTACATATAATTCCATGACATATGGCACCATCACAAGGTGTTTTTCTAAACAAACGACTGTGCAATACAAAATTGTACCACAGACATTAAAAACACTATATAAAAATGACTGTATTACAGTCTTTTTTTATTCACTTTCAACAGCAATTTTGAAGAGCAAGGGTATTTTAAAATTAGTGTCATAGTGAATGATATAAATGATGGCAGTATGCCTTTATGGAAAATTACCATACTGTCACACTGACTAGATTACACTTCTATTCATATTAAAATTATTAATTAACTGCAGGTCAGAAGATTGTCACAATGATACTGGCAGGATAATGTTGGATTTGCCTTTTGAACCACATTAGCTGAAGGTTAATGAATCAGCCAGCTTTCTCTCTCTCTTCTTCAACTTACTATATTTCAAGCCTGCATAATGCTTAAGTTAGCATTATTTCTGGGTATGGCTATATAAACTGCTTATTATATTCATGTGAAAAAATGTATGATGCACAACATACAAACAAATCAAAATAACGGACATGGGGAGATAAGTCAGAAAATTTAAAATATAATTACCTTAACAGAAACATTTCTTTTAACACTATCTTCTAACCATAACATATTTCTTCTACCTTATTAACAAAAGCAACTTATTTAAAGAGACAGACACTAGTTGCCACTCCTAGACCCACTGCCTTTTCTAGTACATACCAAGATACCAGAAAACATCACAGAAGCATCACCACAATTGCCTACATTACATTTGATTGAAAAAAATCATACCCGTTTTCTAAGCTAGTTCCCGTATTTATCAAGCGTCTTAGAATTACTCCTAGGAATTGCTCTAAAGTCTAACTAGGATAAGAATTTGTCCTATCCCAGAGTAGAACATGAGAAATAGTTATCAACTGTCCTACATCTACTCCCATCTAAAAGTATGGGTTCAAATTTGATAATAAATGACACAATTTTAAAGCACCCTGGGCCACAAAAATGGCACTCACGATGACATTTTATAGTTTTCCAACACTAATGCTAAGACTTCAATTTAAAGATAATAACAGTAATTTCCAAAGTAGAAGAAGAGGAGGAGGAAGAAGAACGAGGAAAAAATAATAAGGTAGGATATTGCACTAAGGTGCACATAATTGTTGCTGATTCGCATCAATATCAAAAATAATACTGTAATGAGCACCGAGATGGAAATACCAAGACACATAAACTGAATTTAGAGCAAAGCCCGATACTGGGCACATTTATTTAACTTTCAGAAAAATCACCTTCCTGCTGTTATGGCCATGGGGAAAACTTTATAAAACAATGCTTACTGATACTAGTCATGGCTATTCCTGCACTATTACAGAAGTTGCGTTCACTCTTTCAATGTTTCCGATCATCAGTCACGGGATGTGACACTCACTGTGATCCACCCTAATCTTCAGTGAGGCTCTATTTTATCTAATTTCCCAGAAGCCACTATCTGCCTTCTTAAACCTCCACAAAATTGTAAAGTGTACCTGTGTGGCATTATTCTGTCAATCACCCATCCAGCCCCACTTATCTTCAGGGTAATATAATATGCTGTTTACTACAACTCACATTCATTACTACCTGTGTGTTTACACTGTTATATCACTTGCGATTCACATATGTGTGCTCATCCACACTTGGGGAAATGATCTTTATGTGCGTGCCATCAATCACACCAACAACTCTAAGAAAACCGCCGATTTGCATGAATGCAGCTTGCATACTGTATAAATTACCTCACATGGAGAGCTAGGGATCCATATAAATCTGCATATTTCCTCACGGTTGTAATGGCATTTAATTTTGAGAAATGGCTGGTTGCAACAAACCCAAATCCTCGCTATTGCAAAGCTGCATTTTCCCCATGTTCAAAAAACGTAGTGCTACCAATACTTTCTACGAAGATGGAGTGATCACATAACGTACAAGATTTGTTACGAGTAATATTCCATCGATGTCAAATTAGTATCTTTTTACGAATTCATTGTTGTCCACCGTTTCCAAAATTCAACCTTTCCCAGGATATGTGTGTCAATCTCTGCCCAACTACCATCTTCTGTCAGCGAGTTAGGATAGCTCATAAGCTCTCTTAAATCCTGGTGAACGTCAGTGTAGTTTACTAAATTAGAAAAATTTATAAATGCTTTTACTGCTGTTCCTAAGAGTATCACCAAATTTGCATTGCTCTAAGATGTTTGAGCCAGTTAAGACTGCTTTCTTACTCTGAGATGCTTAATAAATATGGGATCAGATCTCCCTTTGGCAACTAACACTGTTCTACAAAGCTAGACTACCAAATGTTCTTAAAATTCTAAAAACTGTCCTGCATTAGTTTACATTATATTATAATAACATTATTTGTGAATAATGATGTCATTATAACAAAGTGGAGGGGAGAAACACCTTAGGTTGGGCTCACGGTTAAAAGCCCCCTTTTTATTGTTCTTATTTCTTTAATTATCAAATCTGAGAATTTTCTTCCACGAATATACAAAGCTATACTGACCCCTGTAAAGTCTTGACATGCATATGTGATATACATTATGTAATGAATCTTAATAGTAAGACAGTATATAATAATGCAATGTTATATTGTTTTGTAGAATTTTAGTGTCCGAAAACCAATGAAATGTAGAGATACCAAAAATGTTACGTCCATTGTGCACAAGAAGTCTGAAGGATGAAAAAAGAAAAATGCTTCATATGCTATATTATCTCCTATTTAAAGCAGCTCTATTTTAGCTTCCTATCAAAGTGCAAGCACCAATTTGTATCAGTAGAGTCACTGGAAAACAGTGAAGGGTGTATATGGCTCACAACATGTTGAGATTTTGTCCTCTGCTTAGAAATGAGTAAAAAAAATATAAGTAGGCTGGCTGCTATTCTGAGCATAGGATAAAAGAATCACTAAATAATGTTACTATAAACAGTGATTTAAATTGTCATTTATAACACATACTGATATATTAACACATCAATTTTGGATTCACAACCATTCAGAATAGTCAGAATTTAGCTGTGCTATTTTGGAGTAGATCTCTTCAGTGTTAAAACCATTAGTGTTCTTGCCTGAAATAAACACCACTTGAAGTACTAAACTGAGATCGAGCCAAGCAGGGTGTTGCTGACTTGAAAAGTAGTTCTGTCACAAAAAACAAAAATTAATAAATAAATGAGAAACTTTGTACTATAGGTGGCATGGTGGTGTAGTGGTAGCGCTGGTGCCTCACAATAAGGAGACTAGGGTTCACATCTTGGGCCCTCCCTGCATAGAGTTTTCACGTCAGCGTGGTTTTCATACGAGTGTTCCGGTTTACTCCCACTGTCCAAAGATGAGCAGTTGAGGTGAACTGGAAATACTAAATTGTCCCTAGCGTGTAGCTGTGTGTTTGATCTGCGTTAAACTGGCACCCTATCCAGGATCTGTTTCTGACTTTTGCCCAGTGTTAGCTGGAATAGACTTCAAAAGTGTAACCCTGATGGACTAAGCAGGTTAGAATATGACATGACTCTGTGATATTTTAAACTACTTTTTTTCTTTATGTTGACTTATCACCACATTATGTTAACAAAGTCTACACATACTTTGCTAATTATTTTTGTCATTGTTGTTACTGAGGAGATCATCACTGCCGGAACCCACATCACATCTTAGCAATGGCTATTCAACTTATAATATTTAATGAATTATTTATAGGCTTTATTCTTTACATTACAACACTTTATGAAACACAAGGACTGAATTAATAATTATTTCAGACAGTACCATCACAGTGTAGGGCAAGTTAATAGAACTAAAGGTACATAATGGAAGACAGAGTATAGCAACAATTTGACAGGAAAGCATATTGTCACACAGTTAATTAAATATCATACAGACAAATTAAAAGTACCATTAAATAAGCTGTAGCATTAGGTCCATTTAGAAAATAAGTACTAAAATTACATTTGCAATAAATAGGCACTGGAATGCAAGTACAGCTAAGTTTTCTATATGCAGAAGAATCTCAATTTTAAACCACGAGTATGATTTACAAAAACAAAATGTGACTTTTCATGTCTGATGCTTTTGCACATATACAATTATCAACTTAGAGTGCGATCACTTTTTGTACTTTATCTACCATTCAATTTATTCATTTAGATTACAGGTCATGTTCTTTCTGCTGTTTTTCAAAGATGATTGTAGAAGTACAGTACATTTAGCAAAAGGTATCCTATCTACAAAATCCTGATGCTGCCAGCAAAAGATATGCATTTGTTCAACTGGTTAATCTAATTAAACACCTTATATATGAGCAGCATCGTGAAGCATTTGCTTTTTTGCTACTACTATGGAATGAAGCTGCTATTCTGTCCAACAAAATGATATTTGTCATTAAAACATAGAACTCTATTTCTTATCCATCTACTTTTATGAATTTTATTTATTCAGTATTCGGTTATAGGGGACTACAGCCAATTCAGCTGGCATGGGCACAAAGGAAGGAAGTGTATGGGGAGCATGCACTTGTTACAGCGCAATGCCGCACCCACCACATGACGAAACAGCTTGGGAATCTGGTTGGCAAATGGGAAATTATCATCTGCTGCAGCCAGGTGTTACGTGGGAATCCCCTTGGACTGGTCCAGCCACTCAGGTCCTCAGCAATGAGGATCTTGTGAGATGGGTCATACTTGGGGAATCATGTTACATGGCCATAGTGTTCTAACTGACACTCCCTTACAATGGAGGTAATGCTCAGTTAAACTGGGCAAAAAAACAGCCAAACTGCACACCACTGGATGTTCAGGCTGTTTATTAAGAGGCCAAACCCATTTGCTGTGCTGTATGTGTTTCTCAACTGTTTTTTCCCCTCTCTTTCAGTAATATTGCATCCAAAACATTAGCCTGAACTTATTAACTTTGTTATAATCTAAAGGCATCCCCTACACAATATAAAGATATTTTAAGAAAGCAACCCACTATATATAATGAAAGTGCCTTCGTACCAAACAATCCAGCTGAGACACTGGGCTCTTGTTTCCAGGGTGACTGATGTCCCAGACTTTTACACAGCCTTTGCCGCCAGTGTACACATGTCTTGTGGGGTTGCTGATGGTCACAGCACACACCACTTCTCCATGACTCAAGGTATTGATTTGACGGGCATGTCGGGGAATACCTGGACCAATCAATGCATCTGGAGGAAAGGGCACAGGCTGCATCTGTCCATCAGCACTAACATGAAATGAATAGGCACTGAAAATGAAAAAGAGCACATACACAATTAGAAAGACCAATGATAATATGAAATGTTGTATATAGGCAATATATCAGATTTCATCTTATATAAAATTTTTAGTAGAATGTAATTTTTTAGGGAGACCCTTTGAAATAAAATCAAAACTTTGACTTTATTTCAGCAATCAATCCTGATGACACTTGATTTTCTTATAAAGCATGTGTTATAGCAATCAGCCTGTTTGTTCATGTGCTAATTATTCTTTGGGGATGGACTGGATACCAGAATACAAAATTAGTTAGGCAGCGAAATAAATTTGGTCTAGTCAATTAATTTTAAATTAAATACATAATCAAAATCAAACTCATATAACTGAAATGATAAAACACTAAACTACATTTACATTTGTAATCAGAATGAATTTAAGAAAAAAGTGCTCCTAAGTGACATGAAGTTTAAGTTTGGAATGGCTACCATACAATATGGTAAACCAAGCAGATGTGCATGGAGAAAATGTGTGTAATGAATGCTAGACAACTGTGCAAAAGATACAATCTGTTTCATCCCCATATTGGAACAGGGGCAGTAATTGCATGCAGTCAAGTCAAATTTACCTTGAATTTTTAATTATAAAACAGCTAACAAAAAAAAAGAGGTGAGGTAAAGAATATCATCTACCTAGAGTTAAATTTCGACAACCCTTTTTATTATATTTTTGCATATTCAGCATCATATATGAGTGTAACAACATCTATGCACCTCTGCATTTTTATAACTTTATACCCTACCATGCTTGAAGTTCTATTGTACAGTACATGCAAGTTTTGTCATAGCTTACTATTAATAATGTGCTGCCACAAACATATCAAAAATTGCATGCTACTTGTTGTTATATACACACACATATATATATATATATATATATATATACACATATATATATATATATATATACATACACATATATATATACATATATATACATACACATATATATATACATATATACATACACATATATA
>JANRMT010062822.1:21751991-21837592 GCA_026402145.1 Polypterus bichir lapradei
ATCACATGGACTGGGGATTGGAAACACTTCCGTGTCAGGGAATATAAGAGGACTCTGGGAACTCCAGACGACGAGCTGAGCTGGGTGGAAGGGTGGCAACGTGTCTGGGAGTTGGAGGATTGTACTTGTGATTAGTGTTTTGTGATTTATGAGTATAGTGGAGGAGAGGGTGCTTTGTGCACTATGGCTTATGAATAAAGTCAACTATTGGACTTTTATCTTGTTTCTGGCGTATTGGACAGAGGTTCAAGGGAGCGATACTGCGCCCTATCTGTCACAGTGAAGTAGTCGGCAGGATACTCTAGCGTCGTTTGCAGAGGACCTGTATCAAAAATTTCTGTGGGCAGAGAACCCTGAGAAGATGGCATACAGACTCACAACAACATCGCCAGAACCTACCTTCGCCAAGTCCGGAATGGGAAGAAAGAAGGGCAAACAGAGCGGTAGCGCCAGCGGGAGAGCCATGTCTGCAATGGCCGACGCTCGGGAGGAGTCATGGAGCGGCCTTAGAAGTCCGGAGAAACCTCCAGGGACCAGCGATTGGTCTGAGGTACGTGCCGGGAACGTTATCGATAACTTGTTTAAAATAACACACTTTGTCCCGTGAATGTACCTTGGAGATGATCACCTGGAGGCTCCACGGGAAAAAGGAGACTGCCTCGAAGACGATGGCACGCTCCAGTTCGAGCCAGAGCACATGGAGGAAGACTTCCGCATGTTGGCGGCCGACGAGGGACACGTCATCAACCCCGGTGCTTTCTGGGAAGGAGGAGGTCCGCGTCCTGCTGTTTGCGCCTTCGTAGCAGAAGAAACGGACTTGGACTTTCTGAAGGGAAGGGGGAGGCGAGCGAAGCACCGCTCACCCCGCGAGAAGGTAAAAAGGGTCGGGAAATGGCTGATCGGGATGTCAGAAAATTATTAATGACAGACCGCAGTCCACTGAAGGAGGCGACCCGGCCCTCGGCCAAAAAGAACTACAATTCCCAGAACCCTCTGAGAGACCCGTCAGAGCACGTGCCGACAGCAGACGGGCTTCATTGGCTCCCGGCCGGTAGGTATGAAGAATGAGGAAGTAAGTATACCTCCGGCCGAATTAATTAAATCTTTGGACGTGCGGGAACTCGAGAAATTAATCGAACCCGTACGAGGTATTTTCCAGATGCTGACGGCCATTGAGAAGATCGTCCGGGATCTGGGAGAAACGGCTGAGGCGCTCATCCGGAAGGTAATGACGTATTTACAGAGAATCGGACAGGAGCCTCCTGTAATACATGATGTGGCGGTACAGGTGAGTCAAGCCGGTACTGTAAATAATGAAATAGGGATGCAGTGTGATCCGGGCCTGCTTTTAATGAATAGCGGGTGCCAATACACAGTGTGCCCTACAAGAGAGGCCGAAATGGTAACCGAGTGGTCGGGGGAAGGGCTGATCAGTCCGGAGCAGCTGAATGGTGCAGGCTTTCAGTGTGAATCGGTCCTAAAGACCCCGAGCCAGTTAAAAATTAAGTCTAGAGGGGTGCAGACAGGAAAGGGTCTCTTTTTATTAAATAAAGAGGCTCAGACTGTGGAAAACCCCCAAAGCAAACAGGAGATCCCGAAAATAAAACGGGGGTCTCCTGACAAGAATGAAAAAAGAGAGAGTGAACCGTTAGAGGCAGCGGGGGTTTCTTTCCCAGCAAGAAAAGGGGCGGACCTAACGTTTCCCAATTGTTTTCAGTCCCACAGGGGGAGAATAACAGGAGGACGGAGGCAGTGCTACGGATGCCGAAGGTTGGGCCACATTTGCGAAACTATCCTTGGAGAGAGGGGGACAAGCTGTCGAATTGGACTGATATTCCCCCTAGATTCTTCAGGGAACAAGATACAAGGATCAGTCAAGGCTCAACTGGAACGTCCTCTTGGAGAAAGACTTCCCTCTTGGGGCAGGCCGCTCCGAATTATAATTCGTCGCTGGGAGGGGAATACTGTGGTGTATGGCCAGCCGTTTATCCCGGCCAATGCCCCCAAGCCGCCAGGTGGAGTCCTCCCTGCAGTATGGAGGTTCCCCGAAGACCAGCAGGGCACCTTGGACATTGCAGTTTTTATACACAGCCCTGCTTGATGCCATGGGGGCCACTAGGAGACGCTGCAGGGGGGAACAACGGTTATTTACCCTACGCCCCGAAAGTACGTCCGAGTCACATGGACAAGGGGAATGACGTGCTTCTGGGGTGAAGAAAAGGACTTTTTACCTGACCCGGAGGTGAACTCCAGATGACGAGCTGAGCTGAGTGGAAGGGTGGCAACGCGTCTGGGAGTTGAAGGATTGTATTTGTGATTAGTGTTTTGTGATTTATGAGAATAGTGGAGGAGAGGGTGCTTTGTGCACTGTGGCTTATGAATAAAGTCAACTATTGGACTTTATATATATATATATATATATATATATATATATATATATATACACACACACACACACACACAAAAACGCACATATATTGGGTTAACTGCAAACTCTAAACTGGCCCCAAATGATTGAGTGAGGATGTACAGTATGTGTATGAGTACATCTTACAATAGTCTGCCATTACATCTGCTACCAGGATAGAAAATGGGACTATAACTCTTTGACACTTCTCCTTTTCAGTAACACAGCAGTATCAAAGAGACCTTTCCAATCATACCTATATTAAGCAATCTCAGTCCTATGTGAACCACAGAGCAGATGGGCAATAAGCATAAACATTAAAAATTTTAATAAAATATGTAACCTTGCATGGAATTCTTTATTAAGGGCAACACAATTTCAGAGTAGTTATTACTACCATCTTAATGCTTATAGTCACTGTCGGTGTGCAATCTGCATGGTCCCTTCATGCCTGAATGAGTTTTCTTAGGATACACTGGTGTCAATCGATATCTCAATGTCATCCATTTCAAATTAACTGCCAAAAGTAAACTTCACTTCACAAAGAAATGTAATCCTGTATGTGTGTTTGCATATGTGGAACCTCACAATTCACTTGCATACCACCCAGAATTGGTTCCAGACTGGCAATAGAAAAATATAAGGAATATAAAATTTAGTTGATGTAAATTAGTTGCATAGCATTGTGCTGTATATGATTTGTACTTTTTTATGGATTCTTAAATACTGTATCAGAAACATTTAAGGCCATCAGAATGTATATTAGGGTGAATATGATAATCTGGGAAAAAAGTTACTAGATTTATACCCTTAGATTTCAGTGAATATGCACTTCTGCAAAAAAAGAATGTCCTGACCCACAATTATCTTTACATGTTAAGTATCAGATGTTATTTTACATCATTTTTCTTAAACAGAAGCTAACTGAACAGTCAGACAATTGGTCAAACTTTTTACTCACAAGACCGAGTTCTTTGGATTTTGAAGATGGGGTGCTACTTGAAGAAGCAATGGATGCAGGACTAATGGGTGCATCCTTCTTAATTATGCGAGCTTTGTCTAAACCATTCTCTCGTGGGGAATGCGCTGGGCTTCCTCTTGGTGAAACTGGATCCTATAAAGAGATGCATGATATTCAGAAAACAGTTTAACCAGATGGTAGAGATCAATAAGTAATTATTACTTGGAGTTACAGGTATGTATAACAAAACTATACAATTATTCCACACTAAAACTTGCAATGCTCAAGTATATTTAACAAAATAGCTGTATTACCATTTTTCTCTTTTGAAACTAACCTCATTTGATACATCCACTACTAAATTGTCATCACTCTTTTCACCATCACTGTCCTGAAAGAAACATTAAAGAACTGGCAATTAATTCAACTCACTTAACAGTACATAGATTCACAATAACCTTTATTTGTCCTAACACCATATAAAAGGTAATGTGACCAAGAGCTGTACCTGCATTTTCAAAAAAGGAGCTCTTTCCTATGATACTCACATAACGGGTTGCTAAATCCTTATCATCAGTTTTCTGTTTCTTATTATCTGACGAGTAATCGGTTGAGTTCCTGTGCTTCTCTGCTCCTCTGAAGCTTGCGGATGGTGACACTGAAGAGCTCTGAAAAGAAAATATTAGTAATTATGCAAAGGAAAGAAAAAAAAAGGTATTTAACACCTTTCAAATGGACCAAAAGGCAGCAGATACGTGAAAAGCTTATTAAACCTTAATCTGTATAAGATAATACATAGAAGTTGACTAAAGATAAAATGTTCTACTTTAAATAAACATCCTTTAAATAAACCCATGTCATAAAATTACCATATCCCCAGCATATGGCGGTATCATTTATAGTTTTTTTTTTTTTTTTTTTAAAAATAGTGATAATTCCAAATCCACTATATTAAAAAGAAACAGTGCACAATACAGCATTTTATATTTCACAGCCAAATGTATAAATTAAGTTATCTTAAAACAGAAAGTTAATTTCTGCTGTAATAGATCTAAATAAATATTTAAGCAAAGACAGCCAAGCCATCCCCCACTCAACCAAAAAAGAATACCATCCCCTTGAGAATTTGGTTATAAAAAAGTAAAAACAAAAATTGCAGTATTTATTGGATTAACACAACATTGAGATTGGCAAGCAGCAATGTTTTAGATAAATAAAATAAGCACATGGAGTTGCTGTTGAAAATTCTTTGCCATGTATATAATAAAAGCATATCATGTTAACTTAATGTGTTTGGCACTTGCCTGACTAACAAATCATTCTTTATTTCTGAAATTGATAATCTTAAGCGGCGGTTGAGACTTTATGATGGAATCTAATGGTATACATTCTCACTTTCTCAGTGTAATACCACAAACGGAATACATTCTAAACTGAAGCCACAGAGGATTACACAGAAACACAAATATGTGGTTATGCCAAATAAAGACTTCAAAAATAATTTTGAATTAGGCTATCATACGGTTTTAGGCATGTGCAGCGACAAGCACATACTATATGATCCTTAGCTTTCATGGAAAGTATATTACAGTAGTTTTAAAAGATATTGCACATTCACTACAGATAGGATTCAGTAATGATTAAATAGCCAAAAAGAGGGAAATGGAGAAAGGACCCAAGTACAGAATGGGTTTTAAAAAAAAGTCTCTTTATTATTTGTCCTTAATGCTGAGCTAATTAGAAAGATCTACTGAAACATTATTGAAACACTGCAAGGACTTTGGCAATGTGTTCCAATTTAAAGATAGATAATAAAAGAAAAACAGTTTCTGATTGCTTTGCCTGTGTGGAGTCATAACGTTCTTCAAGAGCTCACAAAGATTTCCTTCAGGTATTCTGGGATCTTCGCTAACAAAAGTCATGCTGGTAAGCTTCGCTGGCCCAGAATAAATTAGTTTGGATGTGTACACATGTGTGCCAATGGACCTGAATTTGGTTTTCAGTGCTGTGAGGTTAGATTGAGTTTGGAATCTAACCTCACGGCAATGAAAACCAAATTCACGTCAATATGATTAAATTAAGATAAAACAAGGTGATTATTATCTTCTTAAAATAAGCAATACAAAAAATACATTTTAAATTCAATGTAGTAAAAAATTATTCAAGAAAGTAAGAAATGTCCATCAAATTTGTCAAACAGTCTCCTGCAGCATCTGATGATTACTACATTGCTTGAAAACACAGTTGGAATATTTATGGTTATTACATTAGCACATTTTGCACAAGTTATATGTCTTAGTTATTGTATTTTTCCATTGTTGTGTTCAACAAAGATTAAAAAATTAGACCAGCCTTATAGAATTTTCATGTATTTTCCATGGCAAATGAGCAATATCATCTAGTTATTGTAATCTGGGGCTGCCTTGTGTTGTCTCGCAATGGAACAGTGAACTATTTTGAGCAAATATCCAAAAGGAAAAGTGCAGGGTCATAAATATCAACCACAAATAAATACACAGACGACCTCCGAAATTCACGGGGATTACAGTCCTTGAGCACCCGCGATTTGTGAAAAGCCACAAATTTTGGATGTGGTCAAAAAAATGCATATAAATACCTATTTTTATAGTTTAAACCCTAAATACACCCCCAAAACACTTTCATTTCATTTCAATCTCAGCTTAATACATTACTCTAAAAAAAGAATGCAAAGGTAAACCCATACTGTACTGTACCATACTGCTATGTCTCCCGCAGTGCTAGAATGTAAAATACTGATGTTACCCCTACAGTATATGTACTATAATTCATGAAAGCGCATTTTCTTTGGTATGCGCTGTTGTTTTCTTTGGTATAAGTAGGGTAAATATGTAATAATTTAATTTAATAAAAATACAGTACAATGTACGGGTACTCACCAATAATGAATGATATTGATTGAAGATAATGATGAATTAGCTGTGCAGTATGATGAAAGTATGTAATGAAGATAATGACCGCACAGCAAAGCAGAGGATTTACAGCTCCTCATGTGACTACTGCGGCATAACTTTTTAGTTCGGGGAGAAAACCCAGTAGTTCAACCTTCTCCTGGACTGTCTTAAACTTTTTTTGCCGCTTAGGTTCATTGCCAGAAGCCTTACAAGGTGCAGGGCGTTTGGGCAACATCTTAGGGCTTTAAGAAGAAGAAAACGAAAAAAACAAGACCGCTCAGCGAAACACTCGAGATAGCTACATGCGGTAATCTGTTATGAAACGGGAATGCTGGGCTGCATTCACCGGAGATGTGTCAGAGCAGCAGCCAATCAGCAGCAAGGAGAAATGAATAATGCTCTTGGATTGGCTATTTTCACCATCACAAGCCACCTTTTCCTCTACAGTTGCTTTGTGTTCTCTCTACAGTACAGTATTGCCAAGAAAAAAATACATAAAAAAATTGTGGAGGATATTTGCGGTTTCCGCTAACAATTATTAGTTAGGTTCTAAGGAAAAATCACCCTCAAAGCCAATGCAGTTTATTGTGGTAACTCTAAACATATCAGCCAATATATACTAGCTCAGGTTCCTGTTCCAAACTAGTGAAGTGCATTTCACAACTAAAGTGTTATAAAACTGGCACTGCACACAAGGTCTAAGACTGAGGGGTAAATATTGGCTGACTGTAATCAGTGTGACAAACATTCCATTCATGTGGATGATGGAAAATAATGATGGAACACTGTTCAGATAAAATAGCTCTCTTTTCAGATAGCAGTTTTTTTTTTTTTTGCACAACTGCCTTGAATTATATCTAGTAAAATACTGGCTTAAACAGCATTAACATATTAGTCTTTATCATTACCAATTTATGATATAAAGTATTCAAAATAAAATAATATTTGTTATATCTGCTGTGGCAATGGTATCAGTAGTTTCTTAGTTTCCTAGATCCCCACTAGCACTTCTTCCCTTCAAAAGTGTAAACCCTTCATTGTATTCACCAGATGTGGCAGATATGCTCTTCTAATAAGTCCTAATAGAGAATAAAGAGCTCAGAATTTATGTATACATTTTTTCCCCAAAATATTAGCAATGTAATTTCTGCACTAACTTGCAGAAAACTGATGGTGCTTTCAGTGGATTTTGAAAATGTTCTATTTTCAATTTTATTTTGCATTCAGTTGCTTATTTCTTTCTCCTTCATTTAATTTTGCTGAAGCTGATTCCTCTAAAGGCTCCTTGCACCGAAAGAGGATGTGATTTAAATGCTTAATAAATCCGCACTACTCCCTTTCCTAAGGGGTTGATGAAGAAGTTAATTACTGTGAAAGCTGACAGTGTTTAATTGGGCCAAATGCCAACTGGAACTGCTGGCGCCTGTGCCAGCACTCAGGTAAAGGAGGCCCTTTCTCCTGGTCTCTATTGTGCAAATCTCTTAAAACTAAGGCAAAAAGCATCAATGACATCTACTTAACATAATACCAATTTATGCAAGCTGTATGGAAATAATTTTCTTTTATTTCTAAAGCTAGCAAGTTGAATCAGACCTATAGAATCACCTATTTAGGCGAGTAGTTATCATGTAATGAGCAGCATGAACATAAACTTAAAAACAAAATAGTTCAAGCATTGCAATGAATTCATAAATAAAACTTTAACTGGTACACTGTAAAATATTTTTAAAACAATTGCGATCTGGAATGGCAAACTAGCACAGTAGTTTGTGCTACTGTCTTAAATATGGGTTTAAACCATTTCCCTTTTCTGTATATGAAGTTTGTGCAATTTCTTCTTGCGTCCACATGGGGTTAACATTAATTGATGAGTTGATACTGGTCTAGTATGTGTGAGTCTAGATGTGTACAAGAATGTGCTCAATAACAGACTGAACACCACTATGCACATAATTCTGTAGGTCTCTAAGGCATTCATTTGAATTAATGCATGAATCAAAGAAACTGGGATGGCAACAAATAAGTACAAAAATGACGGGGAGAAAATGGGTAGCAAGGTAAGAAAAAAAAAAAACCCTCTCCTCAAAGACTACTCATTACAAATGATAAGACTATACATCTGTCTGTTGGTAAATCAAATTATGGTCAGAACAAATCAATTAGTATACACAAATATACAGATTAGGATAAATCTACAGCAAAATAGAAGAAATTTGTATTGATTAACATAAACAGATCCCAGCAATGTATCAAAACCTTTAGCGAATGTTCTAAAAGAATATTCTGAATTAACATAAAAGAGGGAAGAAATGGAAAAGCAATGAAAATCATTATTCTGTCACCCTCTAAATGCAAAAGTGTCTCCAATAAGCTTTATGTACAGGTATTAGGTTTGTAAAAAGAAAGAACTAGAAATAATGGAAGTGACCAGGAAGAGTAATACTAGAAAATCAGAAGATTTCTTTGGATTTATCGGCAAACTAAGATGACCAAGAAGTGCAGTGCCAACCTTTTAGCCAATCGTTGTGGTAATGTCAAAACCGTGCAACCACCAAGTATCATTGTCATAACAATTATTGCTCAAAATAGCACTGCCAAGGAAACCAAAAATGCAGAAAAAAGAAGCAAAAAATGAAAACCCACTAGAAAATACTGTCCAATGCAAAAACTGGTGCAGACATTTAATTCTGAAACCCCCAAAAACCTATTTATAGATATATAATAACCAGGGCTCCAAGAGACAAATAATCATTATAAAACAAACTTTATAAACCACAAGTGTATGCGGTCATGCCAAAACAGAAAAAAAAATAAAAATCCAAAACCAACATTTGCCTCATTCAACACACTTCTCTACCTTGGTAAAATAAATATGTCTAATTTCAACCACTTACACAGTAGGGATGTAAATTCTGATTCTGTCATAATCAATAGTATCCTTTGTTTAACAACCATTATACATTAAGCAGTATGATTCTTTTTTAACAACAGAGGAAATAATGTCAGGATACCTTTTCTAGAATAATTTATAGTTATACATTATGGGTATAAGGATCTGCTTTAACATTAGGCAAAAATGTATCACTACCTTTCTTTACATTACAAAAAATGTTTTATGCAGTTATATTTTTTAGCAGGATACAAAACTGCTTGGGAGCCAATAACAGCTGTTCTTGGCTCCTGGGCATGCTCAGGTAGCCTTTTGTTACAGATAAAGATACATGTTAAATCTGTTATTGACATTGAATTTTAGGGTTTGAGTAAAACTATAGACACCAAATTCACTGGGGCGGATGTATTAGCGGTAATGCCATTTTATGTGTTACCATGTACCTAAGCAACTTCTTTGCTCTTAAGTGCACATCTCTAAATGACAGCGGTTGTTTTTTTGGCAAGACTGTAAATTGTTTTGGTTGGAAATGGTTTGTGTTGGTGATACCAATGATTCCATTTGCCAGTCTTTGTCACAATAAAGTGACACTGCACATACCTAAATCTCAGTTGTCAGCATGGTCCAACATTAGTTGTGAACCCAAGCCTGCTGGGTTTTGAGTCCTAGTGTTCTTTCAGTAAAATGATGAAAGTGCCTCTAGATGGAAATGTGGTAAAATGGCTTAGCTTGTGAAAATATTTGCCATTAGCAACTACATGATCTACAACATGTTTTGTTTATAATTTGTTAATACTGCAGACATGAGGGCGCTGCAATCCATCCTCATGAGCAACTTTTACATTATACAGTTTTGTAGTGAATTATATCACTCTCTCTAGAACTGCTCTCAAAACGAGCTGCTTGTGGTTGTGAAATAAACTGATATGGAGCAGCAATACCGCCCTCATGGATCTATTAAAAGAAAAATATATGTCTCCTGGTTTACATAAGGTGTTGTGATGCAGCAAGGCAATTACATTTGACAATTTAAATTAATCATATAATCAATATGTTTACTCATTTAAAACTCTTAACATAATAATTAACCATTCATTATTCAATTAACTTAACATCCCTATTACACATGATTGACCATAACAAAAGTTGTTTGCCTTCTCTGGCTGGCATACACATAAAAATGGGGGAATTATGATTCAACTTATTATAAACCAAATGAACTTGCAAAATGTGGAGACCAATATGTTTTCTGACTTCTCCAAAAAAAAAAAAAATCAAAGGGGTACACTCACAATCACATAAGATCTAACATAAAGTCTTCAGGTGTGGGTGAGAAAAGAAAATGGGACTGGCTAGCCAAAAAAACCAACATGGGAAGTGTGCAAACCCAACACATAAATAAAAAAAAAACTGCAATTCTTTCTTGCAAAAACCATGCAGGTAGCTGATTAATAAACAAAGGCAGGAATATGGAGTAAGGAGCAAAACAAAAAAAAAATAATATTAAGGATTTATTCCAGGCACATGAAATCAATTTCAAAAACGTTTCTGAAGAGAAGCTGTAGCAAGTGATATATACACTAACTCTAGCATGCCTGTAGTTATTTTCAAAGTACTTAGAGAAAAAAGGTTCAATTAGGATTAAAGAATTAGTTTTAGTGGAATGAAGGTTTCTGTTTTATAACTTGTGTTCACAAAATATTAACATTTTATGCACTACAGTAAGTTTTATTATATATTAATTAAGTGTTTAAAGTTTTTGGTGCCTTAATGATCTGCCAGCAGAGCACATAAAGAGCAGGAAAAGCAATTCATTATACTGTATGTGTAATGTATTAATGCTTTGCCAAAAGCAAAAAATAATTTTAATCCCTAAACCCGTTAACTTAAAATCCCTATAATTGGGCTCAGAGGAAAGGCAGTATGATGGCACTGCCGTTTGACAGCTATGGAGTCCTGAGGTTTATGCTAGCTTCCTGGAGTTACTGCAAATGTTTCCTCTTTTTGTTTATTTACTCAAATACCTGGAGCAACAAGCAGTGTTAAGTTTTGAAATGAACTATTTGACATGATACATGTGTGTAAACCTGTTTTAAAGGAATAACACACATTTGAAACATTTTTTCTTCATGTTTTGATTTGGAATAAAATGTGCAGTGTTCCCAATGTACTTATGTGTATGGAAATAAAAGCTATTATAAGGATTTTGAGCTTTATTCACTTTTTTTAAACACACTGCTATTATTCTGAACACAACTGTATGTCTTATTATTTTAAGATTTCTGACTGTCCATTCTGTGTATTGTAAATAAGTAAATAAATGAAAGACAGCCTCTTGATTTAAATTATTAGACTACTGTTTCTATGCCTGGGTTAAACCCTCAGCTAAATCATTTATGAATATAATAACGTGTTGTGTTTTTCTTTCCTTATTTTTCTTTTTTCGCGTTTTTATGTAAACCAATATAGGAATAATTTGTATGTTTTCCTTTGTAGCAAATTGTGTTAATGTACTTGGTGACCTCATGTTAGGAGAGTAATGGTGTGGATGCAGTTCCCTGGAATGAGGCAGATTACATACTTTGAGTATCTTTTACTTTGCCTAAAATGGCTTACCTTGTGTTGAGGTATTTGAACATAAGTTAAATAATATGGTGAGGTTGAGAGACATTGTTCTTTATTTTAAGAGGAATGGGGCTTTGAATAGGCTCACATTTTATTTATATTATAAATATTGGGATTCTGGATAAGAGTCATACTGAGCAGTTTTTTTTTACAGTTCTTTACTGTAAGTACTGTATCAGTTATTAGGAGTTTAAAGACTAATAACCCTTTTAATAATTTATGTTACCAGGAAGTTCCCAGGTTAAGAGTGAGATCCGTTTTTTGGTCTGTCCTTAAGTCGAATTTATATGTAAGTTGGAACACACTCATGCGATTCTTATTAAACGTTACTTAGTCAAATGTTTGCCTCAGTCTAGTATTTATTTCACCTTACTGTGCATATAAAACGCTTAAGAAACACGTCCAGATAAAAAAATCTCAAAATATACAGAACTGTACATAATACTGTAGTAGTTAAAAATAACAATAATAAACGTAACAATGTTCATACAGTACTGTACACTACTGTAAAAAAAACTTTAAAGAAACATTTCTTAAAACAGTTTAGGTAGAAAAAAGGATAATGATTAAAGTTTAACACTCATTTGTGAGTTAACATTATGATAACTGTATTACTGTAATAGTTTTCCTTTCCTTTTGATGCATTGCCATCACTTGAATCGGATTTATGCTTTGGCAGCATCATTCAAGGGTACTGTAACTGAAAAACAGGACTTTGATCAGACTTAATGAGTCACAATGTCACTGGTGCATTCAAAATCAATCATTCTAAACTGCTTGAATAACCACGCAATAGTTCATGCTAGAAACGAAAGAGTACAAAACTAGCTTTCAAATGATTCATTGGTGACATCTGTAATCTGAAGTGAAGGCTAAAAATAAATAAACTTAACATATTATAATTTTTATAGAACATTCTATTGTAATCGATTTCATTTCTATCCACTACCTTGTCATTATTTCTCATAAAAACAAACAAGCAACACAAATATCACTTGGAATCAGCTGAACTCACATTTTAATTAGCTTTACTTATAAGACAGCTATCTTGACCAATCAGACCACTCCCACAAAGCAGAAGTAGCTGCTTTCAAAGACAGAAGCCGCTTCACTCACGTGGAAAAGGAGAGCATTCGTTTGTAAGGCAGGATTTATCATAGTTTGTCAAGTTAGAATTTATTAAAAGATGATTTATGGAATTGAGGTAGTCCATTCGTAACCATGGGTGGTCCATATGTCGGATGTCCTCAACCCGGGGACCGTCTATACTTTTAATTTATTAAATATTTGTGACAGAAAAATAGCTTAAAGAAAGGAAACTATGGCATTGGTTAGCAGTGATAAAGTCTCCTTAATAAAAATGAATACTGTATAAATGAAAATGGCTTACATTTCTATCTCAATTACTTGAATATTAAAGGTTTTGTAAATACAAGCCATCCTATCAATAAAAAAAAAGAATTGATAACTACCATCAACATGTTTGAGGAACAGGCGGTGTGACCAAGAAAATTACTCACCACTGCTTGCCATTGTAGTCTCGTTTGTCTTTTTCTGACTGTACTATGCCTGTCCATTTGACTGACTTTGTGTTGTACTCAGCTTTGTATTGTAATCACTTGTCAGTCTCCAAAAGAAATGAAGTGGTTTAAAGATTTGTTTCTAACTATCTGTATTTTCACCTTTGTTTTGCTGGATTAAAATATGCTTTTGGGTCTCATTTGCCCCCACAAAGCAATCATGCAGTGTTATTCTATGACACTTAGCAACATAAATACTTGCTTTTCTAAGCTTGTGTAATTAAATAATTAAAAATATTTTTCTTCTGATGAATTTACTCTTTATTTTTTCCCCTAATACACAAAACATGAAAGTGGGCATGACTTTTCTTTGTGTCATTAAAGCAGGTTTGTAAAAAATGTACAGCAAAATGTAATCTGTTGTAATTATTCATGTTTTATTAGTGATACATAATATATTTTAAATGACTTTTAAACATCTTTGCCATCACATCTTTTTACATCTTTGTCATTATTAATGATAGAACCAAAGCATGTTATTAGCAAATATATAAAACAGTTAATTTACTCACAAAGATAATAATTGAGGGTTAATATATTTAGTGAAAATGGTATTAAAATTGCATTATTTTGTTTTAATTATAAATTATTTGAGTTCATACCATAATAATTTGTGTGTCAAATTTCTCTTTGGGTGCAATCATTAAATGCAGTATTGTAGTTTATAAGTTTAGGGGTGACTATTGTCACATGTACATAAAGTAGTAGTACTACTACGGTTGTGTACACAGTACAGGAAAATTCGTACTAATTCATTCATTCATTCATTCATTCATTCATTAGGAAACATGACCTCTTCAAGTATTTTGAGGTATTCAAACTGATCCATGATCCCTGCTATGCGATAAACATGCCCGACATCATAGTATGAGAAATATCTCCATATCATGATGCCTGTACCACCATGCTTCACTGTCTTCACAGTGTATTGTGGCTTGAATTCAGAGTTTTGGGGTCATTTGACAAACTATCGGTGGACCTTAGACATAAAAAGAACAATCTGGCTTTCATCAGTCCACAAAATATTCCACCATTTCTCTTTAGGCCACTCAATGTGTTTTTTGGCTAATTGTAACCTCTACAGTACACGTCTTTTTTTCCCCACAATGGGACTTTGCGGGGGCTTCTTGCAGATAGCAATTGTAACAGTACTCACAGGTAACTTCAGACCTTTTTTGATCTTCCTGGAGCTGATCATTGGCAGAGTCTTTGCCATTTTGAGCTATTCTTTCATCCTTTCGAATTGTAGTTTTCCATTTTCTTCCACATCTTTCAGGTTTTGGTTGCAATTTTAAAGAATTTGTGATCATTTCAGCTGAGCAGCCTATCATTTTCTGCATTTCTTTATACGTTTTCCCCTCTCCAATCAACTTTTTAATCAAAGTACACTGTTCTTCTAAACAATGTCTGGAATGACCTATTTCACTCAAATTTTCAGAGAGAAATGCACTATAACCAGCATGTACATTTTCTGCCTGCCTTCCTTCCTTAATTAAGGGCCGTAAGTGACACCTGTTTTTCACAGAATGAATGACCTTACTAATTGAACTCCACACTGCTACATTTGGAATTAATAATTTAATTACACAGAATCAGCAGCATGCATGTCATGACTGTTGGTTTTCTGTTACTCTACTACACCTACTAATAAATGTGTTTGCCATGTAGAAATGTAAATTTCTACCAAAAACAGTATTTGATCAAGTTAGTGATGTCAGACTGTTATTATTTTGAACACAACTGTATCTAAGCTGTCCCAGACACCACCCCAGTCAGGAAAGTCTGTATCACATCTTGTACTAAAATGCAGCTATTTTCTTCAGGTATATGGACATTCTTCTTACACAACACTTGCTCATGCAAGTCATCAACCTTTCTTCAAGTTTACAGATTTATTTTAGATTACATTAAAAAGTGTTACCTGTATCAGAGATACTACATAAACACTACAAGCTGTGAGAAGGGAATTACAGAATTCCTGTTAGTGTAGGATGGCTAATAGTTCAATATTATCAAAAATGGTGCAAGGAGTGTAAATAACAAAGAAAAGTCAAACACAACTGATGTTAATTAACTGAAAGCTAAGGAGTCAATATTAACATACTGCATGCTGCAAGTAACGAAGATGAAAATAAAAGTTTTAAATGCATTATGGTTATCTGTAAACACATATAAGGTGCACTGTTAAACAAGCAATAGCATAAATTTTGAAATAATCAGAAAACTATGCGGAGACTTAAAATGAGAAATACATTTTAAATCAGTACGAACCCTTACTATGGTTTTATACTGAACAAGTTCTCTGGAATAATATTTTCACTTGCAAAATTTTTTACCTATACAAAGCAAGTCAACTGTTGCACTGATCAACTAAACTAAAAAATTAGGACATTCAAACCACTCACAATACATGTACCCATTAACCTTCAACAAAGTAATAGGCCCATAAATTAAACCCTCATGTAAGTCTTTCATTAACATGAATCTAAATTAATTTGATTACATAATGACAGACTCAGGTGCTGCTTGACTACAGCTTTCCTGGAGCACTGCCAACATTCTAAGGCTATAATACATATTCTAAATAGGAAATAATTATTCTTACTCTCCTGTCTGTTTACAGATGACTACTTGTTTAAATTTCTTTCTTGCATAACCACCACAAGATATATAAATGTATAGTTCAATCTCTTACTTTTGTTTAACTATTTTTTTGATTTAGTTTAACTATTTATTTACATTGCAGAAGATATGTATAGTTCATTCTCTTACTTTTGGAAATAACTATTTGTTTACATTGCACAATCAATTAAAAAACATATACAGTTAATTCAAAGAGAGCGAAGGGAAAAAAAAAAATCATATGGGGTAGAATCTGTATCCAAAAATATAACATAGTTCAGATGGGAACTATATCATTCAAGGAAAAAACTAAAATCACTATGTATATAATTCATTGTGCTGCTAATAATTCACAAGAAAAAAAAAATTGTAAACATTAGCAGACTAGATTCTTTAAACAAACAGCTATTCAAGGGATATTTAATTAGATGTTTTGACTGAATGGACTAGTGTGTAACTGATATGTAGATATTGTGCCTCATACAGTTTTGAGAGATCAGGGTATGCTGCAAATTATTCCTACAACTTTGTTTACTTTTAAGTTCAGTTCACTTGCATTTACTTTACTGCATTGTTTATAGCGCTTTATTATACTTTAAAACTCTGTGAAACACTAGCCACTTTTTCAGTCTGCAATTAATTTGTCCATACAAAAGATAATGTAGACAAGATTTTCAGAGACTAATGAGATTTTATATATTGCAGTGTAGATGAAGGAAAATTAAATGAAATTTCATAAACAACACAGAAAGAACAGGGTGGATTGCAAGACTATAGTCACAGATATCTTTTAAATAAATGTCCTGGTGTTGCTCTGCAGACGATCCTATAAGTGTGTATATAAAATTGCATAATCCATCCTATTGACTGGGAAAATGTAAGAACCTTAAGGTAAACAACTTATTACCAGGTCAAACCTTCACTATGCTTTATGTGATGCTGGCAGTGGTCCTTTGTTCCATAATAGCAATTAGGCATGAAGCAAAATGTTGTTGTTTCAAATTTCATGATACAAAATATTGCCAATACGAAATGTGGCCTTGTATTGTGTACTGTATAAAACTAACACATGATTGATATGAAGCATAAAAGTAAACACAACATTCTTTGTTGAAATTAGGGGATTCAAATATAACTGAATAACTAGAACTAAGGTACAACATGACATACTGACTGCACTTTGGCAGAATTGTTAATCTCCATCTGAATAATGACAATCACTGTATGAGAAAGGGAGATGGAACCCCAGGTTAAGTGTTTTGCAAATGCACTTAATTTAGTGTCTCGCTTCTTCATACGAGTACAGCAAATTGCAACGTTGTTTCATAAATGCACCACCACATCCACAATCTTATTTGCAGTTTAATTCAGACCACCAAAAAGCAAACTTATCAACATATTGGATATGTTTTCATGACATACTCAAATGGTACTGTAAGCAGCAAGATGCAGTTACAGCAGCTCTCATGAACTATGGATGTAAGAATTAAGTAAGTAGTCTTAGTATGATACAATACATTAACATAATTTATTTCAGCAGCTTGTCCCTGACACTGTTTTTAATTTAAAAAATTGAGATTGGTTATTGCTTCTAAGTGTGGATATTCAGGAAGCAAAAGTGCCCGTCTCAGTGTAACAAAAATACCAACTTAACTCTATGCAGGAGTTATTTAAATTTAATAAATAATCAAATGTTATGTTTTAGTGGATATTTTCCTAGGATATGTGTTAAAAATTAAACACCTACGTAAGAGGTCATTAAAGGCATCATCAAGCATTGCTTAAAGTTAAAGATGCATCTCACACTACTGTAAGTACATTTATCTTTACTGACACCATAGGTATGTCATTATGTTGAACAACAAAACAGTTGTGTACTCTTTTAGCTGTGACTGAATTTTGTTTTCTATCATCGTTAGAAGTCGATCACAAAATAAAAAAGTTGTCTATTATATTAAAAACGTTTTACGTTGTGTCCGTGATATTTAGCCTTGACCACTCCCCTCCATACCACTCGCTCAATTGTTACTCCTACTGTGTACATCCTCTCTCCGTTCAATACCATGACATTCTCAGTGCTAACTTGCCCTTCAATGCAGTTAGTTATAATGGCAAGGCAGGAAAACAATCTATTCAAGAATGTTGATTTTTAGATTGCGATAGAAAAAAAGCAGCAAGAGCTAATAATGAACATTGAAAAAAAGAAAATGAACAAAAAAGAGCTGCATATAATAAAAATCGAAGAACAAAGAGAATCATCCAATAAACGTAAAAGAGAAAAATATCCTGAACAATATGCAAACAGGAATGCAAAAAAACGTTTATAGAATGCAAGTTAGAGGATAAAGTAATTCATATTATTATTTTTGACGAGGAGACATTAATGTAATAACATTTTTAATTTACTTTTTATTACATTTTACCTTTTACGACATTTTATAATTCATTGGTATTTAAAATTGACAGTTAGAAAATCAGTTACTTGAGTATTTTACATCTATAATAACTTAGCACCAAACTGTCTTCTTCCCGTGCCCTGCATACTCTTCTATATACCATCTCTTTAAATACAATCGCTTTCTCTAATGGAGGAGCACCACAACACCCTTTGAGCGGCTCAGCTACTAGACAGCAGGCACCCCGGGGGTTAGCAAGCGAAGCGAGGAGGGGGCATTAATTTAAATCAGTCTGTGTGGCCTTTTTTCATGAAATGAGAAACATGTTTAGAACAAGTCTGTTCTCAAGAGAGCTGACCACCATAACATGAAAAATATCAATGCAGATTTTACTCTACTTCAGTTGCAGGGCTATTTAGGAATTCTGGTAGTTTATCTGCCCCCAACCTTAATAGTTTAAACTGTGTCAAACTGCGTGAAGTACCTAATCACTTGATCTAGTGTTGGTGAAGTAAAATTTAGTTTGTTTACTATTGGTGATGCTATAGATCTCTGATATTACTCGATATCCCTCAACATCTGACATCATCAAAAAGACTCCATATACAGTGTATTCGATTTGCCATTTATGATCAAATTCTATGAAAACATGGTCTTTGACCAAAAATATATTCCTGGTTGTGATGTGGAAGCTTTATATAGATTTGTGCTTATTGTCCTTATAAGAAAAATGACAGGTACAAAGAAATTTGAGATTTGCAATTATTTTTCAGTTCACGAATTGTAAATCCAAGGTGTAAACAAATGATTTCTTCTTAATAATAAATTCATCTACTCATTTCTCTATGTAATCTGAGATTCAAGCCAAAACTTAATACCATATTTCATGCACATCTTGGTTTTTGTATTTATAAACTGTTAATACAAAAACCAAGATGTGCACGAAATATGGTATTTATAAAGTGTTAACCCTAACATATATACTAAAGGGTCAAAAAATTATGATCATTCCTATATGAAGTGAATTATGTTCACTATTTTGTAACTGCAGCACATTTTGGCTCAACAATGATTCTCAACTACTGCCATAAGTTTACAAATAGTCTACATGCTTTGCATTTGTTCAGATTAAGTTATTTTAAATCACCCTACTTCTTTCGGCTGCTCCCGTTAGGGGTTGCCACAGCGGATCATCTTCTTCTATATCTTTCTGTTCTCTGCATCTTGTTTAGTTACACCCATCACCTGCATGTCTTCTCTCACCACATCCATAAACCTTCTCTTATACCTTCCTCTTTTCTGGCAGATCTATCCTTAGCATCCTTCTCCCAATATACTCAGCATCTCTCCTCTGCACATCTCCAAACCAACGTAGTCTCGCCTCTCTGACTTTGTATTATATTCTGAAGACTTACTAAAGGTGGAATGATAAATATCCATCTTTATATTCACTAAATAACCTGTTCACCCATTTCAGATTTACAGGTGGCTGGTAGCTTAGCTAACAGAAATATGTGTAAAGCCAAAAACAACTTGGGATAGAGCATTAATCCTTATAAATTCTAAATAAGTTTGCATATAAAGACTGAAAATTTGGATCTAGCTTAGATGAAACATTCTGCATGGCACATGTGTGAGTTCTCATTTAAACTATGTTAGACACTCTTCTAGAGGCATGAAATGGCAACAGGCTTAAATATATATAAGGACATGATTAACATTGTCATTAATTACCTTTAGGTTTTTTAGATAATAAGCCCAAAATACCAATGTACTACTACCCTTGCACTGTCTTCCAGTCTGTGAAGTAAATCTGCATATGGACCTACCCATGCCTTACTACTTCAAGCCATCTTTTTCCTTCCTTGTCTTCCATTTATGCCTATACCTTCCTTCCCTTGTGCATCTTCAGAAATGGCAGTCTATTCTAGCAGAGTTCTCACTGTCTTTAATTAGCTTGGACTGCTCTTATGCTTTTAGTATCTGGGAATTATAAAGGACTTGTAGCAGTAAGTTTAAATTTCACTGTGGGTGTAGATTAAACATACATGGTCACTGAGAGGTGCACCCTTTCTTCATCCATCCATTTTCATACATGCAGTACAATCAAACAACTGCAAACTGACACAGCAGACACTTGTCATATTATTCAAGCATCTGGAAACTGTGATTCTCTTGATAAGAGGAGATGCATGTGCTAAGGATATGCACAAGAAGAAAAACAATTTCAAATATACAACTGTCAGAACAATGGTATATTCAAGATAAATGATGCAGCAGACAGACTGCCAGGCAGTAGTCGAGGAGCTAACCACTTTGTAGCCTACAGCTCTGGGAGATAGACGACTCCAGGGAAAACAGCTCCACAGATAATCATGCCACACAGCAAAAAATGCTCAGCATACAGTGCTCCCATCATGTTGCCGCCATTTTTCCTTTGAATGTAGGCTGTGAACACCATGGGGACATTTTTCTTGCAGTATCTGCGAACTGCCTCTCTCTATTGCAGACAGCAATTGAAAACAATTACTGTGCTTCGCTCAGCCTGAACACCCCAAGGGAACAACAGGAATCTGATTTATTCTTAATAGCTGGGAACTACCACTATAAAAAGGCTGCTGTCCTCACATAGCCCGATTTCTGCATCTCAGTCTCATCATTACTCTCTCCGTTTGTCAGTACCATCAAACAACTTAAATAATTTACTTTAACTTCAAATTGAGTGTAGATTTTTCATACTGATAACCCATCCTGGTTTTATTATTAGATGTAAATCATTGCACTGATTTTTGTCTCCATGTATTTAAATAGTTTAGACTTCAAAGTATAGGTTGCAAAACAGGGCAGCACACTTGTCAGCACTTCTATCTTAATAACTTCACCAAGCTAAGTCAGATTTCCAGCTCAGCCTGTCCATGTGAAGTCTGCAGAATTGTTCCAAGTACCTTTCCTATCACATGCTAAATTACACAGTGTGTTGTGTATGTAATTATATTATATGATGAACTGTCTGTCCATCGTTAGTTTGGAAGTGATGATCTGAGGATAGGCTGTAGGTCGGGTCTACAAAGTCTGTGGTGAAGTGAATCAGACAGTAAATGGATTGATGCATTGTTGCTAAATATGTTAGCAAAAAAATAATTAATACATGAATACACAGCACAATTAAAAAAAATAAAATGTTAAGAAATGAATTTATATATCTGCATATACATAATGAGATATCCTGGACACACTTGATCAAGTAGGGAAATGCAACCAAACCAGCTAAACGACGGCACATGTTTATAACTCACATAAACCGAGTTGCTGTTATAATGTGTGTTGACGTGACAAATGTGTTAAACTTCACAAGTGACAAACATCATGTATAGATTCGATTTTAGTTCCTTTTTAAGAGGGCCAATACTGTGTATTTGCACTGAAGAACCAAAGAGTGCATTCGCAACTTTCCACAAAACTTCCAGTTTTACAAATCTGATGCTGGGTTTGGAATTTTACACTTGTGGTGTTGTATACATGATTTAAAAAAAAAAAAATATATATATATATCAAAAATAGAGAAAGCAAATGTGGCATCATAGTGGCGCTCAAAAAAATTCAGATTTTGTAATTTCAAATTAGGGATACTCAACCTGTATTATAAAACAGATTTTGATTTTTTTTTTTTATTTTTTTTTTTTTATCATCCAGCATTTGTGTATCAATCGCCAAGCCAGCTCCTGCGCAGTGTTGTACAAAACTGTACAAACTGATCAGAAAATATGCAACATATTTCATTATACTGAATTGTAGGAGAATTTAAATTTGGGAAAATAGTCATCACACAGCAATAAGACTTTATATCAACTTAAGAAAGTTAAAACCTTCATGATCTTTTTTTTTTTTTTAAAATTAAGAGTCACCCAGCCAAAGCAAGAATAGACCGAAATAAGTTATGCTGAAAGTTAATAGTAGTAGGAAAGAGTTTGCCACCTGCTGGTTAATACGTAAATGTCAGAACAAATTTCCCTTTCCTATGGAAGACTATTTGTATACAAGTGCTCTTTAGTACTATCCACTACATCATAATCTAAGGAAAACAACTTGAATTTGTCTTATGTAGTTACTAGTTTAATGCACTAACACAAGTCAGCTATAAAATGACTTTAGCTTAAGTCAGAGCCAGTGGCTGCCAATTTTCACTTTAATGCAAGTGAAGGCACTGTATAATTGTTGAATGCCAAGAGTATAAGTGAGAACAAAAAATAACTACACACTTAAAATTAAGACAAAAACAAAGTTTCTTTTTAACTGCTATGTAAACTATCTACCAGAACAGATATGACACAAAGATAAAACAAAGAAAGCGTGCATTTGTCTGTGGGGCAGGTCCAAGAAAAACAAAACGATAATGACAATTTCACGTCTGTTCATCATAGGTAAATGGTTACCATGAGAACAACTTACAGTCCAATAAACAAATAAAGCCATGAGCTGACACCAGAGTGCCTTTAAGACAAGGAAAATTCATACATTGTTGACAGGTTAATAGCTAAGTCAGTAAATCACTTTCAGTCTGGGCAAACCTGAAACAAGACAAAAAGAAGCCTCACGGAAACTGCAGATTATGAGATTTTTTTTGGCGAATTTGAAAACCACAACCAGTTAAAAAAATAAAGCAAAAAAAAAAACAAAAAAAAAAACAGATGCAGGTAACAAGTACCTTGCATTTTTTGACAGCCAGATTTTATCACAATGTTGTATTAACTAGTTTCCCATGTGGTACAGGATATCCAGAGATAAAGGAGTCATCCAATTGATAAAACAGGGAAAAATGGTATAACAGGGATATATTTTAAAATTTGCATTGATATGAGAAGAAGCTACGTAGACTTCACTTGGATTAGATGGCACAGCTATTAGCCTACTGAGCTTGGAAGATACTATATATTCTCTGACTATGGAGGGTTCCTACAGATTGACATGGGAAAGGCCTAGCACAAAAATAGCACTAAAATATCTGTGATCCTAGGGGAAAATAGATTATGGATGAACCAATATCACAGAAGTGGCCACGAGTTTGGCAGTTCGACTGGTCTATCCTTAATTGAGTAAAGACTCAATAGAAGCAAGGTGCAAGATAGTGTTTTAAAAGAACAACTTTCAGAATAAATACAAGATGGAAAAGCTATCAGGGCTTGGAAAAGCAGAAAAAAATTCAAGTCTTGTTAACACCAAAGGGGCAGCAATGGTATGGTATACTTTGCGGTTGTGTTTGCAGTTATCTTTTATTATAAAATAAAAGGGGTGATGATTCTCCTTCTACTATATGATCACAATATAAGTTAAACTCCATCACTCGAGCGTTTTTTAATCATTTATTTTACATCTTAATCAGTGTATAATACATACAGTTACAGGGAAAGGAGTTACAAAAACAATCTGAGTGTGAGGATTACAGGGTTCAGAGCCTATACAGAACGGGCAGCATCAAGCTCAAACCAAGATGGGGAGCAGTGCATTGCAGGGCACCATCACGCACATGGGGACAGTACAGTGTTACCAGTTAACACATGTGTTGGCAATGTGTGAGGGAAAAACCATAATGCCAGAAGAGGAAACTGCCTAGAATGCTGTCAGAGCATGCAAACTCCTCGAAGACAATAACCAAGCAAGTCTATGGGTCAGAACATCATTCATTAACACAACCTCTTCACTACACTCAACACAGCTTTTAAATGTTGTGGCAAGTTACCAATACTTCCTGTAAAAAAACACTTGCTTAGTCTAAAATCAGCCAAGACAAAGAAAGCAAGAACAAAAAATGTGGTCCCAGAATAGAAGTTAAGAAATGTATGCAAACATTTATGTTGCTTAACACCTTCCTGGGATTTCAATGCCTATTTGTATGTCCGCCTTTTCTTCTGGTCAGAATGGCTGTTATTATTGTCAACCACTCTTCTTATCTCTTTCTTTTGTTTGTTTCCATTTGTATCTAATACCTTTGTCAACAGCCTGACAAAAGGAAGAGCAAACAAGGAACACAAACAGTGTGTTTAATGGCACCAAAGCTAAATCCCAACAATTATCTACCTAGGCTGCTCAATCCATGTTCAGGCTACGTTCACTGCTAGCATTGTCAACAAAGCAAGCAAAACCCAATAGCAGCGTGGGTCAATACTATCAATGTAAACCCTGTGGAGAAACAAATACTATTGTCTCACTAAATGCAGAGGCTAGCTTGAGAATGAAGGGACTGGAAGTCAGGTGGATGTTGATCTAGGACCTGAAAGAGGAGGCGAGTGGTCCTGGATTTACAGCTTACTCATATGTTATTGTCAAAATCACTGTAAAGGAATAAGATTTTTTTCCTTTTATTTAAAACATCCCCTGACATAATTTTGAAAAGAAAATGCATTTGTTCGCTTTTCCAGTTAGTAACTGTGCAGTACATTCCAAACCAAAAATATATACAAAGGTGTATAAAATCCACTTCCTCCAACATATGCCATATCTGTTGACCTTTGTCAGGTCAAAATATTATGCACATGCTTAATAATATCTTAATGTGTAAGCACCCTGTGGTTACACGGCAAACTTCACTACATTACCTTCACTGTGCTTTCAGACTGTAAAATTGAGGTCCCCATTAAATTCAGACTTAATACGAATTGTAGTTACAAATTTAACATGACTTAAAATGGAAAAGTAAAGAGGCATAGTGCTTAGTGCTTTTTCTATGCCGTTCTAGAGGTCTTAGGTTCATATTTCTGCCCAATTACAATCATTGTAAATTATTCTGTTTGTGTTTCTATGTTTCTTCACCAGCTGCTCCAACTTTACTGCTATAACCTCAAAACACATATACTGTATTATTTGGAGATTCTAAATTAACTGAGTAAATACAAATGTGGAGGATAGTGTGAGTTAGGCCTGTGATGCACTGGTGCCCCAACTCTTTTTAAGTCTAAAATTGGATTAAACGTGTTCAGAAAATGGATGGCTGAATATTTAATATATAAAATGGGCTAAAACAAAGCTGATAGAGATACAGTGCACTTTCAGAATGAGGATACTATGAAACACAAACCTGGAGGTTATTTTAAAACTATTAGCTCAAATGATTTCCATAATTCATATGGATTCTAAGTATGAGGGACTAAAATTCACAAATCTACAGTACTTAATATTTTCTATGCTTTTCTATGCTTGGTCAATATTTGCACAACCACATGCCATAATCTAAACCACTGATGTACTATTAAAAAATAAAAGCCAATTTTTCTTTTGTTTTGCAGATTTGCTGAATGTTTTAGGGATATACCATCCATCACATCAACATATTACATTAATTGAATGTTCTGATACACAAATGTGTTAACCCATCAAGATGAAGCCAACCTATACTTAACAGCAGTCTGCAGGTATTTCTAGGGAGATCTTTGTTACTCCCAGGTCAGATAAGAAATATAATGTCTACAATATCTCCTGTCCCATGCCTGGAACATCTCCTGCAGGTGGCAACTGTGGGATACCTTCACTGGTTGACAAGATCATTTTGATTTTCCTGATGCAAAAAAGTTATACTTCAACATCTTCCCCTGTTCCTGAGCTTCTCATTCTATCAAGCATGACCTCCATCAGAAAATATAAGGGTGAGAAGAGGAATGTTAACTAACCAGTAAATAAAAAGGATTATTAAATGATTTACAGCACCTGCTTAACCATCACAGTCTGGTACAAAATTCTCAAAATTGTTCCCACTACAGAGATTATTTAGCCAATCTCTCATTCACCTTTATTCTCACTTGTGAAGAAAATTTGGTTCCGGCTCATCTCCTTGGTTTAGCTTCTACTGTGCAACTTATAGACAGTAACACACTCTTCCTCCACTGTTTTTTTTTTGTGGAGGAAGCTGTCCTTTAGACTTCAATGGCTCCAGGATGCATTCGAGCAGTTGTCCGCCAGGTGTGATGCTGTCTGGGTTAGAAACAGCACCTCCAAATCTGAACTCTTACTTTTATTGAAGGAGTTTGTCTATCCCATGAGGAGAAGATCAACTATCTCAGGGTCTTCATTGCAGGACAGCTCATTACATGCATAAAAGAGGTAAGCCTGCAACAGCTCTTTGTCTGTTCTTAATATTCTAATGCTGCAGATTCATTGCATTTTCACAAAAAGAAGTCTTCTTTAACCATGTCTCAGTGTGAAATATAGAATACAGAGCTATAAGAAGTCACTTAAAAAGTACTGTGGCACAACTATTCACCATTAACCAATAAAATACAACATGGTTTAATTAACTATTTCAGCTACTGAAGAACATTTATAATGATTAGAATGTCCAGTGGGGGCTGGGTGGTCTTTTAGCATTGGAACCTGTGCAGATTTTTTTTATTGACAGCATATCTGGTGCTTTTTTTTTTGTTTTCTGTCCTCCTCAGCAATCTAACTTTACCACCGGACTCATCTTTAGGGATTTACAAAAACGACTCTACCTTTCTACTAATGAGATATGTATTTTATGTAAGTATTTAAAGATTGATTTTTTTTTGTAATTTATTATTATGCTTACTTAATTTTCATTGATTTGTCTTTCCTTGTATCAATTTCTATGATATCTTGTAAGGAACTTTGAGCTACACCATGGGTATGATATAGAAATAAATGTTGTAGTAGTATCTCATGTTAACATGCTAGTACCCCACCGGACAAGCTCAAACAGACTCATTTGTTGTAGCACCCTAGGATCTATGAAAGAAAGCTGATGAACTTAATTCATTCCAGTATCTTTCTCTCTTTACCCATTACCTGGAGGGTCTGGAGTTGAGGTGTTTCCTCTTCTGAATGGCAACTATAATAAGGGACATTATATGTGCCAATTAAAATCTATGTTGAGGTGCTGTACAATAGGTGTTAAAATACTTGTAGATTTTCAATTATGCAAACCAAATATGACATTATTACATATCTCTGTGCATACAAGATAACAATTATTTCCTTCTAAAGAACTATTATATTTGTCTACGCTGAAATCAAAATTGAGCAGAAATCAACATCTTAGCTTACTGAAAATGCCTACAACTTTTACTTAAATAACATTTTAAATAATGAAGCAAATGTACAGAATTAAGTTTTCACCATTACCTTAAGTCTGGGGAGTCTGATGTCAAAGCAAGAAATTCACACAATATAGCTTTGAACGTTGAGCTTTGGCCAAAACCAAAATTTGCCTGTTATTATAAGCAGAAGATGACAATGTGCCAAATTCACATAAATGTGATTTCTGGAAGATATTTTGTTAGTTATCCTTCCCTACTGTTCAATCAGTTACAGCACATTTTACAGGTTCATCACCTTACTGCAATATTCAGATCCTGATATCACACAAACCACCAGTGACAAGTAATCAAGGAGCTAATGGATTTCTTTTTTCCAAATGGCCCTGCTAAAGATGTTGTAATTGAGATTTTTCTTCTTTTCATATCCTTAACGTACTTAACCAAAAAGAAATCCTTTTTTCAACAGATGTTTCCAGCTGCAGTACTGCAACAAGCTGTCAGAACCATGTTTAGGGAGTGACACATGCAGCTTGCCCGAGATAAAATGGCAGATTGATTTATAGGCAGCAAGGATTTGTTCTACTCTTTAGCTTGGTTATTTAAAAGGTCATGGCTGAGAAGGGTTATTGTTCCAGGACAGACCACACAGGCAGTCAACTACAAGGAGAAAAAGGAGTACACATCAAAACCACCAACTGCTTGAAAAATAAGGACCACCCCCATCATGAAAAAAAAAATATAATGGTAGATGGGATCACACTATATGTAAAATCATGTCCTGAGGTATCTACCAACCATATTTATACCCCTGAGTGACAGCTACAATCCAAGCTCCTCCCCGGTTTAAAAAAAAAAAAAAAAAAAAAAAAAAAACTACATTAATGCCTAGATTTACTAGAAAATTTTCTATTCATTTTCCTCCTGTAGCAGAAAGTAAGCTAATAACATCCCACCGAGAGTGCTGTCAGGCTAAATCCCTCAACCACTGAAAGCGCTGCCTGGATAAATCTCACTTCACTTTTCCATTCCGCCAACCACTTAGGGCAGGGCCCAGGGGAACTCTACGGCTTATCCCATCTCACGCAATGTCACAGACACAAGCCAGAGTGGCCCAATCAGTGCTGAGAAAAAAAGAATAAACTAAAAAGATTAATTCACAGATGTTCATGCATTTCACATTCGCTGTGCCCTGTGGTCCGTTGCTAGGGCAACAGGAGACCACCAGTGTGCGTTTTATTGGCTTTATGAAGTGCATCTCAGGGACTATAGTCCAAGAAATGCTGCTTGATAATAGTGAGGCTTTCAGAAGCCTTGTTCTGCGTTTATCCACATTTAACCTGCAGTGTTTCATTAAAGGTTATTGCTATGCAATTACTCAGAATAAAAACAGGCAGATCAGAATAAAAACAACAGGGACAGCGCAGGTCTGGCACAAAAATTAACATTTAACATTAAGACTGACATACGTTCATGTAAAAATTATTATACACACATAATGTGAAAACATGCTAAAATGTCAGTCCAAGAGTTTTTCACTTTAAGAAACTCTTAAGTAAACTTCTTTTGATATTAATACAATCCTTAAAGAAAAATATTGAGGAGTGTTTTATCAAAATACACCTTTAATTTGTAAAATACTTTATACATTTAACTTTTACTAGATGAATTAGTGTATTTAAAGCATACATATTGAAGAGTCAGAAAAAGAGGCTCCTCTCTGCAAATGAATTTGAATTGTAAATTGTAAATCAATTTGAAAAGGAAAAATAAATTATTCTTACAGAAAACTTGTTTCATGTGTACAAAATTATAATAAATGGAATTTACACCAGAATGCACAGTTTATATTGATTAATCTATATTCTGAAAGAACTGAGATGATCAAAACGAACAGGAAATACTAAATAAATGTTAAAATGAAGCTATTCCTTGCACTTACAACTGTGTGCAGGCCACATGATGTAAATAAATAAATAAATAAATAAAGGGGAAAAGAAAAATCACACAAGCATTTTGAACAGTAATCTGTCTAGCAAGAAGTATATTGCATTACAATCTATTATTAAACTGATTTTACCCTTAAAGCAATAACTCAAAACTGACACTGTTTAAAAATCGATACATTTCCTGAAGGTTTCATCTACATGATATTACATTACCAAAAAAAAAAACATTTATATGTTACAGAATTTTAGCCATGTACATTCATTTCAAATTTTCAAAACAGCTATTTAAAAATAAAAAATATAATGGAGTGACCAATTAGATACACTAAAGCATAACTCTTAATTTCAGCTATTAATTTCCCCTAAGTGTCTTTTTCAATTAAAAAAACAAATGCTATAGGGAAGGGATTAAGAGTGTGCATGCATGTTCATATATGCATAAAAGATGTTTACACTACTCTTATTAAATACAAGGATTTTCCATGCTGACTTTATTTTTGTTTAGTATATGTAACACTGATAAACATTATGCATATTTTTAGTTTCTTCACAAAAAGTTATATAAAAGGAATTAACAAAATAATTATCTACTACTTTCTGTAAATTTCTCAGTTTTCTCTTCCCACCAGTCTTTTCCATGTATATTAATTGCACTGGACAAGTTCTATCAAAATTCATTAAGATTTAAATGTTAGCTTAGGTATAATCTTTTCTATTTAAATGCCCAACATCACTTCATATATTTTGCAAATACTACACATGAGCTTAAAAAATCATTATACATACTGTGTATATATATCTATATATATCTCTCTCTCTCTCTATTATATATATATATATATATATATATACACACACAGAAATCTTATTTTCATATGTGGACATCATAATAACATCTCTTAAGCTGCAGCTGAGCAAACCATCTTGCTTTCTTTCCAAAATCTCAAAATATGTCTAATACTAGACTTGAATCCTCTTGACTAACTGCTCTACCTTCTCCATTGTGTATTACCATTATTATGAAATAACCTTTTTCGTTAGGGACAAGTTTTGCTCCAACTAACTGAAATCCAGAGATGTTTAATAAACAAATAGAGGCATTTTACAAAATATAGAAAATAACACTTTTTTCCCTCATTAGCACAGTGAAACCAACTTAACTGGTGTCATCATGCAAATTAAGCATTATATATATTTAATTTCCTTTCTTTTTAAACAATGCCAAAAGATAAGCAATTCATAGATGTAATCAAAGCAAAGCATTTTCACATTAAACAGTAGTAATTAGCCTATGCCCACACAACAGTATTTTTAAACCAAAATGATCTCTGTCTATACTAGTGTTTTTATATAGTTATAAAAGTATCTCAGCTCACACTCAAACAAAAAATGCATAGGACTTTGTCGTTCACCTATACTGGGTATGCGCACATCAGTGGAAAAATGAAGGTGTTATAATGCTGCCGGCCATGGGGATTTATCCCATAACTCTAGCGACCAGTAATTTATTTGTCCTTTGCGCATATTCGCAACATTCATACAGTACAAAACTTAACTTAGCTGCATACAGTTAAGCAACACAACAAAGCAACTTTTCTATATCCACTATGGTTTTCTTCTATGAAAGGTGACTAGTCTGGGAATGAGACATTGTAATGAACAGGATTTAATCAAGGAAGGGCCATGCAAAATCAGAACATGATTAGACTCTGCATTATCAAAAAAACTCTGTCATCGCTCGTTCACATTACAGTGCTGAGGCTGTGTTTTCAAAGTACTGTACATGGCTCTAAAGAGAGTTTTCAATAGTCTTCATCGAGGTTGAAACACTACACCAGGGTAGTGTTGATGAAAGGCGAAAACACAGACTCATGTCTGTGCTTCTAAATGAAAACGCAGTAGTGTAGATGGGGCCTTAAAGTGCTTCAGACAAAGGACCAAGTCATTGACACAGCAGACTATCAATGGCCAATAGTCCCTTGCTAGTTAAATTACAATTAACAAACTTGTTTTACTTCAGGTATTTATGTGTAAAATAGCAAAATTCCAACATTGTGAGATTTGCATTTCAAAACCCAATATTTTAGTCAGTGATCAATAACTTCTAAGGCATTAAGACTACATAACAGGACAGCACTGATGCCGTATGTCACAAGCTGCATGAAATTAGAGAATTGCAATGGCAAGAGATGGGTGCTCTAGGGTGGCATAAAGATGACAGAAAAAATAACTAAGATAGTGACCAATAAAGGTTAGACAGTAGAGGGTGTGCATTTAAAGAAATGTTGGGGTGGGGATCACAAGTGTTCAGTAAGTAAGGGTTAAGTAGGCACACCATTCTTATAAACATTAACCTCTCACATTATTAAACTTGAAATTTGCGGTTTCAGTTATTCACAAGTTGGCTGTGAACAATTAAATGGGAATATTTCTGGAACTTGCCAAAAGATCGCAAAAATCTGCAGATGCTGTTTAAACCAAAACTGTATAAACAATACTAAAAATTATTTACATCACATAAAATGATATGCAAATATTATTTTATGTTAGTGCAAGTGTGTATATCTTTAAAAGTTCTTTAAAAAAATGTTAAACAATGTCCAGTGAGCTGTGGATTGGATTAGATTTTAAGTGAGCTAGCAAACTTTCTTGTCTAGAGCTACATGATGGAAATGTTGTTCTAGGTGCGGTTCTCAGCTTTGGTACATTTCCTCCAGGCTGCTCCATAACAGTCCAAAGATGTGCCCCCTCCTTTGCCTGCACTATTTTGCCAACAGTCCTGCTTCACACAGGTTGCCTGGAGTGAGTGGCAACTCGATCTTTCACTCTTTTCCTAGCTCCATGGAGATTGAAGCTCTGCTGATGTACTCCCATACCCCCCACCACAGTAACTTCTCTAAAGAGCCAAATGAGTCCTTTATAGGGCTTCACAGCACTCGGTACTTTCCTAAGTTTGATGACTGGTGTCAAGAGTGGGATTAAAAGACCACCTACGTAGCACCAGTGCAGAGTGCCAGAATTGATTCTCTTCCTCTTTACATGGCTCTTTTAGGTGGCTTGTAGTCTTGTAAGAACTTCTCGCCATTGCTGTTTTGACATTTTTATAGGTGCTCTTGCCGCTGGCGATGGCACACCATACAATGGTTGATTCATCTGGGGCTGATGCAACTTGTCAGAGCTGTTACAATATCAAGAATTATGAATGTCATTTCCAGTAAAATAAATCAAAATTGTGTTAAAGCTTGACTTGTTTAAAATAGGTCTACTTACCTAATAAGAAGGTATGTTTGTGTGTTGGGGGCCAAAGTATTGTTTGCAAATTTTCACATTCGCAGGTGTCTCCCTGCACCTAACCATAGTGAATGTGAATGTTTTAATTTTCTACATGGCAAATGAAACATTAATGATAAAACCCACAATAAAGTCAGATAGCATTCTCCATTGTGGTAGTTTCAGACCTGTTTTTCATGAACCTTAAGTTCACTTCATAGTGGATAGCAGCTTTGGTGCTATAAATACATACCTAGTTTGTTTCACTGTGCTGCAATTGAATTATTGTAATTAAAATTGATCAATGAATAGTGATTTCTTATTTAAAGCAAAATTCCCAATCCCACAGTCTTAACAAGGGTTAGTAAAACAAAACTGACGTTCGTCCATCTATTCTTTAATATAAAATGTTTTTTAATTCACTGTCACAGAAACCTGTCCTACATGGGATATCAGTTATTTAGATTGCCCATTATGCCAGTGTCGTTAGCTTTGCACTGGGTGAGGTCTCAAGAAACGGTGGAGGAAACAGATTTGAGCAACTGAAGAGCATGACGACAGCATGCAGAAGGCCTTCCAGCCAAGAATTAAGCACCTGCAGCATAATGTGCAAATATTGTTGTTCAATTCTGACATGTAAATTGCCAAATCCAATATGCATACACACACACACACCCTCAACCTTGCACGATAGTTTTGAAATGTATTGACTTTATGTTGCATATTTAATGATGCACTATATATTACACCACATAGAGCTGCATACACTTTACCATATCAAAGTCCACAATGAATATGCCTACTAGTATACGGCACAGGTGCTCAAGATAAGAAATTACATTGGTATACGTCATATACTGACACAGCAAAAAAGTTGAAAAATCCTTTCTCTAAATAAGAAAGCAAAAGCCAAAAACCACCACATACAGAGAAAGTTATTTCCTGGGAAAAAGGCCACTAAATTCCAATCAAGAATAAGAACTTATTCAGCC
Organism: Polypterus bichir lapradei; assembly: GCA_026402145.1. Lineage (NCBI taxonomy): Eukaryota > Metazoa > Chordata > Cladistia > Polypteriformes > Polypteridae > Polypterus > Polypterus bichir. Next base: position 21,785,658 of record JANRMT010062822.1, read on the forward strand.
TATCCCCTCTGTCCCTTTGTGGTGTGGGGTTGCATGACTGACAGGAAGCCAAGGCCTCTTAATAGGATTTCCATATTATTTTCAACACCTGCCTGGATGTTATTTGTTTATGTTAAGGGGGTCAGGCACAGCTCCTCAATTCAGACATCTGCTTCTAAGGCACTTCTAAAGAGACCATGGCAAAAGCGGCTTTGTTGCCATGGCTATACACCCCCTACAACCACACACCCAATCCTGAATTCACTCACTCAACCCTGCTTTTAGGATACTGAACTGTGTATATCATTCTTGATTTTCTTTTGTTTTTCACAAAGCTATGTGGCTATCATCAACGAAAAATCAAAATATTAACAAATGCATATTGGAATCCTTTCATGTGCCGATGAATTGAGTCAAGAAGACTTTTTTTCCCAATATTTCTATGCAAGTATCTGAAACGCACACATGAAATGCTCCAGGGCATACAGGGAAGGGATGGGTAATAACACAAAATAAGTATATTAAACTCTAATTAAATGATACCTTCGTTACAAAGATTAACAAGTGATACTTATTACATTAAACACTTTTCGTTTGGAAAGATGGATTTTACTTTGGCCAACTAATAAAAAGGGTTAAATATGAGACTGCTGCATCATGCTCACACCTGTAAACTGAACATTCAAGGTCTCCCTTTTGTCCTCTTTGCAACTTTAAATGAGTTCATCCTTAAGAAAACACAAAAGCATTATCATCTTTACAGCACAAACTAAGATTAAAATTATTCTTTCTTCATTTATAAAAAAATGTATTATTGCTTTCTATATGCCATGATGAACTGGCTCCCAACAATAGTTGTTTTCTGCTATGTGCCTGATACTAATGGGATAGGCTCTGTCCCAATATGACTCTGAAATGGATTAAGCAGACTTACTTTCAATCTTCTAACAGTGCCCACTTATTTATGTGTGTCCAACTCTTCTGTTCCATTATGAATGCTAAAAGTTTATTATCCTCTGGTCTTTTTCCACTGCTGCATAAAAATGCTTCATGCAAAAAAAAATTGTAAATGTGCTGCAATTACTGACATATACAGTAAACTTTAAAATAGACTATTAGTATAAATATTAAATTATTTTAGCCCATACAAAAATCCATACAGACAGATTTCAAAACTTCAAGAAGCACCTAAGAGCAACCATATAGCTGATAAAGAAATTTAGTTTCCTTAAAAGTAAGGAGAGCAGACACGCGTTTCTATAAAAGGTATTAGCATATCTTCAAGAAGAAATAAAAAGGCACTTCAGAATCTATTGCAAATGTGAAACAGAATCCATTTAAGGAGCTTATTTTAATATTAATAACTGTATATATGTTTTATTAGTTTGTTTTTATAAAAAAAAATGCCTAAGTAAATGCTTCCATTTGTGATTATATTAGTTCACTTCTCACTATAAAGATGTTTTACTTCTGCAATACATTCAGTCAATGAAAATCCATCACTGACATTTCACCAAAAATTATGGCAACTTCATGAGCAACAGAGTGAGTAACATAGTATTGTCTCAAAAAGTTGTTCAATTTATAATACAGCAGAAAGATTGAAGATTGACAAGGAATCATTGAACACTGTACCATGAAAACATTACAACAAGAAGTCTATATAGGACAATGACTTTTGTATTGCAAGGCTCAGTAACTGACTGTTAACAAGCAACATGTTATGAAAAAGAACACTTGTTGAAACATGTTTAACATTTTTTTTTAAATTTGGGACCACTTAAGATTAAAAACCCAAACAGCTGTTAAAAATAGTCTTCTTTAACATGCAGACTTTCATGTCATTCCAAATCTGGAATGATTATTATTATAATTATATTTATTGGCCAAAAATGGCAAGCAGAAACACACATGAAGCTCACATAACTGCTGATGAAAATAATATACTGTATATTACATAATTTACAAAGCATGAAGCATAAGGCAGTAATGGCTACTAGACATGCCACATTTGACATTGGTCACAACAGTATTGTGACCTATCTTCAGTTACATCAAACACAGTTCTTAGAGAAATGATCACAATTCAGGAAGTACAAACTCATTGTATCAATCTCAGAGAATATTTTGTTTCTACATAGTTTTACTATGCAATGAGTTTGATCAACTACCTTTCATTGACTTCTGTTATGTGTAGAATATGTACAAGAAATTACTTTTCTTAATCAGCAGCCTAGATTTTAATCTAAATTAGTGAAAGTGGATATACAGGCTGGAAAGAAATCAGTATGTAACAAGCATATATTTTTTTCTTTCATACTTTTGGTGCATCCTTGCTGTGCTTGAATTTTGTCATATCATTCACAATACAAGAAGGTCAGGGTCTTTTTCCACCATTCTTTAATACTAATGTAGACAGGCAGGAAAAATTTGGCCGATCCAAAGATGAGAATTTAAAAGTTCCAGATGAGTTCATGAGAAAGGTTAAACATTACTCTTTAATAATATATATGAATTTTGTCCTGACATGATGATATCCTGTAAAGCCTATTTTTATTTTACTACCTTTTCCAATAATTTTGATGTGCAGTGTATAAAAAAAAATTACTTTTGTTCTGCAAGAGGCTGGCCTGATTACTTAAAAAAAAAAATCAATAAATTCAGCATACAGTTCACATTGTGCTTTTTAAAAGCTGTCTATGATAAAAGAACATTTAGTACTTATGATACCCCCACAGAAAGCAACAAATAAACTGATGTGGATTTTAAAACAAAAACTGTAATTTATGGAGAGGTAAGTCATTTTTTTTAGGAACTGTCATGAAAGCTTGAAGAAATTAATAACAAAATGTACTAACATCTGATAGAAATGTAGTTATGCTTTTCTGTAGTCAATGCAGATTGCTCTTGTTCTTTAGGTGGGAGTTTAAAACATTTTTATAAAATGTAGTGTAAAACTATTGATAAACATATTTCAATCAAGAATACATATATCTTAAGGTACAACTTCTCTCCTCATGTTTAACTTCAAAAGGAGGTGCTTGGCATGTCATTTGAATCCCCTAAAGTAAAGAAAGTCGTAGCAAATATAATCAAGCAGATAACACTATGTGTTGGACCTAGGCCTAAGTTTGCATGCAAAAGCCTCAGATGTGACTTAGTAAAGGTTTGGTGTTAATTTACAAATTATATTTCAAAGAGCTCAATGAGCTACTGTTGCAAAATGAATTTTTGTTTTTAAATGCAAAACTAGGTAGGTACATGCAAGCCAAGTAATTGAAAATTGCAGAACCTAAAAGATGAGAGTTTTTAAACAGTTACCAGCTGTGAAAATGTAATCAAATGAACATTGAGAAAATAAACTATTTATTTTTAAGGGATAGTGAAGCAATTATGGGATGAAGCAAAACAATCTACAATAATTGTCACGTTATCAGAATTCATTTTGGTTTAAAAACATTTTCTTGGAGGAGTGTTTTCTATAAATAGTAATTAAATGAATTGAGTCTATAAACTGCTATTTAAAAAGCAGGTTCTCTTTTTAAAAGCCAGAGAGTGAAAATTCACAGCTTCTAAATCAGTGTTGTCTTGGCAGCAGGCGGCTCCATTACAGTAAGTAATGGGGTGCTTCTGAACTACCTGTTTGAAAATTTCAGGATCAGATTTCTCAAGAAGCACAGCTTGTGTACCACCAATTAAAACATCAATATTATAATGTCTGAAAATAATAAAAAAAAGACAAAACGATATAAGCCAGACAAAACCACTGTAGGGAATAATTGAGCATGGCACATAAAGCCCTAAGAGCAATTCATTTAATATTCTTCCATTTAGAATTCTTTTCCAAAGCAACTGTTAATGCTGCTGTTTTCAAAACTTGAAAGAATTAAAACCTCATCTTTAGCACAGGCCTACTGTCAAAACAATAGTAATCAGTTCTTCGGATCCAAATATGAACACCTGCTTTGAGCTTATTAGGAAGAGAAAAACATATGCAAAAATATAAAAGGGACTTGCCAATATATTTAAAACTAAAAATAAAAAAGCAGAACTAGAAAAGAACAAAAATACAACAGAAAAGTAGAACAAAAAGTTTTAGGTAGCTGGTTCATTTTTTAATGACCCTATGTTACTTTATACAAAAACAAAATGTTTCAAAAATGTGCTTTTAAGATTTGCAGCATAATGTTTGTGATTTTGCATTATTTTACACAAAACCTGAACAAAAGAAAACTAAATTTAAGGCTAATATATTCCACATGTATTCACAAATTCTCACACAAGATTGTTTTGCTGGTGTGCACAGAGAAGAAAGTTTATTTTCTAATCTTTTGTTATTTCCATATGTGGTCTTCTGAATAAATACTTTATTTACATGTGTGCCTGCCAAATGCTTACTGCATTTAAAAGCTGGTTCACTCTTCACTTTTGAATTCATAATTTTATACTGCTTTCAGAATTTTTATTCAATTTGGTCTGTTTTACAAATGTTACTCTGGATTTCCAAATCCCTTTATATCACTTATCTTACTTTGGCTATTTACCTTTGAGCTAGAAATTTCTAAGATACCATGTGCATGTTTTTACACTATGGTGTCTCCCTTCATGTGCAGTTATAAACCTAGCCTGTACTTTACGTACATTTACATTACATACTTTACACAGTCTACTAACCTTGTCATATGCCTCCACAAACAGGTTTTATCTGTTTCAGGAAGAGTCCAATGCCACATAAGCCTATGCCCCTCTATCTTGTATAAAGATCTAATCTGTGTGTTAAATTGTCTTTAATCCCCTGTCTTAGCTGGACTGGTCAATGTCTAAATACATACAGTCAAGTGAAAAAGTAAGTACATGCCATGAAATATATTTTCCTTTTTAACAAAATGTGGCCATATCAAGATGTGATCATCAATTAAATTGCATCTATAGACAAGAAAAAAAAAAACAAAAAAAAACAAACATTGTGCATGGCAGTGCCTACCTATTACTACTGCCATGCAGTATGTTATGAGCTTTGCACACTGGAACAACTTTTCCTTATGCTACTGCGTAGTGTTCTTCCCTAGCACCACAGTGTCAGTTACGTACCTTCTGTTTTAATAGCATTTCGTAATTTTCCTCTTTTGTGATAATTAATCTACTATACATTTATACATGCATGTTTTGGCTGATAAATGTATGCGTGTGCTTTTGAAATTGTTGCAAACATTTACAAAATGGCAAAAGTGTTTCAATTTACGGAGTAGAACAAAAGTGAATGATATAAAGCGTGATGCCAACAAAATTGAAAAATGTGTCAAAACGGAAACCACTGATGTAAAGGTTATTCTGTATTAATGTTATTCTGTTTTATAATTTTCTTTTTAAATTCTGCTATGTTTTGTTAATATATTGTGATGTGAAGGTAGCTTGTGATGTGCTGTACAGGAGCAGAAAAGATAGGATGAATGCTGTAAGTGATGGGACTGGGAGAAGTGCTTCTGTTCTGTAAGGGGCGGACTCGCCTCTTAGGAGATGAGTGACAGGAGAAGTTAGGAGAAAAAGGAAGGTGCAGCAGAAGGAAGGTTTTGAGTAGAGAGTCAGGAGACAGTAAGCAGGAGTGTGTGCATTATAGAGAAAAAAATGAATGTGTCACAAGATAAACGGATTAGTAGGTAAAGCTTTCCTTTATTGTTTTGGAGGTGTATTCTAAAGCCCAGATAACGGCGCATATGATAGGGCACCGTTTATTATGGAACAAAAACAACTAAAACATTGAAAACTCCAGTAACTCCGATTTGTATTTGCTTATTATGCTGGTCGTTACAATATTACATGAATTAATTCACTTTGTTAAAATTATATTTCATTAAATTATTTTTGTTTTGTAAATAAATATGACTATTCAGTAAACTAATCTACTGTATATGATTTTTAAAGTAGCTGTTCTGTCATCTGTGTCTTATCCATCACAGCCTCTGTCCCGACCCCTGACAAGGTCAAGGTTTTACTGTAATACAACAAATATGCCACATTTACATGTTTTAGTCCATAGCTCCTGCTGCACCACATAGATCTAGGTTTAATACATGCTTTAAATCATCTCATCATGAAAATATCAAGTATACATCTTAGTATTTAAATTATTCAGAGAGCTGTCATATCATGAATGTAATGTATTGTGTCCTGTTCGCGTAAAAGAACACATACAAAATAAAAAACATTTAATGCGCTATTTTAGTTATTTTAGTGAGATCTGAGAAACTCTAGTAACTTTAACATTGATTTTAAGATTAAGTTTTACGACGTTCTACTTTAATGACAAAATTAACTAAGAAATTAATGTAGACAGTTCAACCTTTTGTTTTTCTTTTCTCTGTACCCCAATACGCTTCCGTATGATGGTTGGATGGTGAGGTACGACTCACTTTTTCACACTGATTTTGATATCTGACCACTTTTTTTTTTTTTTATTTTGGGCACTGTGCGACTTTCTGAACTTGAAGTTCCGAGTTTCTCCGTCACTCTGTATCACTCAACTAACTTTTTTTTGTTTAAGCCAACAAATAGTACGATTTTCCTTGCCTCTGTTTTTTTCATGTGCTTTTGCCATTGTCTTTTAACCAAACAAAGAACGGGGAAGGTGATATTTACATGATTTGCATATTAAAATATGCAAAATTCTGGGAAGAGTAAGGGTGGAACAGCAGGTGTATGCACGTGTGTTACTTTTCACGCTGACTGGGATTTATGGAGCTGAAGTGTGTGGAAGTTAGCTTACGCACATTTCTACCTTTGTCTGTATGCCGTGTTTTAGTGGGAGTTCTATGCACGACATTATGCATAAGGGCCCTGGAGGCTACATATTCTACCATCTCTGGGTGGGTTTTCCTGTGGATACTCTGGTTTTGCTCCACATTCCAAAAACATGCTTGTCAGGTTAACTGGCCATGTCTGAATGTAGGTGGTGTGTAGGAGTAGGGCTTTGAAATAAACAGCCCCTCTGATCCTGAATGGGATTACACTGATTTAACACTATTATTTTAGGATAATAAAGTCATATTACATGAAAAACCTTAAATTATGTGATACAGAAGGTCCGGATGACTACAGATATATAGATAGATATTTGTCCCCAGGGGGAAGTTTGGTAACACAGTGGAGAGAAAATACAAAAACACACAACAAAAGGATGTTAAATGTCATTTACATTATACTAACTTTGCATATGGATTAATTCAGTTTGAGAATATTTTTATTATACACACACACATATTACGAAGGAACCAGGAGAATGGAGAGAATGGCAATGCAGTACACATCATGGTCTGGATGCCTTTACTTGGCTGGGATGTCATGTCAACAGAGCTTTATTTCAGGCTGAGCTCTATATAAATACCCCTGACCCCACCACCGCAATGGCCACAAGCAATCAACTTAAGTTTCCTGAGGACAGTAGAAGTAATTCCTGGTAGGCTGGGGTGGCACTGGAAGTTCTCCTGGGAGTAGCCTTACAAAGACTCCTACCTCCTCAGGCAGATGAGCTTGGAGCCAGGAGAGGAGTAGAGGCAAGGCTTTGCCTGGCGAGGAAGAAGAAAAGGCCAGTAGAGATGATCAAAGGAAGGTTGGGAGGAAGAAAGGTGGAAGTTAATTTAGTGGTTGCTTGATTATATAGCCTAGAGACTCTTGGTCTACCAGATAGAATCATAATAGCATGGGAAGGCTCAGAATGGTTTATCCTTTGTTATTAATTTAACTTAAATTATATAAGGCAGGGTAAACAAAAAGTACACTTCCTAATACCAATCTGAACTCCCTTCACGTTACTTTGCCCATGGGGTCTGCCATAACATGGCTCCCATTATGTCACAATACATACCAAAAAGACACACACATATAGATATCTAATGTGGCAAAATATTGCAACCAAAAAAAAAGCTCACACCACCATCCTTTATTTCACATTAAATTTAACACATAAATATAAAATAAAATATAAACTGTCTGAAGGGGCACATGCAAGCAAACATTTCATTGTACATGGTACTTGTACTCATGATAATAAAGAATTGAATTAAATAATTTTAAACAGTAAAACAAATGAAACCTTAATGAACAAAAACATGTAATCCTTAAACTAAAATTTCAATACTCATACTATTTAGACAATAACTGCAATCATGTGCTGGCTGTATGTCCTATTTCTACACTTCTCAACTGGTAATGTGGCTCACTGATGAGTGACTACTACAAAATATGAATTTCAGTGCTTTCCACAGATTTTCAACAGAATTTAGATCACCACTCACAGCAAGTCACTTAAGAATTATGCCATGTTTTCATCTCATCCACAATGGAGTCCAATGTTTCTGGTCATTATCTTGTTGGAGGACCCATGACATGTGGCTGCAATAGAGTTTTCTAAAACTGAGCAGTACTTTTCTCTCCAAAATGCCCTGACATTGTTCTAATTTCACTGTACTGACTGCCAGAGGTAATAAAGCAATCCTAAAATATCATTGAGCTTCCAACTAATACTAATGAGTAACACTAATTTGATTAATACTAATTAAAAATAGATTGTGTCACTACAACTATTTCTTATAACTTCTAAAATGTTCCAATAATTTTGTCCAGGCCATTTTGGAATGTCTTTGTAGATTAAGGAAGAATTTATAAATTTTCACAGCTCCTTTTTTTCGCCTTTTTGATTCACTGTAAGCCAAATACATGTATGTATGAAGGACATCCCAATACATAAACAGACACACACATATTAATAAAAAACAACTATCTGAAAACAAATGCAAGATTGAAAAACTGGAACTTTCACTCACGTTCCAGTTATTTCTCATCTTTTCTGGTTTCTTTTAAGAGTGTTTTTAACCACTTCTTTTCTAAAGGAAGACAAGAACTACAGGGCCAAATTATTAAGAGGCTACATTTATTGGACTACTAGGGCTGGCAGAAGGGTTTGTGTTGCACAGATTAGAATATCCAGCTGAATGAAGCAAGATGATTGCGGTTTTGTTCACACCTTCCTCCAATGCTTGGCGTACTCATCGGCAATCCTCATTAGCAGGTTCAGTGAGACATGACAACATGTCTGCATTAATATGGTGTGAATTGGAATAAAGTTGAAAGAAAAAGAACATGTTTAAGTAACAAGAACAATTTGATCAGGAAAGAATGGACATTCTTTTTATTATTAAAGCCACTGTAGTGCATAAGGTCAATCTCTAGAAAAAAGCAGCATTCTCGCAATTATAAAATTAGTGACTCAACCGCTCATCTAGCTGCAAGGCACGGTTTCATTGTAGCAGAAGAGTTTCAATCTCGAGGCAGACGTTTTTTCAAACTCAAGCCATCCATCCATAGAGTCTTAATCTGCTTATCCAGAGCTGAGTCGCAGGGCAGCTGGAGCTGATCATAGTAACAACTGAGTGCAAGGCAGGAACAACATCTGGACAGGGTGCTAATCAGCACAGCATGAACATACACACACACTCCCTCTCTAACACCCTTCTTAGAGATGTTCCTTACTCTTAAATACCTGCAAAAATACAGCACTTATAACAAACTGAACAATCATGCAAAAATACAGCACTTATAACAAACTGAAAGACAATCTGTATATTACATTCTGTTTTCAACTCTGTTTAGCGTATTACCGCAAGATTTATTCCAGACAATCACACAACTTTTGAATCCTTTCATTAAATCAGTAATACCTTGCTAGCCCAAAAAGGGTGCAAACGTGTTTCCATTAAGAATCCAAAATAATTAAAATAATGACAATTTACATGTCATAGATGATGTTCAGACAATCTTCTCTCAGATCATCTAGCACCACCAGCAAGGATAGAAAGAGTCGCCCAGCTATTACTTAAAATTATGACATGATCAAGATAGGTACCCTTGCATTCCACGTGAAGTAGAAAATGTGCCTTGATTAAGTTCACCAATTGCTGTTTCTGTGTTGCAGTCAAGTTATACTGTATGGCAACTATAGGTTTTTTGACAATTCATTTTCAGCTAACAGGCTTTACTCAGCATCATGATATTTATTTAATAGGTTTATGTGCAATAGTTTTGTTTGTCTCCTGAACAGAATGCTCACTTTGTAATTTACATGACTTTTCTTTATTCATTGCCAAGTCCTTGCTACTAGAATGATAGTTTAGGGGGCACTTGGCATGAAACTAGTTTTGCACCTTTTTGAATTCACATCATTTACATTTTTGTTATACAGTCAATTTTTTTGACCCTCCTGCTCTCTTTGCGATGGTGGACAGTGTGGGTAGTTTTCTTTGTGAGATACCTTCCAAGTTCACCATCTTTATGGGTGTCCTCTCATTCCTCTTTGAGAAAGACCAAAACCCAAAGGGGTTGTCTACCAAAAATTGACTCAAAAAGGGAAGATGCAAGCACTTTACAGAACTGTGTCAAATTGTGGGTGAATGCCATTTATACGTTTGTCTTGCTGGTGGAGCTTGCTTTATGGAATGACAATCAGTTTCTACCAAAATATGCTGAAAATATTTTTCTTGGGAATGGGCTAATCTTTTAAAGGGGACTTCAGTATTAGCGTAGTTAGAAGGTAACAAGGTGGGCAATCCGAGCAAACTTTGCAACATTGCTCCACATCTAGTCAAACGTCAATGTCAAATTTATTTATATAGCACATTTAAAACAACATAGGAATGCTGTAGCCAAAGTGCTTTACAATAATAGAATAAAAGAAAAACATACAATTAACATGAATAACAAATAGAAATAAATGAACATAAATATAATAAATAGAAGTAATGTTACATAAATCACAATGAGGAAACCATCAGTATTACTGAAGGTCACTGAATGCAAGTGAATAGAAATTACCGTAGATCCCGGAATACAAGCCGACCCGGTATATTAGCCAATCCCCTTTTCTACCTACTAAATTACATGTATTTGCCGATGACCGGTATTTAAGCCGACCCCCTTCTCCAAGCAAAATTTTCTAAATTTCCTTAAAAGTGTCTCTTCGGGTATATTTATAATGTTTATCGGCGAGAATTTGAGACTGCCGGCATTTTTAATGGAAACCAGGAAGTGATTGTGGAGAAGTTTGGTAAATTGGAACCTTTGTGTTGAAACTATATACGCAAATACGGTACATCGGCGGGTGGATTTCCGGAGACTTGTTATAAATTTGATTAACTTAAATATGCAATACAGTGGACCCTTGACTTACGAACTTAATTCGTTCGCAAAGGCTAACCCATAATGCGTTCCGAACCTTCCATTGCAACACTTACTTAACCTTTTCATAATAAAAAACACCAATAATTTTTCTAATGTACTAACCAAAAAGTTATAAAAAGTGCCTAGCCTACTTCGATTAGGCTAGGAGCATGGCGGCGCGCAGCGGCTCAGGGCTCTCCTTTTCAGTGCACTTTTTTGTTGTTTTTGTACTTTTTTTTTGTCCTTGTTTGTGCACGATCGGTTCAGCGAACATCCGCTACACCATTCAGAACCTTATAGACATCGGTGTCCAGAGCCAGACATCTGTTTTGAGTGTTTTTCATCACACGCACAACATCCCAGACAACATAGCGAGACCAGCGGGCTCTCCGTGGTTTGTTGTCGGGTCTAGGAGACGACACAGACGGAGGAGGGAAAGAAAGCAGAAGCGGGGCCGCAGATACGGCGTTATGCTAAGGCTAAAAAACAACCATACAAGCCCTATACAGAACTTTTTTCTGCACTGAAGGAGCTGCTTTTAATCTCATTGTAGATGCGTATAGTGACAGTAAAAGGCATTCTATTCTAGAAACAATTTCATACTGTACTCACCATTTAATTTGACATCTTTAGGCTGCAGGAAGGGAGGAGGAGGAGATATTTCCACACAATGTCCATCTTCATTTCGAAATTATATCCACAAACACATGTATCTGGGCTCCGACTGACGCTACTAACGCTCTCGGTTGTTTGTTTACAATCGCGCAAGCGGATACACGTGACCGCATCCGTTTCATAACGCAAGATGTGGATCGTAAATCAAAATAAAAAAAATTTATTTTAAACTTCCCGATAATTTATTATAAATTTTAATAAAATCAACAACTAAAACACTTTTTTGAATAAATTCTTTATTTAATTTAAAGTACCGGCATGCAAAGTTACTTCTTCATCTGAAAGATGGCTCTGTGGTTTCGTCATTATTTACTTCCGTATTCATTGGCAAAACCGGCATTGCGCTGGAAATCTTGAATCTGAAATGATACTCGTTGTATAAACCGACCCCCCAAACTCCAAGCCAAAAATCTAGGACGAAATTCTCGGCTTGTATTCCGGGATCTACGGTAGTCTTTAATCTTGTTTTGAACAGTTTAATTGTAGACGACTCCTTTATGTAATGAGGTAAAGAGTTCCACAGGCGAGGAGCAGCAGCTACAAAAGCCCTATTCTCCTTATTTTACAGTAAGTACGAGGGACAACAAGAGACAACTGACCAGAAGATCTAAGCACTCTAGATGGCTGGTGTAAAATTCGGATAAATGGGCAGGAGCAAGCCCATGTAAAGATTTAAAAACTAGCAACAAGATTTTAAAATCAATCTGAAAACTGACAGGAAGCCAGTGTAAAGAAGCTAATATTGGAGAAACAGAATCAGACTTTCTTGCCCCAACCAGAAGCGAGCTCCATCATTCTTGACCAACTGTAACCTGTGTATCAGGGATTTGCTAATCCCAGAATACAGCGAGATGTAGTAATCAAGACGAGAAAAGATAAATGCATGAGTAGCTTCCTCAAGATCCCTAGAAGATAAAAAAAGGCTTGATCTTACCTAATAGACGAAGCTGGAAAAAGCAACTCTTGACTACAGAATTAACCTGTTTCTCAAATGAGAGGTTACTGTCAAAGATAACACTAAGATTGCGGATTTGAGGTTTGCAAAAAACAGAGAAAGAGCCGAGAAGTCCAAGACCAATTTGGACTTTAGCTGATGGACCCACTATAAGCACCTCTGTTTTATTTTGATTCAGATCAAGAAAATTATTAGCAATCCAGGATCTCAGTTCAGAAAGACAGTTGTGCAGTTGATTTATTGCAGTGTTGCAGATGGGAATATAAACCTGTGTATCATCAGTAGAGCAGTGAAAAGAAATGTTAAACTTCCTAAAAATAGCTCCAATCTAGTGTGAGGTTTAACCAATAAAAATATGATCCCTGTATTGTTCATTACCAAATCTCCAACTATATGCAGGTGAGCCAATTTAAAACTGTATTCTTGAATTTGTGCAGAAGTAACTGTTCTAGATAAAAAAAGTGAATCTTTTATTAATAAATGTGGGGACTTCAATTTTTGTCCATCCCTTTCATTGTAATATACACTGTCTGTAAGACAGACATCTTTAAAACTTAAAATCAAGGGTTTCATGATTCTTCTGTTATAGACTGAATGAATGGAGAGTGGATGAGTAGAAAGTGCCTATTACTTCAGAACAGATAGAGTAAACATGTCGTATACACAGATGGTTCAACAACAGCAGAATCTATTCTCTGCAAAAGTATTCTCCTCCCCTGCAGTCTCCCCAATTCACTTTTCTGAGACAGACCCTTTTCATTATCCCTGCTCAGAGTTTTTACTGTATTTCACATAATCTAAAACGTCATCTCTTTCCTTCTGGATGTATTCTTCGCTTTAAAAATACAAATGTTTTGAATGTTACCAAACAATTCCTTTTGCAAAAATTTTATTCTGTTAGAATTTGACAGAACACAATTAGATTTATGATTTTTTTTTGTTTTAATTAGAAACAATACCATTTTGTTTTACCTTTTACATTGTCATGAATGAGGCAGATCTCCAATCAGCAAACCGGTCACATTATCTTTAACATACCTAGAAGAGACATAAATACTGCACAATGTTACCTCCACAAGCCCAAGCTCTGTTAGCTCTGGAGTGGGAAAGGCCGAATCATCTGAAGAGCCTCTTCTACGCCAAGTTGAGGGCAGAAGTTCTCTGACCAGAAAATGGACGTGGAGTTTCGACACTCTTTGGGAACCCTTCATCCTTTCCAGGTGACCTTAGCCTTTTCAAACTTCCAAACCAGTTTGCCAAGAAGAGTTTGGACATTAGCTTTGTGAATCTCATCTTGAAATGTCTAATGTATTATGATGAGCATTACATCAAAAGAAAACATCTCAGCAATGTGTCCTGTGTGTGTGTTTTCATTTAAGGTTGTAAAGCAATACAAATGGGAATACTTTGAAGGGGGTAATTTTTTTCTATACCCACTATAGATATATAGACATATATATTATAATCCCATGAATCAGTAAATATTAGGATTATACAGGCTATATTAATTTATATCATCTCTTCAAAGTTTCTTTTGTGACCACATACATTTCAAATCAGTTTGTTTATATCACAAACCCATGATGAATTTTCAAAGTCTCTTCTTTCCCAATTTATTTATTTATTTAATTTATTTTAATTTGTCACAATTCGAAAGCTGTCTTTGTGAAACAATTTGCTAATTCAGGATTATTTCACAATTCCTGTAAAACAGCCTTGGTTCTAAAGTTGTCAAGGTGTCTCTCCTAAGCGATCAGTCAGTCAGTCAGTCATTTTCCAACCCACTATATCCTAACACAGGGTCACGGGGGTTCTGCTGGAGTCAACCCAGCCAGCACAGGGCACAAGGCAGGAACAAATCCCAGGCAGGGCGCCAGCCCACCGCAGGGCACACACACTTCCACTCACTAGGGACAATTCAGGATCGCCAGTGCATCTAACCTGTATGTCTTTGAGGAAACCGGAGCATCCGGAGGAAACCCACGCAGACACAGGGAGAACATGCAAACTCCACACGGGGAGGACCTGGGACCTAAGCTATCAGACTGTTTTATTGGTTATTCCGATTAATTCAGAACTGGCCACTGAAGTGATGTAACCTTACCTGCAGTGTCCGACCTGAACACTATACTATCAAATACACTATCCTTCCTCGTAGGTTTGATTTTTATTTTTACTAGAGGCATCAATTTAGTTGTTATACTAATAAATGTCAGTTTGGTTTTCATAAACTCAACAGCCAGCACCAATTTAACGTTTGTTGATTTGTTTTTAGCAGTGAATTATGCTGCTTTGGCAGCCTTGCTAACTGCCTATCTTGTGGATTACATACTTCCATTAACACATTATATCACTTGAAACATCTCCCTAATGCTTCAAATGTCTGGCCAGTGTTTAAGTTTTGAAATACTACATACATTTCATTTTGCAGCAAACATATTGAACTACTCACTCATTTTGTCACCATTGTATACTTGCCATTGGTACTGTGATAGCCATATGGCCCAAAACTTGCCTTGATTTTTATTTGCTACAACTGTAGCTGGAGCTGTCAGTGTGGTGTTTCCCCTGGACACTCTGGGATTTGGGAGGAAAACCAAAACACATGTAATGTTATATTAACTGATAATTAAAATATGGCCCCATATGAGTAAGTGATCCATCCAAGGTCTGGACCTTTAATGCCAGAAACAGATTTGGAATTTTAGACAAATTCCTTTTCTTTTTAAATACTATTTATTTTTATTCATTATTACTTAACTTATTTGCAGTCTTCCTGGTAATATCATTGCATTACAATCCAGCAATAGCAAAATCACGGAAACCACCATTTTGGTGGCCAGGGACATGGGTAAATACAACTAACTAAATATGTTAACCATACACATTGTAACAAATGCATACAAATCAGGCCCCAAAAAAATAGGCTTTATCAAATATATATGACTCAAGTAATGAAAATGCATATTGCCATTTCTATAATACACTGCATGTTTATTCAATTACTGAACTACACCACAAAGCCAAAAATTTGTTGACACACGTGCATCACACACAGATGAGCTTGTTGGACATCCTATTTCAAAACTATGAACTTTATCAATAAAGAGGAGGCAGCACTAACAGCCTCCACTCTTCTACGGTGACTTTCCACAAGATTTAGGAGTGTGTCCTTGGTAATTTGTGCCAATTCAGCCAAAAGAGCATGGGTAAGGTACTGACGGACGAGAAGACCTGGCTTGCAATCCACATTCCAATTCATGCCAAATGTGTTCAATAAATTTGAGCTCTGGACTCTGTGCAGGCCACTTGAGTTCCTCCACATGTCTGTATGGACCTGGCTTTATCCACAGTGGCACAGTCATGCTAGAACAGAAAAGGGTCTTTCCCCCAATCTGTTGCCTAAAATTTTGTATGCTGTAGCATTTAACAGTACAATTTTCTAGAACCAGGGGTCCTAGCACAAATCCTGATAAACAACCCTGGACCAAGATCCTTCCTCCTGCAATCTTTACAATAAGCACTATGCAGACCAGAAAGTAGCATTACACTGTCAGCAGACAAACCCAGATTTGCTCATGAAACTGACAGATAGTGAGGCGTGGTTCATCTTTCTAATTAATATGTTGGCATTGCTCCACAATCCAATGGCAGCATGCTTTACACCACTCCACTACACCAGTTTGGCATTGCATATGGTCACATTAGGTTTGTGTGCAGCTGCTCTGCTACGGAAATCCATTTAATGAAGCTCCTGATGCATAGCTTGAGTTGTCGTTGTTTCCAGTGAATGTTTATAAATACTGACAAAATGCTAGAGACTCAATTTGTAAATAATGCTTACTGTAGATTCTGGAATAAGCTGAAATTTTCGTCCTAGATTTTTGGCTTGGAGTTTGGGGGTCGGCTTATACAACGAGTATCGTTTCAGATTCAAGATTTCCAGCGCAATGCCGGTTTTGCCGATGAATACGGAAGTAATTAATGATGAAACCACAGCGCCATCTTTCAGATGAAGAAGTAACTTTGCATGCCGGTACTTTAAATTAAATAAAGAATTTATTCAAAAAAGGTGTTTTAGTAGTTGATTTTATTAATAAAATTTATAATAAATTATCGGGAAGTTTAAAATAAAAATTTTTGTTTTGATTTACGACCAACATCTTGCGTTAGGACCAGAATCCGGTCACGTGTATCCACTTGCGCGATTGTAAACAAACAACCGAGAGCGTTAGTAAGCGTCAGTCGGAGCCCAGATACATGTGTTTGTGGATGTAATTTCGGTCATTGCAGTGATTTACCTATATATATAATTCACTAAGACCATGCAAGCAAGACACATAATTGCTAAGGAAGGAAGAGAAGGTAACAAAGGTAAAGAAAGCGATCACAATCTAAACGAAGATGGAAATTGTGTGGAAATATGAGAGTGCTGTTCGTGTGACCGATCTCGCTAATATGTACAGCATGTCGAAATCCACCATCTCGACAATTTTACAAAGAAAAGATTTGCATAAGGAGGCTCTTTCTAAACAATAACCACCTACAGTTTCATTCTCCTCCTCCTCCCTTCCTGTCAAATTAAATGGAGAGTACAGTATGAAATTGTTGTTTCTAGAATAGAATAGAATGCCTTTTATTGTCACTATACACAATGAGATTAAAAGCAGCTCCTTCAGTGCAGACATATGTGTAGAACACAACAAGTAAATAAACAAATAAACAAATGGTGCGAAAAGATGCAAAGAAGTTGCAAAAAAAAAAAAAAAAAAGTTCTGTATAGTGCTTGTATGGTTATTTCTTTAGCCTTAGCAGAACGCTGGATCTGCAGCCCCACTTCTGCTTTCTTTCCCTCCTCCGTCTGCGTTGTCTCCTAGACCCGACAACAATCCACAGAGAGCCCGCTGGTCTTGCTATGTTGTCTGGGATGTTGTGCGTGTGATGAAAAACACTCGAAACAGATGTCTGGCTCTGATTCTGACGGGTGTAGCGGATGTTCGCCGAACCGATCATGCACAAACAAGCAAAAAAAAAAAAACAAAAAAAAAAGTACAAAAACAACAAAAAAAGTGCACTGAAAAGGAGAACCCTGAGCCGCTGTGACCATGCGCGCCACCAAGCTCCTAGCTTAATCTAGCCTACTTCTGGTAGGCTAGGCACTTTTTATATCTTTTTGGTTAGTACATTAGAAAAATTATTGGTGTTTTGGTAAATTATGCACATTATACAACCCTTTTTTTATTATGAAAAGGTTAAGTAAGTGTTGCAGTGGGAGGTTCGGAACGCATTATGGGTATTTTCATTATTTCTTATGGGAAAAAAGTTGGTTGTAAGTAAAGACTATGAGTTACAACCAGCCCTCACGAACGAATTAAGTTCGTAAGTCAAGGGTCCACTGTATTGCGTATTTAAGTTAATCGAATTTATAACGAGTCTCCGGAAATCCACCCGCCGATGTACCATATTTGCGTATATAGTTTTAACACAAAGGTTTCATTTTACCAAACTTCTCTGCAGTCACTTCCTGGTTTCCATCAAAAATGCTGGCAGTCTCAAATTCTCACCGATAAACATGATAAATATACCTGAAGAGACACTTTTAAGGAAATTTAGAAAATTTTGCTTGAAGAAGGGGGTCGGCTTAATTACCGGTCATCGGCAAATACATGTAATTTAGTAAGTGGAAAAGGGGGGTCAGATTATATAACGAGTCAGCTTATGTTCCGGGATCTACGGTACTAGACAACTACAGTGGAGCTAATATGGAAGGCATAGCGGTCACAAGAATATTTTATATAAAGGTAAAACTGCCAAAATAGTCATACATTGTTTAAATAACAGTACAGCAATCACATTCAAAGTATTACAAGGCATGGCAAAGTATTAAAGCCAATCATGTGTCAAAATTGCTGGGAAACATTACTTTTAATAGTAACTCAGTTACAGACACAACAAAATTTCTCTAAAATGACAGCAGTACTTTATGCATAGACTTTTTATTCTGTATTCACCCCAATGTCCTTGAAGAATCTCTTTTCAGTTATCCATAGTAGTGTTACTGGCTGCAAGGAAGTAATACATCGCCATATAAAAAATAAGTTTGTAAAACATTACATGTTATTGTGAAATAAATCAATTAAAAACAAATTGCCAAATGCAACAACAAGCTTTCAAAGTATAGAGGAAAAAAAAATGATTCCTCACAGCAATAAAGTTATTGTACTAGGTTTTCACAGCAGGCAAAAAAAGATAGTGGGTGACTATGCAGCAATGAGCATTTTAACTGTTGCAGGAATAAGTGGCATTCTTATGGGTTAAAGTGTACATGTATTATCATAGATGCATGTATATTTACGGTTTTACTGCCTGGAAATTTGTCAACGGGAAGTAATGTTATCTAATATCATGCATTTCCCTGTGGACAGGAGATGATTTAGTATAATTTAAACAACCCTCTGAAATGATCTTCTACCTGAACTAAACTGTATGCGTACCAATTCTTTTAAAACAGACAGTATACAACCAACAACTAACAGAATTTCTCAAATTGAAAGAGTAGCTAATTGCATTTGTGGATTTGCAAAAAGACAATAACACACTAAAATATGAAATAATTAAAAAAAAAATACAGAATTAAAAAAGCACTACAACATACTAGGGTAAAGAAATCAAACAGTCAGCTAACATCCAATAAATCCTCACCACAAATCCAAAAAACACACATTTTAGACACTAAGTATTAAACTCAAGGGTTTTGCACGCAGTTAATTGAATGGCAGTTGAAAATTGTAGCTTTATATATAAAATTATTAAGCAGGATACTTTAACAAACCACTACATAACTACTTCAAAAAGTCTGCAGTATTTCTCACAACAACTACTTTATTTTTTGTACACAGTATGCATTGCAAATAAAAAATGCAGACAAATTTCCAGTAACATGCCAATACCTGGTAACACTGAATCCACCAATAATGAAGCTTTAAAAGCAGGTTCTTTGATAATGTATGTTTGCAAAGGGAAAAGTGGGTGGAAAAAGTTTCTGGGCTCATTAATTTAAATCTGCACTGAAATCTGTTCCTAAGAGGCAGCCAAATAATACTTTGTATATCAAGTGCCAGCAATGTCTATTTTAACTTTAGCAGTGGAAGAGTGTTAAAAATTAAGTGCATTAAGGAAATATGTGTCATATTCATTACCTATTAAATTTTAAGGAGCATTCCCTGCATGAATAAGTAATTTTCTGAACCGGATCACCCAGACTATAGTAGCTAAAGACTTGCAAACAAATATTGTTGAACAAGCTACCCAGCAGACAGTCTATCATTAAAAAAAAAAGCTGCTCTTTATACAGAACTAGGGAGGCGACAGATCGATACTACAAGCGACAAACTGCTGCTCTGGGCAGTAAGAAGAACGTTTAGGAAATCAGCAAAAGTATTTCACCTTGATAAGTTGGCAGCCAGCCCTTAGTGGAAAAAAATAAATTACTCTCATGTTAAAGTCTGCATTGTTAGAAAACATTTTACTTTATGGATAGACTTGCAATGCTAATACAAGGCTGCTCTTACGTTAAAGTGCTCTGCAAGTGGAACAAACCACTAAGAGCAAATACCCAAAATAAACTGACAAGCTCCATACATAAATCATACAGAATATCAATCAGACAAAACATTGAAAAAATTCTTCTTAGGAGAGCAGTATATAAAAGCATTAACAAATTATTAGACATACTTTAATTAAACTTTTTTTTAGGACTAAACGATACTGCAGATCCAAATTTTAAAGAAGCTACTAAATATTAAACCAAAATTAAACATTAACTCTGAGCTGTGTATAAGAACATGACATGCTAATGAAAGTCACAGGTTGCACGTAATAGCCTTGATAAATATACAGTAATAATGCTTGCATCACCAGAACACAAAGCACAATTTGCTTTGAAAGGTGGTAAATACTAAATATGGTGGACTTTCAGTAAAGGGAACCCCAGTTTATCTGTGCTTCCTGTGAAACGACAAAATAGGAACTTGACGGATTTGATTTTGTTTCAAGTCGTAGAAATGAGCTCTGTGTGCATGCAAGTTGACAACCAATGAGTGCCCACCAAGAAGTACAATGTATACTATGCAGCAAAACACAGGTGTTTTGAGGCTCATCTGTTTGATGTATTGAGTTGTATGTTCCATGACAGAATAGGGAAAAAAGGGCAGGAATTGCGGCTGATCTCGCCATACCTTTAAGCCCTTCACATGGGCTCTGGTTCTGTCAAGCAGCCCATTATTGTCAGAAAAAGCTGTGAACTGACGATACTTTTGAAATGTAAAACTGTGCTGGAAATCAATTTTCAGTAGGGTAATTTGACATGTCCAGGGATTTGTAGCAGTATAAATGAACAGGCTTCAGTGAGCTTTATCTTCAGAGACATAAGCAAGTTTGATAAGAGCAACAACAAAGTGGCAATGATAAGCCTCTTCTTTCCTACTCCCAAAATCCCATAATCAAGTATATTTAGAAACATTCACAGTGTTATCCACATCCATGAGTTTATTGAATTTCCTATTAAAAAAGTTGTCACATTCCACCTTCAGAATTCCAGATGTTGGTAGATTCCGTGTCTTGATACAAATAAGCAGTTTTGGTACCACAAGACAATCTAAAGCCCTTGAAAGTGGCTTTATATGAAATCAGTTTTTTTTTTTGCATATTACTTGCATATTTAAAAACTGCAAATGGGATAAGATATATTGCAAAGAGGACGTGCACATTAATACAAGGTTTTTGCATGATTTTTCTTTTTTTTGCTTAACAGTTTATTTTCTTCACATTTTTTGTATAGATTACAAGTTTGCAATAAAGGTGGAATAAGTTCTGGCAATATTTATCTTGATTTCATTTTTTATTAAACAAAATCTGAGATTTTAGCAGGGGGTGTGTAGACTTGCAAGCAACATCTGGTCAGAAGACCCAAGTGATCACACGGAAGAATAAGTGTAGAGGGTGAAATATGTCTGTAAGATAAAGGGGACTTAAAAACAAACAAGATTTTAACATCATGTAGCAAACAGGAAGCTGGTGAAGAGAAGCTAAAATTGGAGTGACAGGATTATCTTTTTGTGTGCATATTAGGGGTCTGACTGCAGTATACTGGACTAATTGTAGACAAGCAAGGGATGACAGGTGAACTCCAGTGTGTAATGAGTTTCAATAGAAAAGCCAAGAGGAGACAAAGGCACACATTCATTTTTAATTTGCTGAATTTGAAAATTTCACATACCTTGGAAAAAGTTTACAGAAGGTTGTCAGAGAGCAAAGGCTACTTGCAGGAGTACAGGTAGTGCCAGAGGCTCCTAAACACACAAATTTTTTCTCAGTCTGAATGACATAAAAGAAACTTTTGTGACACTAATGTTTTATCTTTCAGATATTTCAATAAGGTTTTAAGAAAATGCGTTTCAGCAGATAATATACCTGTGAATCATCTGTATAGCAATGAAAGTTAAGTATTTTTTTAAAAAATGTGTAGCGGTGCTACTGGAGATTGAAACTTCAACTCCCAGCAGTCCCTGCAGTGGCTCTGATTGGTTATCTGCCAAGGGTGCAGGGGCTGTTGGGTACAAGGAGGCTTGCATGATATTTAAAAGGGGGCCAGTGATACCAAAAGAGAAATTTTGTATATTTTCCTGGAGCTGCCTGTCTGTCAGCCTTCATTCTGATACCTGTGGATACTTGTTTTGGGCTATGGTCTGTCTTCCTGCACATGAGGACTGTCCGAAGGAGTTGTTGTCATCCTGTGAAGAAAGGAGTGCTCCCGATCCCAATTACCTATCTTCTCCTCATCAGGAAATACTGGTAGAACTCTCTTTACATTCCCATTCAACATGCTCTGGACTATCGCCCTCCATCATTGCGTTTTATCAGTTGCAGTTTTCCATGGACTTCATAGTGTGTGGTCTGTTTATGTTTATTGTATAATCGCCAAAAGAAAGAGGGGTGGGATCGTTTACTGTGTAGTTATATTTAGTTTATTAGTGTTTAATACATTCTTTAATTGTTGTTTTATTACCAGTTAATTATTGTCTCTGCTTGTGAGTTTGGGTGGGTTCGGCCAAGGCTGGGTGCGCCCCTGGAATCTCCACCAAAAAAATAAAATAAAATCACTGTCTTATCAACGGTGTGAATCTTAGTGGCACCGTACCACTAAAAATGGATCCTAAAGGCAGTATATACATTAAAAGATGAATTGGCCCAAGAATAGAAAATTAGAAAGATTTGCATGAGAACTGGTCATTCAGGTCAATAAAGTTCACCAGTCATATCCACTTACTTCCTCCAAAAGACCATCCAATAGATCCTTGGGCGACCCTACAGGTGAGAGAAGCTGAGGAGCAGGAGGAGAAGTAGTTGCCCAGGCTGACTGAAAAACCTCTGCCTGTTAACTATGACCTGAACCACTTCACTGCAGTTCCTTGGATTCTCACATACTACTTAAGTTGGGCGATGGGAACGTCATGGTCAACCGTATCAAACAATGCAGTTAGATCTAAAAGCAACAAGACAGCTAATCACCTAATAGAGGACCACTTATAACTCTTAAAAGAAAGCCATTTTTTTCTTTTTAAATATTAAAGGCTGTGCCACAGCATGTTTAAAATAGGTTGGGACAGAACCAGTGTTTATAATGTCCAAAAAGCTAAGCCCAAAGACATCAAAAACATCTTTAAGATGATGAGAGGGAACGATATACAATGGACAGATTGTGGGTTTAAGGTGACTAATAACCTCTGCCAAAAAAAGACAAGAGATAGGCTCAAACGAATGAGAAAGAGTTAAAAATGGAGGAGGGACAGAAAGGTTAGAGTGTATGTAATTTAGGATCTAATGTCAGCAATTTTATGAATAAAAAGATCTGAGAAAATCCTCTCAAACTGCTAATGACATGTAAGAAGGTATAGGAACAGAATAATTACAGCTGGTGTTTATAGTGTTAAATGAAAGTATAGATCTATGACAGTTATAGGCAATAATATCTGAAAAACTGATTGTTCCAGCAGATTTCACAGCTTTCTGGTAATGTGACAAACTCTCCTTTAAAATATTAAAAGACACCTGAAGCACACATGAATATTAAAATAACTGAGGAATAAAAGCCTGTCTTAATCTGGTGTAATTCCCGCCAGAAATTCAGAGAATTCAGGAATAAAATCCTGTTTCCTATAGATCCAGCATTGACCACAGCCATCTTTGATCAAGTCAATTTACCAGACAGTTGGCACAACCCAACAGGCACAGGCTCCCCGAATTCACTCCATACCTGTGGAGATGTGGTGATCTCCAGAAGGGGAGCCGATCATGGCAGCTCAAATTAACAGGATCATTTCATAGATAGGTTCCAGAAAGCACCAGGAGATTAAAAGGACAGTAAACTGAATTGTAGTGAGGATCTATCACTGGAGAACATGCAAAGTATTCGAGCTAAGGCAACGGTTGAAGAGATCACCCGTCGCTAATTGGCTGACCATATCATCAATGGAAATAAACACAGATGATAGGCTCTGAACATTTGCAGAAATTTCCTCAAAGTGGAAGATTTCAACCAGTTGGTGTATGAAATTCCTGTGCTATGCATCATGGTCCTTTTTTTATTTAAAAAAAAAAAAACAAAAAAAACAAAAACCAAACACTCCTGAAGTGGCAGGAGTGGAAAAGTAGGTAAAGACTAATACAATGACAGTGGACTGGCTAAATAATCCCCCACACAGACAACTCGTTGAGAGGTCACTGTGAATCACTAGTTCATTGCACAGCTCAGTAAGTAAAAGTGACTTTTTTCTTCCTTGATGGGTCATCATATTTCATTTGTAGGTGTATTTAACTGGGCTCAGAATATAGACAAACAGAACCCAGCTCTTTGAGGAAAACTGAACTTGATTTTTTTTCCAATTGTAAAAATAATCATGAAACTACAATGTTATGCAAAGGTTTGGGCACCCCTTCTTAAAATGTCCGTTACTATGAATAGATCACCAAAAGGCATAAAGATAAAGATGACACATTCTTTAATAAGTTAAGCAAGATTACATTTTCATTTCCATCATTCGCAGGTACAAAAACACCAAAAAAGCAAAAGGGCCTGATGTAAACGTTTGGGCATCTGACATGATCAGTACGTAGTAGCACACCCTTTGGCAAGTATCAAAGCTTGAAAACTGTTTTTGTAGCCAGCTAAGAGTCTTTCATTCTTCCTTGTGGTATTTTCGCTCTTTCGTCCTGGCAAAAGACATCTAATTCTGAAAGATCTTGGGACATCTTGCATGCACTGCTCTTTTGAGATCTACCTACAGATTTTCAATGATGCTTAGGTTGGGGGGACTGTGAGAGTCATGGCAAAACCATCAGCTTGAGACTCTTGAGGTAATTATAGATTTTGAGGTATGTTTTGGATAATTATCTTGTTGTAGTTCCCAATCCTCTTTTTTTTCTCCAAACACACCTCTGCACACAGTGGCCAAAAAGTTAATTTTTTTGTTTCCAAATTGTATTAGGCTTGTTTAGATTTAGATGTTCATTAGAAACTTCAATCACTGAATTTTTTTGATAGGAAGCAGTAAAGGTGTTCTTCTGTTGACCATGAAAGTCATATTTGTTAATTTGTCGCTGCACGGTAGAACAGTGCACCACCACTCCAGAGTCTGCTAAATCTTCCTGAAGGTCTTTTGCAGTCAAACAGGGGTTTTTATTTGCCTGTCTAGCCATCCACCAAGCAGTTATTTCAGAAACCTTAATCTGACCTCCACTGTTCATGTTAATTGCCATTTCTTAATATCATCATAAACTGAGGAAACAGCTACCTTTGCGATCTTATTGTTGCCTTGCTTTGTGAAAATCAATTATTTTATTTTTCAGAGAGCTAAGCAACTGCTTAGAGGAGCCCATGGCAGCTGACTTTTGGGACAAGGTTTGATGAGTCAGAGAACCCGAAGACCCTTGCAATTTGCATCACCTAGTGTTTTCTAATGATAACTGTAAACAAGCCATACCCCTAATAAGCTAATTAAGCTCTGAAACTTTGCTAAAAATTATCCGAGACCTCAAATATCTTGGGGTGCTCATAGTTTTGCATGATGCTACTTACCTTTTTTCCCCCCCACTCTACAACTATAGAAAATAAAAACAATACACTAATTTTGCATAAAATGCTGAAAAGAAATCATCTTTAAAATATATGCCTTTTGGTGATCAGTCTTCTGCTCACTAAACTATTCACATTAACAGACATTTTAAGCAAGAGTGCTCAAACTTTTGCATGCCACTGTGTAACGTTAAACAAGGTAAAATGTTGCTTAATATATACATAAAAAAACAAAAAAAAAAACAAAACAAAAAAAACACTTCTTTCCGGCAAGGAGACTACACCTCTCACCAGGCATAAGGAGTGCACTCTGAATGAGAAGAGGCAGTCTAACTAGCATGCTGTGCACAATGTCTGAATAGGAAGAGCACAGACATATTTAAGATGCCTCTGCAATGTTTCCAAGCTATGATTGTCCATGGTTTCTTGCTCTTTACATCACTCTTTTTAGATAGCTCACTATCCTCAAAATGTCCACCTGCTGTTGTCACTCTGAAGCAGGTCATTTGCATTATGAAATGCCAGCTTATACTGTGCGTCAATAATCCTCAGGATAATGCAACTTGTCAGCAAAATTATGGGTTTTGTTTTTTAACATTTTTGCAACATGTTGTTTGCATGCATGATAAAAAAAGGCAAAATCTGTACCAACAAGCCATGATGAAATGAAAAAGTACGATTTCTTCTATATACCTTTCTGAAGTACATGTGTAGGGCAGCTAGTTATTTGTAGTCCACAATCATCTCTCCACTGCCTGACCCCTCAGACCCGCCCTCCAAGTACTGCGCAGGCAATGGTACCATACCATGCATGTGAACTTTAAATACATCACACAGTCCTATCAAGTGCATTTTAAGTTTTGCCAATATGTTTCTGCATTTCCGTTGACTTCTATGGTACTTCCTTTCGGACAAGATGGTGGGCTTACCCAAGTATGATGGTACACCTGACAGAAAAGATGGAAAGCAAGTACTCTGAACTACTATATTTTGTTTAAGAAGTGTGTTGATCACTGATCGTAAGTTATAAGAACTTGACGATCATAGACCACCAGAGAGAAAACATTGTTCACAAAAAAAAGGGAACAGGACATACTGTCATGAACAAATAAAGCCAACCAAATATACTGACAAAAAATAGTATATTTTGTGAATACTTCACACATGTATATGTAACAAGTCACCTTAAGTGAACTACAGCAAAATAACACTCCACAACTCTTCCCCAAGTTTTGTAAAAGTAGCATCACCTCACTAACTGTAATAAATGGAGCCCTCTAAACGAATCACATGTCCCTAGTAAAATCATTTTATATATGCAGCCATTTTAAAGAACGTCAGATTTTAAAACAGAGCAGTATTATCAGAAAGATTGAATGCTGTGCATCAGTTATTTAAAATGCAACTTTATCAATTATTTCATCCTCACAAAGATTAAAATGCAAATACCCAGCGTAGCACACATGCAAAATTTCAAAAAAAAAAAAAAAAAAAAAATGGTGAACCGCACTGTGAAGTATACAATACAAATATAGCAGTAATGATTTATATAGAATCAAGCAAGGGAAGTTATAAGCATTATAACTAAGCAGCAACACTAAGCAAAGTATATTACCCCAATTATGTGCTGTAGTTTAGAGCTCCCCCATCATTTTTTAATGGTTACACCAAGTAGCAAGTGTAATCATCTGCTATTCAATTTTAATCATGCTGTTCCTCTGCCAAATCAATGATGGATAGAGGCCAACTTAATTGAATGCAGCCTCAGCCAAAATTACTTCCATCAGCACATATGTGATAGTTTGATAACCCGGATGTTTGAGATGCAGGGTTATTACTTATTAAACCCTTTTTGCCAAGATCCTGGTAGATAACCTGGCTTTGTTTGATGGAAAAAAAGTATCTGGATTTACACATGTAGTGAAGTCATAAATGTTTAGGCATTAGAAACGGACCTATACCTTATTGCACAGTGAATTTATTCTGTTGCCATGCTGAAAGCTGCTAATGCTCCCTTCAGCAACAATTTTGCAGATTTACAATCAGGACAGAAAGTGCAAGATCCATAGCTTCTAACAAGCAAAGCTCAGCAAACTTTAGGAAGTTTTAGTACACTAAATAAAAAGATGTTGCTCCTCTGCTACAATAAAAGTGGAGTTCCTACATGACACTTATTGGGCATGCGCTATATGTCATGTCTAATTTATAATAAAAATTATAAAATTGACAGAAATTGTGGTCTTGTACAACTAAATTACGGCATTTAAAGTCTTTTTAGTTGATGAAATGGGAAAAGTAAGTAAAAATGTCACCTAAGCAATGCTCTTAACACTTATAGATATATTAATAAAAACAATATTTAATGACATCTTTCACAATGTCAGTAAATACTGCAACAAGATCCTGAGGGTACAATAGCTCACATTTATCTATAACAGATCTGAGGTAATTTAACACTATATTATTTTCAAGTAGTTAAAGATAGTCAAAAATAAACTAAAACGAGCAAATATAGGGCGTTTGAGTTATCAATGTCAGTGATCCCCTAGCATTTCATAATTGCAGTTGCTATTTTTTTGGGCGGAGTGGTGGTGGCTCAGAGGCTAGGGATCTGCACTGGCAAGCGGAAGGTTGCCGGTTCAAATCCAGTAAATGCCAAGAGGGACTCTGCATCGTTGGGCCCTTGAGCAAGGCCCTTAACCTGCAATTGCTCTGTCCTGGGTATAATGTTAATCTGCACCCAGCCCTGCATATAGGCCCTCCAACCTGCAAGGAAAAACTTGGTGGCAGAATTGGCACACCAGCCACTATAAAAATGTCACACAGGTTCCACTCACACTGAACTAGTGTGGTGCTGAGGTGTGACAAAAAAAAAATAAAAAAAAGAAAGGCATACTCTGGTCAGATAAATATAAGCCTTTCAAAAGATGTAAAGTGCTCCACATAATAAAGAATGGCAAAACAGCTAGATTTCTTCTCTTCAGTGCTAATGATGCAGACAACGTAAAGTGAACAAAAATTTTTAAATGACTACTAATATTTACATTATGGACTAAGGGCCCTCAAGTACAAGTATAAACTTAGTATAAACTAAAAAGAATGCAACCACCTCTTTGCTCTCTGCTATTCTGGCAAAGCTTACTTGAACGCTTACATTTTTGCATCAAGAATTCAGCATGTTCATGTCATACAACTTAAAGCCATGGGGCATCACCTTTAAAGCCACTTCTGCTCCATAAAGACAGGGTTTCTCAAAGACTTTCGGGAATAGTTAAAATGTTTTAAGCTTTGTAACGTCTCTCTTTCAAGGTTCTGGGAGCAATCACACACACATCAATGCCTAAAGCCTTCTAAAAACATTTAGGTACAGTCTGGTACTATATAAACACTATTCAGTACCACAACAGACAGCAGCCGAATCAATGATGTCATCTGAAGGCTTAAAGTCATTTCAAGTAACAGCAATCCAAACACACATCGATAATAAAAAGTTATTGACAGGCAAATTGTTACAGCACAGTTATTCAATAATGTTATTTATTGTTAATTTGCAAAATAAACATAAGATGCAAGACTTATAAAAATGTAAACACAGCATAGTATTAACTAAAAATAAACTTGCTGACAGCATTCAGAAAATATCAAGTAAACTAGATTATGATTACTAAATGCAAATACAAAATAAGTTCCTTAAAACAATTCCACATTGACTATGTGAAAAACTATCAATTAAAAGGTATACTGAACTTAAAACAATGTCCAAAAGAAGAATTACACAATTCAGGGAAACACTAATTGTACATATCTGGTGTGTTTGCTGGTAATATACAACCTTTTATGAAAGATATGTGCATTTGCATTGGTGTAATAGACTTTACTTATATTTGGAGAACAAAAAAAGGATTCAACTTACCTTTACAGAGTCTCTGTCTATTTTAAAGAAACACCAAAGTCAGCAGAAACATGTAAAATAGAAAGGAAAACAAGAACAGTATTAAAGGTACTAAGAAACCATTTTGAAATGTGTTTGAAAAAAAAAAAAAAAAGAAAAAAAAAAAAAGGTTCTTTGAAATTATAAAAGCACCATAATCCATAGCTATTAATTAGCATTCAGAAAATAATCACCAAGAACTTGTAGCTGTGCTTATTTTCAAACTAAGCACCATTAGTAAAATAAATAAATAAAAATATGCTTAAGTATGCAAGATACTCACCTTAAACTAAACCAACAGTTGCTTAATAAAAGAATTGCCTCATTAGGCCACTATTAAAACATTCTCTGGTTAATGTATTTTTAATTAGGAAAAACCCAACATCATTTTTAAAATTAGCCTAAACACTGACAAAACATAACAAGAGCCTTGGCACTAAATGCATCATTTTCTGAGGAGGCTTTTGCAAGTTCCAAATTAAAATAATACATTGTGGATCAGAAAAATACCTTGCAACATCAATCAGGCTACCTTCGGAAATTCACAATAATGTTTAACGATACAGCTTCATGCTTTTTGTTAAGATATAACATGTTACTTACTGACAAGTGAACATCTTTAAATAATTTAAGTGGATGTGGTAGTTTCTTGTTAGCAACTTGACAATTCCCAGGAATGGCATGTTTAAGAAAATTTATTACATAAGGAAAGAGGAAAACAAAATATACACACTGTAACCTTGCTCAAGACTTTTAACCATGTAGTGAAAAACGTGAATTTTTTGGCCATAAGTGTAAAACCTTTAATATTTTAAAAAATATGTATAGCTTAACAACATTAAATGTACTACTTTATATATAAAACAAACAGGTTAAAAGAAAAAAAGTAATGCACAATGAAGCTGTGGTATGATGGTGAAGCAGTCAGCACTACTGTCACACAGCACTAGAATATTCAGTCTTAATCACAACATGGTTTCCTTGTGTCTGCATGGGCCCCCCACCCCAGTTTTCTACCTACATCTTAAAAAAATGCATAGTAGGTTAATTTCCGGTTCTACTTATTTCCTGCATGAGTGAACACAAGTGTGCCTGAACTGAACTGGTGTTCCATCAAGAGCTGGTTCCTGCAATATAAAAGATGCTGCCAGAAGAGGCTTCACCCTCATGACCCTGAAAATGGACTAGGAGACTTTAGAATATGAATGTAGTCACTTTGTAGGCTTTATCTGGACAGAAATACATAATTAAGAACGACATTTCAAGTGTCATGAAGTCCCAAAAGGTCCCGTAAGGCAACTAACAGTAAATTTAGCTTTAGGTTATCCTATATAATTAACCCAGCCACAGGGGATGCACAAACCAGTGTGCGTCTTTGTGCCGGTCCCAAGCCCGGATAAATGGGGAGGGTTATGTCAGGAAGAGCATCCGGTGTAAAATTTTGCCAAATCGATATGTGGAAGATGATCCGCTGTGGCGACCCATTAAGGGAAGCAGCCAAAAGAAGGTTATCCTATATCATTGTGAAAAGGGAAGACCTTTTGAGGCCAAAAAGTTAATGATACACTGTACCGAAATGACATGTGACTTGCTTTCCAAAGCAACAAGACAGAAAACATTGTATAAGGAAAATGTCAGTGCTGTCTTTAGGATGCAACACTTTAATGCATCAATTGCCATTTGGCAACAGCTTTATTGAGCAAATAATTCATATATTTCAAAAGAGGCAACAACATGGTATTGCCCAAACAGAATGAACACGAAAGAAAGTTTGGGCACAAAGTGAATTTTTTGAAAACACATTAAACAAATAAGCTAAATGAGATATAGATTGTTTTAATAAAAATGCAATATACAATAAATGAATGAAAGAGATGAGTAATATTTTATCTTCCTAAAGAAGCAAGTATGTTATTAAAGTAACATCTGATAAGCACTTCTTTTTTGTCTATAGCAAACAAAATAAGTGCTTTTTCAGAAAATATGATCAGCAAAAAAAAAAAAAAAAAAAAAAAAAACAGTTTGTGATGATAAATACTTTCAAGATATCACATTTCTTCACTACCAAAAACACCAATTTAAATGAGCATGATTTTACATGACAACTATATTGCCAGAATACACACGTGCCTATGAGGGCAAATTAAGCGTTTGCACCTTTTGTCCACACAGAAACTAGCAACATACTGGGGCCAAAACTAAATTTTTGCATTTTGCTGTTATGTGACACAAGCTAACAGGTTGTGTGAATGAGACATTCATGGCGAAGATCATCTTTCTTATGCTCATTGTTTGCTATCTCATTTACAAGTCTCACTACCTTGTGTTGATGTTTGTATACTGCTTTGTAAAGTGTGAGTGAAACAGCCAGTTAAGGTTTGTATAAATATACAATGCCTGGCCAGAAAAAAATAGTCACCACCTGGATTTAACTAAACAAATAGGTAAGAGCCTTCCATTGGAAAAGTATTGTGATGATTAATATGTTTCAGCTGGCAACAAGTGATTTAACCCTAATTGATGCAGTGAGTAGCTTCTCATTTCTTAAACCATGTCAGAAGACATTTCCTGCGTTACGCTGTTTCAGAAGGGTCAAATTGTTGGCCTGCATCAAGCAATGAAAACAACTTAAGGCAATTGCTGAAACCACTAAAATTGGGTTAAGAAAAGTCTAATGCATTATTAAACCCTGGAAGGACAGTGGTAAACCATCATTTTCGAGGAAGAAATGTGGTCAGAAAAAAAACTTTTAATGATCAGAGATCTAGTAAAATCAAATCATATAAAATCAACAGAAGAACTCACAGGTATGTTTAATAGTGAAAGTAACAGCATTTCCACATGCACAATGTGAAGATAACTCAAGGTATTGGGACTAAACAACTGTGTAGCATTAAGAAAATCACCTATCAGTGAGACTATTCAGAAAAAAGGCTTCAGTTTTCTAGGGGGCATAACCCTTTTCCATCGCTCCAGTGTCCAATCGTTATGTGGTCTGATGAGTCTAGATTAACCCTGTTACAGAGATGGGTGTATCAGGGGCAAGATGACAGGCGGATGAAATGATGCACCCATCATGGTTAGTGCCTCCCGTACAAGTCTGTGGGGGCAGTGTTATGATTTGGTGTTGCTTCAGTTGGTCAGGTCTAGGTTCATCAGAATCATGTGCCCAAAAAATTAAGTCAGCTGAGTATCTGAATATACTGAAAGACCAGGACTTTCCATCAATGGATTTGTTTCCTTCTCTGGTGGCACAAGCATATTCCAAGATGACAATGCTAGGATTCAACAGGTGCAAATTGTGAAAGAGTGGTTCAGGGAGCATAACACATTATTTTCACACATGGATTAGCCATCACAGAGTCCAAACCTTAACCCCATTGACAATCTTTGAGATGTGCTGGGGAAGACTTTATGCAGCGGTCCAACTGTTCATCATCATTACAAGATCTTGGCGAAACATTTATGCAACTCTGGACAGAAATAAATGTTGTGACATTGCATAAGCTTATCAAAATGACACCATAGCAAATGTGTGCTATAATCAAAGCTAAATGTGGTCAAAAAATATTAAGAGTGTGTGACATTTTTGGCTAGGCAGTGTATTAAGCCATTTTTGTTTTATTTACTCAGTAATGTGTCTGTGGATTTATTGTTTTAACAAAGTCTGTCTTTACAGATCCAGATGTTGACTTTCCATGCTGATCATAAACTTATGGTTGATTATTTTAAAGATTTTTTTGGGCAAATCCACATATACAAGGTGTAATACAAGGCATAATAATTTTTACAAATCTAATGCACCCTAGGATCAATTCCACACTCAATTGCATGTTGATATAAGTTGTCCACTTACGTACCAAAGACTTGAGTGACACGTGGGCATTCTATATTGGTCCAAGGTGAGATTGTGTTGGTGTGTGCATAAATCAGCTCTACAATGAACAGGTGCCATTTCTGCATCCACATAATGTACTGGATTAAGAGGGTTTAAGAATGTTACATCTAGATTTTGTACATGTGTTTACTTTGACTGATCTGTTACACGGATGGCACTAAAAGTCCATACTTAACATCCATACTTGAAATGTATACCCCAATTGTATGTTAACATACAAAATTTATACTCCATAGATTATCCTATCTATAGTTTACCAAATATTACCATATTTAAATTAATTTATACAGATGTAATATAATTGAACATCAGCTAGAATTTCAATCCAGCTATAAAACATTTGAAAAAAGTATAGTTTGAGAAGGACATTGAAGCACAACAGCAGCAAGATGATTACTTACCTCAAGAGGAAAAAAAAAAAAAACCAAAAAGTATTCACTAGTCTACATATTGTGTGTAAGTGAGTAAAATGAAAGTGTGTAATAGTAAATAGAAAAGTTGTTAATCAAAAATTACATTCTGACCTCTTTGGTGATCGTTGTCATGGTGTTTTTTCTCATCTTTGATTGGCAGTTGCGGATGTCCTCCTAGTGCGGACAGTGCCAGCAATCCAGCACTACTGCCCACTGGTGGAATAGCAGGAGGTTGCAGTCCAGATGGGTGAGGTGTAAGGGGTACTGGAAGTCCATGACCATGTGACAGATGCTGCGCTTGGAGCTGTTGCTGCTGTGAGAAAGACATTGAGATATTCAATCTATTCTCAGGACAAATTTTGTCTGCTATGATACTATTAATTCACCTTCTGATCTTTCATGAGGCTCCTCTGTTTTATAATGTATTGATTGCCATTCAAAATGCTTTACAAAGTAATCAACATTACAGTAAAATTACTGGAAAACGGATAAAAAAAAGTTACTGCATGCTCAGAATGGAAAACAAAACATTACGATGAGATCTCTATACTTTAACTTTTTTTTGTACTTTTGAACCAATGGCACGTATTTTGTGGTTCTGAGTTAATTCATTTAGTAATGGTTCTTATCCATTTAAAGATGTATGGATGAGATTTTGCTATTTATTGTTGAAATACATTTTTAAAAGTATTTCCATCTATCACTCATTATCTATAGACAATAAAAGCTTTTCTAGAACAAAAAAATGTTAAAATAGCAAAAGTGCAATATATAGATTGATTGTTTAAATGATTACAGAAAATGTTGCTAGAAGATTAAGAAAAATCAAAAAATATTTAAATTATAACTTAAAATACAATTCTTTATGCAATTTACAACACAAATCAGTGCATAGATATATCTGCAGTTTTGGGTTACTAAGATTTAAGATATTTCTATTTAAATTCCTTTTTGGTCTTTAACACTTTTTGTCTCGGACAAACACAATATAAAAAGATAAGTATTTTAAATCAGCAGTGCTACAAATGGAAAAAAGAGGCCATATTTTATGCCTGTTGGTGTTAAAATAAATTTTCAGCACCACAGCACAGCATGCTGCATGAGTTAATTTAGGGGAGGGAGGGAGAGAGATTGGAAAAAAAAAAATGAGTGGGAGGGGGTAGAGAGAGAAAAAAAACTGAATTAATAACCCAGAAAGGAAGCTGGTTGCAGCCACCATTTTAAGCCCTTTAAGTGTCCTCAGCGGTACTTGAGCAAATTACTAAAGAAAATGTAATGCAGCGAAGCTCGGGTCCTCCTGTAGGCTTGCTCAATAATGCTGAAATAATTGGGCACTCTGCGCACGTTTAGTGCTGCTCGAATGAAAAGCTAGAGGCCTGCCCTTGTACTCTTCTCTCGCTACCAAGTCTGTGTTGTGACAGGTTTATTTGAGTGGGGCTGTGATGCATGCACCAGTAACTGTGCTGACAAGAGTTTAAAGTCTGTTTTACCAGTACACTGGCAATACACAGAGAAAGCCCTTGAGAAGCCAGAAATGGAGTGCTTGACCTCAACTGAGAATGCATCAAGCTATGAACTGTATTAACCAACTAGGGAAGATGGTCTTTTTGGGGGTGGGGAGTAGCAATACAAGATATGGGAAAACAGAATGTGAAGCACATTACTTAAGCACACAAATTGTGCATGACTATTTCCCAGACACAAAATCATGTTCCCAGTCATTTCTCCTGGAAGAAATAAACAAATGAAAAAGGGCAGCAGATAAAGAGATTAAATCAAACTGGAAAAGTTCTTACTTTAGTCACAAATAACCAAAATGTTGCATCAAGAGGGGCATTTCAAAGAAATCAATACACACTAGTAAGGCCATATTTGGAATACTGTGTAGCATTCTAGTTACTACAAAATACTGGACCAGAGAAATGTTTACAAAGAAGTGCAGCAAAGTACAACCCTGACAAAACAGTATACCTTATGTTTCAGAATAAGGAAGAAAGTGCAAATCCTGCTAGGAATAATGCTTTTTCTGATAAACCAAACATTAAATCAATTTTAAATTTCAGGAAAATTACAAACTTTCCAACAACAATGGCATTATTATTGTTTGTTTGGACAATATCTTAATAATGTACATACATTTACATATCTACAACCAAGCTGAATGATAGGCCACTATGTATAATTCAATAATATACGACACCTTCTGCTCCCAAACTTGTGTTCTTTATTAAACTGTATTTTGATAATTTACTAATAAAACAAGTTCATTAATTGATAATTTCATTAATTTCAGACAATAATACAGCGGCAGAATTTCTTCGGTTATTCAATCAGATTATCTATCACAAAATAAAAGTTAATTCCACTTTATCCACTACTGATTGTCATACAACCTTCCACAGTCAGTACTCTATCAAAGCATTTAAAATTATAACACTGGCAGAAAGGCAGTTACCTGTATAACATAAGAAACCAATATCAATATGAAAGAATGTTGTATATTTATATGGGATAAACGAAGCTGAACAACATTCTGACATGTTCAGTTTAAATATTCTACATGAAAGCAGCATGGTTTTTAAAATCTCTTAGATCCAGTCATGCCATAAATTTTACCTTTTGTGTGAGTTTATGTCCTAGGATTCTAACAGCAGCATTATTTCACTTAAATAGTTTAGTGTATATGCCAGTGAATACTTTATGTTTGGAACTCCAAGGCAATCTAAGCAGCAAAGTATAATGGAAAAATAACAAGCACACTGGCATTATATGATTTCAAGCTACACATTAACATCACACTAAAAAACAGAAGCTGATCTACACTCAGTGGTCACTTTATTAGGTACATCAATCTTCTACCAAGTAGATTCCCTTTAATCACCAGAACAGCCTGAATTCTTTGTGGCACAAATTAACCAAAGGGCTGGAAATATTCCCTGTGGATTGTGAGCCATGCTGAATTAAAAGCATCAAAAAGTTCCTGTACACTTTAAGGCCACACAGTCATTTTTCAAACATTACCTTCCACCAGATCTCAAAACTAGTCTACTTGACTAACATCAAGGGACTGTGCAGGCCATTGAATTAAATGCAATCACTATCACGTTCATGGAACCAGCTTGAGAATCATGCTTTGTGACATGGTGCATTACTCTACTGGGGGTATCCATCTGAAAAAGTAAGACCACAGAAATAAAAGGATGTACATGGTCAGCAACAACACACACATGTTGCAGTAGAAATTGATTTGTCACTTGAGGTGACATTTTTCCAATAATTAATTATCAATAGTTAGTTATCAACTTTTCATTATATCTTCATCTTTCTGTTCTTTGCTGAAAACACAGATGTACTTTTGATTATCTGCTTCAAGGACTGATGTGTTGTGCGCCCAGAAGTGTCCTTCTTCTCAACTGTTGTAAAGAGCCATCATTTGAGTATTTGTGAGCTTTTAATTAGGTTGAAAAGTTCTTATATTATTAATATGGTGCTTCAGCAATACAATTATTGCTCAAGTATATATATTATATATATAAAAATATATATATATAAAAATATATATATATATAAATATATATAAATGTTCCACTCTATGTTTGACCCAGCAGTGCACATAAATACTGGCAGCAGCTGTTTTTGGCACCAACAACCATACCAATCATTTAAAACAAGTCAAAGTCTCCTAGATTGCACATCTTTCAAACTCTAGGTCAAACAACTACTAAACCTCTTAACCACATCTCAAGCCACATGAATAGCTGTTTGTAGAAGTGTATAAATGGAGGAAAAATGTTCTTTAAGCTGAAGAACATTTAAAGTAACAACAAAAGTATAGAATTTTAAGATAAACTGTTCTCTCACATGTCCATCAATCCGTTATGCATAGCCGTTTCACAGTAGGACAGAGCAGATATGGGTAATGTATAATAGTTGGTTGATGAGAATAAACCTCTTTCACGCCTATGTTGCTCAATTAACTATGCACAACATAAACAAAAGAAATATTCACAGATCTCTACTTGTGGAATACTCTTCGCAGATGAAGCTACCAGTTTTGTTACATGTTTATAGCTATTTAATTTAACATATAGGAAAGATAAAAGAAAAACAAATCCATACAAAAAAAGAAATTCAGTTACAAGTGACAACAGACAGCCTTGTTAAATTCCCATTCATGATTCTGTTTTGCACACCCTTGGGATATACCACACACACATCTGGAGGGAGAAGGGAGGATTACTAAACCATCCCATTAACGTTAAGTTTGTAGCCACCATACCATCATTTATTTATTTCTACATTACAAGCTGTGTTTTTAATATTTTTTTTCAAGAGTAAGGTTCTAATTTCTATTCCTACAAGAGCAATGCAAGGACTGTTTTAATGGCATTTAACTCATATGAATGTTTATTGCTCATTTACCAAAACAATGCATAAATACTTTTTAGCTCAGTTCATGATCCTGGTGAATAGCATTTCACAAAGTTTGCTTATGTCCGATGGTGCCGATTTATGAAATAAGTTTTATATTAAATTTTAAAATGTCCAAAAAAAAAAAACCTTCTCCCCATCAATGGCAATTAAACAATATTCACTATAATTTTATATTTTTCATTTTAACCAAAGATGTATGCAAAGACTAAAGGCTCATTTATACTTCACAATCAGAACGCGTATGCATCATGGCTGTTGTGTGTTCCCAGCGTTCATTTGACGCGCCCACTGAGCAGATCCTCAAAAATTAGCGAAAGTGTATGTGAGTGCTTGTGTTCACCTTGAGATTTGTTGATGCTCCGTCCAGGGATTGTTTCTGCATCCTGCCCAATGCTAGCTGAAATGGGCGCATGCCCTGATTGATGGATGTAATTATTAAACATCCTTTTCAGAGATATTGTGGCAAGATGTCCTTGGAATTTAATGGATGTTTCAGGCAATTCACAACACAGCGAAGCCAAACGTTTTCTCACCGTTGTGATATCTCGCACTGCCACCTGGTGGAATCTTCCAGATTTACGTAAAAGTAAGCGGGCAAGTATAAACAGTACAATGCTTGCGTATCAGTGGCATCCACTGGAGCATGCGTGAAGTATAAACTTGGCCTAAAGGAATCTTTGTAACAGTATATCTCCATTATTACAATAGGGATTTACTAGTAGACTTCATTCTGCAGTTTTGGGTGTACAGAGAAAAAAAGTCCCATAAAATAATGACACAGGGTTCCCAATAAAAGAATATTTTATTTAAAATGTGCCAATCTACATTAAGATTAACCTGTGAGTAAGGTAAATGAACCTTTACGAGAGTGGGGGCACTTTATCAATAAGGTGTCAGTGCGACAGCTGCCATACCACCTGCAATACAAAATACTGCAATTTTTAACACTATTATA
The DNA here is from genome assembly GCA_026402145.1 of Polypterus bichir lapradei. Lineage (NCBI taxonomy): Eukaryota > Metazoa > Chordata > Cladistia > Polypteriformes > Polypteridae > Polypterus > Polypterus bichir. The sequence goes on from JANRMT010062822.1 coordinate 21,825,238, forward strand.
ATATAACAGCTAGGTACACATTTCTGCATTGCAAACAAGCTTTGTTGGGGTTTATATTCATCGTGCTACCACTTCCACATTCTTAATTACTACTAAATGTTTCATGCTTTATTTTCAAAAACAAAGAAAACTAAAAATGAATTGTTCTTTATAATAACTGCACACACAGCAAAAATGTTTCTAGTATAATTGAATGGGGCCACTGAGTACAATGCAGTTTTTGTATATCACAAACTTCTATCTTTAAACTTCTAACTTTACTCCATACTGGAACATTAGAACACTCTAGACGAGAACAGGCCATTCAGCCCAACAAAGCTCGCCTATCCACTTGTTTCCTTCAAGAAAACATCAAGTCGAGTTTTGAAAGTCCCCAACGTCTTACTGTCTACCACACTACTTGGTAGCTTATTCCAAGTGTCTATCGTTCTTTGTGTAAAGAAAAACTTCCTAATGTTTGTGCGAAATTTACCTTTAACAAGTTTCCAACTGTGTCCCCGTGTTCTTGATGAACTCATTTTAAAATACAAGTCTCGATCCACTGTACTAATTTCCTTCATAATTTTAAACACTTCAATCATGTCACCTCTTAATCTTCTTTTGCTTAAACTGTCAAGGCTCAGCTCTTTTAATCTTTCCTCATAATTCAACCCCTGTAGCCCTGGAATTAGCCTAGTCGCTCTTCTCTGGACCTTTTCTAGTGCTGCTATGTCCTTTTTGCAGCCTGGAGACAAAAACTGTACACAGTACTCAAGATGATGCCTCACCAGTGCATTATAAAGTTTGAGCATAACCTCCTTGGACTTGTACTCCACAGATCGTGCTATATAACCTGACATTCTGTTAGCCTTCTTAATGGCTTCTGAACACTGTAGGGAAGTTGATAGCTTAGAGTCCACTATGACTCCTAAATCCTTCTCATAAGGTGTACTCTCGATTTTCCGACCTCCCATTGTGTATTCAAACCTAACATTTTTACTTCCTATGTGTAATACTTTACATTTACTGACATTACATTTCATCTGCCACAAATCTGCCCAAGCCTGTATGCTATCCAAGTCCTTCTGTAATGATATAACGGATTCCAAATTATCTGCTAATCCACCTATCTTGGTATCATCTGCAAACTTAACCAGCTTGTTACTTGTATTCCTATCTAAAATATTCATATAAAGTTAAAGTGGACATATCAGGGCTGCATGTGAGGTCACAAAGTACCATAAGTGTTCCATAATGCCCTTCATTGAAAGAAACAGCAACAGTTACAAAAAAAACAAATGGTAGTCATGGATTTATTTTCATTTCAATATTCTGGCATACCAGGGACTTAGATAGGCACATCACTATCAAAGACAGACAACACTCCACCATAAACCCCCCAAATATTATGCAGATGGCTATAATTTTAAAACTGGCTTATTAGGCTGCTATCCAAGAGTAATTACCTCACACACAACTTTCTTTTAATTATATTCTTAAAACAAGGCAAATAAAATAACTAGTTTAAACCTAGAGCGGTTGGTACAGAATACAAAATTATTTCGTATCATGTGGCAATTTCAATAAACATCAATTTCTGCAAATGATATGGTATGTTATTCTATTTCAAAAAGGATTCAGGGCAAGTGTTAATGTGTAGTTCTGGTTATTTTCTGTATCCAGAGTACCAGACAAAACCATAGTTGAGTAAAGTGGGATAACAAAGCCAAAGATAAATTAACCTCCAATTGTCACTTCTCATAGACTACATACACTCAAAGCCTATTTCTCTGGAATGTGTCCAATTTTCTTCTGGAGTATTTCCAGGGATTCTATGTCACTGTAATCCTTTGCTTTCCCACTTGCAGTCCTGAAAGCTTTCTGCCAATACACAAACAAGCCAGACAACATCATCAAAACTCAACCAGGAGACACAGCTAATCTTCACAGAGGCAGATTGATCCTCTAGGCACTGTGACCATGAAAGTAGAAAAAACACACACAAACACAATAACTAAGCCCAGTACTAAAAAGCATTACATTTCAGGGGAAACTAACAGACTGTAAATTAATGTTCCACAACGACTGTACCATGACAAATTTATTGGATCCACTGCTTTAAATAAAGATCACAAACCTCCCATTCCAAAATCATCTACTGAATGGTTCAATCACAATCCTGTGAGCAAGGGTTTGTAAATTAAAACTATACCCTTTTTAAGCATTCACTTTAAGGAGCATTATGAAGATCATAAGCCGACAACATTAAAATAATCTTCCTATTAAATTTAACAGGTCTTGTTGAAACTAATATTAAACAGTGCACCTGGTAATGAAGTCTGTTTTGTTTTTCATGTTCCCTTAACAACAGTAAAGAGCAGAGGAGGTAAGGGAATTGGTGGATGGGTTATGTTGGTTGGAAGAAAAACCACCCAATACCACAGTAATAACTAAAAATTAACAAGAACTTTGCAGCCACATAACTAGTGGGCTGGCCACACTCATAACACACTACCCCACCCAAGGAAACCACAGCAAGGCATGCTGTCAGTAGTTAATGCAGCCCAACAAGTCACAGCAATAGACCATAAGAGTGCAGAAACCAGTCTGGCAAGTACAACCCTTAGGCATGCTGTAAAAAAAATATTAGTCTTGGAGAAAGGTCTGTGGTAAAGCTGAAGACATTTTTATGACATAATCACTTATTTATTGATATAGCAAGTGTTTTGAACCAAAATATATAACCCACAAAAAAGCAAATAATTTTCTTTCACAAAACAGAAAAAAAACATGCAATAAAAATACATTATTCATTACATTCCAATATATGTTACCCTAATCAAAAACTGATTCATTTTCCAGTGCTCTAGCAGCTGAGTGTATTTAAAAAAATATTTTTTTATAAACACAGACACAAAATTATATATATCACCCTGTATATTATTTATTTAAGACATATGTATTTGAAAGAGTGTAACAATGACTGCACTGACTGGCAGGGACAAGTAAGGCAGATTAAAATGCATTTCTTATAATAACAGTCATTATGAAATGGCAAAAGAAAAAAAAAATGTGCGCCAATCACAGCTTGTCTCTCCAGTCTTTTCTTATGCTTTCAATTCAAGCTAGAAGAAAAAAAAGTATGAAATACAGAGTGATGAGTGTCATGAAGTTCTGTAAAGAAATAAAAAAAATGATGGAGGCCGATGTTTATAAAGATATGGAGAACTTTTCAGACTGTAGCACAGTGCCAATTTTACAACTGAACTACCTTGAAAATCTGATGGATTGGGCAAAAATAAGGGATACTAAATATATTTAAAAAAAAAAAAAAAATAAACCTAACTTACCCTGGTTTACTTGCTCTTAGTCTTAACATTTCTGAAGATAAAAAAAAGGTTAAACCAATCAACAAGCAAACTGTCACATGGACTAAATGTATTGCGATTCCGATTTTCATTTTATTACTGCTATTATCATGTTTCCACTATTAGGCTGCCTTTCCTCACCTTGCAGTTACATAATTATCCAGCCATACATTTTATGAAGTGGCTTATTATGAAGTTGGGAAAAGAGAAAGTTTTTTGGAACACAAATAACTAACCAAGAATGGGATGCAAATATATATATATATATATATATATATATATATATATATATATATATCCAACATTTGTCTGTTTTTCACGAGAGAACTACCTAATGGATTTAGGGATTTTTTTTTTCTATAATTTGCTTTAAAATTCCAGTTAATAGTGTGACAACAAATGTTGCAAAAAGTATCATAGTTCACTTACAGGAGCAATTTATTCATGAATAAGAGACAAAGGGGAGGGGGAACTGTGACATCAGGAGTAGGGAAATGGGCGCCCCTCCCTCACACACCAGCCTCCATTGGCATTGGTCTACATCTGGCCACGTTTTGGAGCATACGTTGCCTCTGCTTAACTAGAGATACCAGTGTGTTTATTGATGAGAGACAGATAGAGACTCTAGAAGTACAGTATAATAGAAGTATGGAACTACAAAACCATAGATGGAACATTCCAAGTGATTAGGAAACAATTCTTGTCTAAAGATTTTCTGGTTGATGAATTTCTAACAGCGAGTTTACAGTTTTCCTGAAATCAAATAAAATTTGTTATTTGACTATTCCAAGAGAACATTCTAAACCCTAGTTGGTTTTTAAATATGGATCTTAAATACATTTCAGAGATACAAGCATCTCTAAAAAATTTTAAAAACACACATGACCACCAAAAGTTTCCTTTGCATTAAATAGCCTGTGTAGCAAGAATGAGGCAGCAGTCTATTAAAAACCCTAACAGCACAACAAGCTGGCTTGACTCTTTCACAGGCAAGATCTGTATTTGTTTATGGGCCAGCAAATTGGGCATAAAAGAATAATTCTAATGAATTGTTCAAATCCCACTGTCTGCAGGCAATTCACAAGTGAATGAAACACAAATGCTCCCTTTAGAGGAAAGGCATTTGTACACAGAACACCAATACAAATAAAAAAAAAAACAAACAACAAATTTTAGTGATGCAGAAAAAAAAAAAAAAAAAAAAAAAAAAGAAAGAGTACTACTTTATTATCTTTTCCTATTATTGTAGAAATGTATGCCTAACATTAGTTAATTTTTCGGTCCCAATAAATGTTTCAATTTTCATATAATTACTAATAAAACAAATCAGACCAGAAAATGAATAAATACAGTTTTGTATTAACAAAACATTGATTGACCTCACAGTTCTTCCAAAATGTGAGTGAAAATAATCTTATCAAGTTGGGGGCAGTCAATGGCATGCTCCATTGAATCCAGTCATGTGATGCGACATGTCCAGTGACTCACTCTAACACAATCAAACTGATTTTAGTTTGTCTTCAGTCATAATGGCAGGCTCTCTTTGCATCACAGTTGACAACAAATGGTGACGATTCAGAAGTACCAAGCATACATTGCAGCTACAAGGAATAAAGAATGCAAGTGTTTTGGACCTCACAGAAGAGTGCCTGTCTGATGTCTAATGTTTTATGTACCATGACAGAATGGAAAAAAGATCAGAGATTTCCACTGAACTTGCTGTACCGGTGAGCACTACTGTGCTAGAAGCTTAGCATGCAGTAGCTGAATGTGACTTACCCTTCGATTTTCAGTCATACCATCTGACATGGTGCAGCAAAGAGACTGCAGTCAGCAAGTTTGACTTTACTAAAGACTAGAAGTCATAATGTGACACTGGCTTTAGATGTTAGTCTGAAATGCTTGTCTGAATATATAAAGAAATTATAGTATCAAACTGTTACTGAAAAAGCTCTAAATATCAGCCAATGAAATATAACACATCAAGGGTGTCATTATTAAAATGTATTTGAATAAATACACAAGTTCTTTGAATAATTTTAGAATACCATGCAATAATTTGAAAGACATGGCCATGAATTTAATTCATATACAGTGCATCTGGAAAGTATTCACAGCGCATCACTTTTTCCACATTTTGTTATATTACAGCCTTATTCCAAAATGGATTAAATTCATTTTTTTCCTCAGAATTCTACAAACACCCCATAATGACAACGTGAAAAAAGCTTACTTGAAGTTTTTGCAAATTTATTAAAAATAAAAAAAACTGAGAAATCACATGTACATAAGTATTCACAGTCTTTGCTCAATACTTTGCCGATTCACCTTTGGCAGCAATTACAGCCTCAAGTCTTTTTGAATACGATGCCACAAGCTTGGCACACTTATCCTTAGCCAGTTTCGCCCGTTCCTCTTTGCAGCACCTCTCAAGCTCCATCAGGTTGGATGGGAAGCGTCGGTGAACAGCCATTTGAAGATCTCTCCAGAGATGTTCAATCGGATTCAAGTCTGGGCTCTAGCTGGGCCACTCAAGGACATTCACAGAGTTGTCCTGAAGCCACTCCTTTGATATCATGGCTGTGTGCTTAGGGTCGTTGTCCTGCTGAAAGATGAACCGTCGCCCCAGTCTGAGGTCAAGAGCACTCTGGAGCAGGTTTTCATCCAGGATGTGTCTGTACATTGCTGCAGTCATCTTTCCCTTTATCCTGACTAGTCTCCCAGTTCCTGCCGCTGAAAAATATCCCCACAGCATGATAGTGCCAACACCATGCTTCACTGTAGGGATGGTATTTGCCTGGTGATGAGCGGTGCCTGGTTTCCTCCAAACATGACGCCTGGCATTCGGTTGTCCTTCTGGAAGGTTCTCCTCTCTCCACAGAGGACCTCTGGAGCTCTGACAGAGTGACCATCGGGTTCTTGGTCACCTCCCTGACTAAGGCCATTCTCCCCCGATCGCTCAGTTTAGATGGCCGGCCAGCTCTAGGAAGAGTCCTGGTGGTTTCAAACTTCTTCCGCTTACGGATGATGGAGGCCACTGTGTTCATTGGGACCTTCAAAGCAGCAGAAATTTTTCTGTAACCTTCCCCAGATTTGTGCCTCGAGACAATCCTGTCTGGAGGTCTACAGACAATTCCTTTGACTTCATGCTTGGTTTGTGCTCGGACATGAACTGTCAACTGTGGGACCTTATATAGACAGGTGGGTGCCTTTCCAAATCATGTCCACTCAACTGAATTTACCACAGGTGGACTCCAATTAAGCTGCAGAAATATCTCAAGGATGATCAGGGGAAACAGGATGCACCTGAGCTCAATTTTGAGCTTCATGGCAAAGGCTGTGAATACTTATGTACATGTGCTTTCTCAATTTTTTTATTTTTAATAAATTTGCAAAAATCTCAAGTAAACTTTTTTCACATTGTCATTATGGCGTGTTGTGTTCAGAATTCATAGGAAAAAAATGAATTTAATCCATTTTGGAATAAGGCTGCACCATAACAAAATGTGGAAAAAGTGATGCACTGTGAATACTTTCCAGATGCACTGTACATAGGTGGAGGAATTAACACAATACTTCAAAAATATAAGAGTGTGTTCTATAAGATCCTGATATCATTCACCTCTTGGCATACCTTTGGCTAATGGATACTTTTTTAAAAAAAAAAAAAAAAAAAAAAAAAGCTTTCCCCATATTTTTCAGAATAAAAACAACTGTGTCATACTTTATCTATAAAGATGTAAATACAACCATTAAATACACATTTATTTAAAATATGGTTAAAAAGGAGAACAAAACACTTAAGGAGACCTACACTTGTTTTTAAGCAATCAAGATACTTCATTAGCACTTAACAATACATGTCAATCGCACTGCAAGAAGCATGGACAAAATTCATTATGTGAATGTTTCATTTCATTAAACAAAACTATTTTATTGTCAAAAGAACATGCAGTCATTCTCGGGGATGTAAAGTTGGCATCAATATTTTATACTGAAATTGCATGGATCACTGATTCAGCTCATTTCCCGATTCTTTTGCTGTAATTTTATGAAACAGGCTTGTTTCATTACAATAGAGTAAATGTCACTTTTAGAAATGTTTTATTTAAATATCATAAAGATCATTTAAAACAATCTATATATCATATATGCAGTACAACACGATGCTACTTTATACATATCTATAGGTTACAAATGTTAATATCAGAAAATTAACATTAGAAGAACACTGCAATATCAACAGCCTAGAATTTGATTGCCAGCAGACCTTCTTGGGTCATGACAAGGAGGACATTTAAGTGAGGTAATGACCATATAGCATCTGGTTTGGACTGAATTTCAAGGTGTTTTCTAAAAATCTATTGCAACCAATTCGCTGATGTCTTTAAAATTTCACTGATGGAATCCGTAGCCATTACCTGCTTCAAAAGAACCACAATTTTTTCCCATGCCTAAGTAAACAAAAGTGTATTGTCTGAAAGATACAGCCCGGTGCCACTTATTTCAGTCGTTATAAAGTGCTTTGAAAGACTGGGGCTGGGACATAACTCCAAATAGTCATGGTTTGCATGGAGTCACAACTGGTCCGCAGGGGATGCCTTATTCCTTACACTTTCTACCATCCCGGAACATGTGGATAATACAAACTATTTATGCCAAAGTCATAAATAACAGCAGTTAACCGTTATATTATAAAACTGGCCACCAACATCCTAAATTTAGGACTTAGTGCTAACCTCTGCAAATGCATCTCAGACTTCAAAACCAACAAACCTCTTTTCTGTGCTTCTTGTTTACCTCTGACTAATGATAAGAGTAGGAGCTATGTTGGAGTACATAAATTTGCTGATGACACTACCATCAAAGGCATAATAATGATGAGAAGGCTTATAAAGAAGCTGTCAGTGTATTGGGTCAATGATTCACTCTTAATAACTACAAAACACTGATTTTGGAAAAATGAAGATAGACTGCACTTGCATCAGACAGGATGCTTCTAAAAGAGTGAGCAGCTTTAAATATTTTGGAGTGACTACCACAGACAAACTTAACTGAGCACAAAACATTTCAGCTTTTGTCAAAAAGCTTCACCAGCAAATCCAATTCCTTAGATGTTAGGGGACAGCTCATATCTATCTGTTCTCATGAAGTTCAACAGCTGTACAGTCGAGTCCATCCTCACGGTCTGCATTACATTTTGGTATGGCACCTGTTCAGTTCAAGAGTGTAAAGGACTGCAGAGAGTAGTGAAGGAGGCAGAGAACACTACTGCCATCCAGCTGCCCTTTTTTTTATACATACACACATATGTATATATGTGTATATGTATAGGACATATACAACACTCACTGCTTTACAAAGGCAAACAGTACAACTGAGGACCTCAATTGCATTTAAGGAAATATGCAGCAAGACCAGTTAATGCAATGCTGATCTTCAGTTTCAGAGCTGCCACTCTCATAGCATATACTATATGGCCAACAGAAATAAACCAATACAAACAATCATAGAGCATTTAAAATATGTTTGAGATTTTTTTTAAACAAAGATATTTAATTAGTCTAAAAGATTTATAAAATATGGATTCCACCGACAAACAATGAGGGTGAGAAAATACCAGAAAAAGTGCTGCTGATTCGAGTCCTAGCAGAAAATGTCCATGCTCAGAGACTTCATTCTTTTTTTAACGACTGAAAGTAGACGTCTGGAAAGATGCAAACATGACTGAAATTAATACTTCCAAGAGGAAAACACTGGTCTTTCAGCTGGCATTAATATTTAAGACACACATGACCCTGAAAATTTGGAATTTGAATGACTGAAAGAATAACTGCAAGTTCACTGTCTGACCAACATGCAATATACTGGCAAAAACAAAGAATGTTCTACAGGGTTGTAACTACAAAGCTAAATGAGTTTTCACTTAGGGTTGTGCCCGGTATGGTGGGGTGAGGATTTGTGATAATAAGCAAATTCAATTCGACTGATCTCTGCTGCCACACAGTTTCAAATAAGATTCAGCAGCTTACAAAAATACATAGTAAGCATTGTTTGAGATGTGCATTTACCAGTACCATAGAAGCCTAATTAAAACTGTCAATATTTCCAACAGGAAACTGTCACAATAACTTTTCTACTTGGAGTATCTTGCTTAGTATTATTTTAACTCAAAACATATTTAAAATAAAAAAGACCTTTGTTCAAACTCTTCAACAAATTTAACAAATATGCTTCAAGTTAAAACCCTTTCGATTTCACTTTATCATATTAAGATCCCATTCATGCAGAACTAGGAACAACATTTTTGAATGCATTAGAAACTAGTGATGAGACGCCAAACAGCTTCAAAAAAACTAGAAGCCCTTTTATTATATAGGCATTTGTTTACTATGATTGCATTCAAGAAAGCAAAGGAATAACGACATTAAGCAAGCACAAATAATAAATCAAGTTACACTAGAAATAATCTGTGAAAAAAACAAAGCTGATTGGCAGTGTTCCTTGGTCCACAGTAAATTAGTCCTTTTTGGCGAGTGCATAGAAATAGTCAGCAAAGAACAATTCTCTAATCAAGTCTTGATAAATGGGAAACTATTGGGAAACTATTATATGCCAATTTAAAAACACACCTTACACTCTGATATTTTCTTTGTAAGTTTGTTAAACCAAGATATCTGACTAGTTCTCTTGTGTGGAGGTGTGTGCATAGTAGCATGATACCTATTTAAGGGAGGAGCACGAATTCACTGACAGTGTTCATAAATATAATTTTTTTGAAGTCTAAAATATACATATTGACCTCTAATTTCATCCAATGTAGCAAGGATTAGTTCTATCCCCAGTGAACTTTTGACTGAGCAGGCAGAAATAGAAATTGAATGGCCATATCATACAAATGACATACTGTACCTATTTTACATACAGTACATGATTTGGATTAGATGGGTTTGAGAATATTACTGTCTTCTTTTTACACTGGGTGTTTGATGTGCTTTTATGTGCAGGGGAAAAAAATCAGTGATAAACAAATTTACCTCCACTTAGTAAACCATATACTTTACCTCAAAATATAAAAAATGATAAAACTATTATAAACATTATATCAGAGGGTTTACAAGAGTTTTACGGTTAGGCCAGTATTGAGGAACCACAATTTTCAGTAGCACTTGCATATTTTATAGCCTACAGTTAAATTAGCCATTACAAAAAATTAAGGTCATGTAAATGGTTTGCACGTATAAAGTTCATTAATGATACAAATCAACTAGGACACAAACAAACCTGAAGCACTGTTGCGTCAATCACAAACTAAAATAAATATGATGTAAAAATAGTGTTCTATATTTTGCAGGACCCTTATACATTTTGACAGTAAGACTTGTGGGGATAACATACTTGGCAGTTCAAGTATAAAAACCTGTCCTACAAAAAGCAGTATGCAACATATCAAGCATCTCAGAATTATATCTAGTAATCAAAATAAAAATTTCACTAGGATAAGAATTTTTCCTATCCTACAGTAGGATGTGAGAAGTACCTATGAAGAGTCCAACACTCACTCCCAGAGAGGGGTAGGGATTCATGTTTCCAAATGAATGATAGCAAGATTTTATGGCACTTCAAAAACCAAAATAGCACTCAAAGATGTTTTGTAGATTCCTTGGAAACCATCATGATATGTTGTAGTTTTAAGATACCAATGCAACGGCTTCACCAGAAAGATGACAATAATAATACTAATGTCCAAAGTGGTAGAAGAACAAGAAGAGAGGAAGGAGTAAATCATAATAAGGTACAATATTACACTAAGATGCACAAAACTGTTGTCAATTGTAACATCATCAGGAAGAATACTTCATTGAGCACTGAGATAGAAAGGCAGAAACACCAAATGTGAGTTCTGCCTACTAATGGACACATTTATTCAACAATTAATGACCTACAGCTGTACTTCCAGAAGAATCAACTTCCCACTGTTATGGTCACGGGAAACGCTTCAATATAATAAGTTTCTGAAACTAGTCATATTCCCAATTATCTTCCAGAGTCAATTGCCGTACCTCTCTCTGTGATCCCATCTATCTTCTGCAAGGCTCTATTTATCAGACGTATTGTAAGTCTCCTCCTGCCTTCATGAATTTTCACAGGCTTGTAAAGTGTAATGCAAAAAAGTATTGGCGATTCTGGAATACAAAGCTCACCTGTGTGACATGTCGCTGTCAGTCACCCATCTCGGAGCACTGCCTATAATCAAGGTTATATATTGACTGATACAGTACAGTCTGCATTCATTACCACTTGTGTATTAATACTGGGCTATTGCTTGTGACTCACATGTGTGTTCATCCATACTTGGGGCAATGACCTTTATGTTTGAGCTGTCAATCACACCAATAACTCCAGGGCACCCAGAGCTTGGTGCAAAATTTGAGAAATGGTAAACTGTGACATACTCAAATCACTGAAATTGCAAAGCCTCCATGTCTCCCATGACCGAAACACACTACTGGTTATCGGATTTTGGTCTGATACAGTGTCCAAGTACTTGAAAAAAGCGACCCAATGCCTAATACATGTGAAATAAATATATATCTATCTATATATCTATCTATATATATATACACACAGTAATCCCTCCTCGATCGCAGGGGTTGCGTTCCAGACCCCCCCCCCGCGATAGGTGAAAATCCACGAAGTAGAAACCATATGTTTGTATGGTTATTTTTATATATTTTAAGCCCTTATAAACTCTCCCACACTGTTTATAAATATTCCCCACAGAGTTATACAGCATAATCCCTTTGTATTCTCTCAGATATTAGGTAAGATTCATTGAAATTATGTATATAAACACACTGTTTATATACAGTAAAACCTAAATATTATTTTAAAGATATTGAGTGTCTCCGATATCACATATGTTACAGCCATTACGATAGACAGGCCACCAGCAATAAGTACGTACAATGCAAGAAAAATAGTATACAGTAAATGTGTGTACAGTG
>JANRMT010062822.1:21837992-21852081 GCA_026402145.1 Polypterus bichir lapradei
GTTTACCTTTTCGGCAATCGTTAACATCTTCTTCTTGCGCTTGGGCATGGCCCCTGAAGCAGTAACAGATTGTTTTGGAGCCATAATGAAGGGCTTGACTATGCACAAAGATAAACACAAAAGAGCACAACTCTTTACACAGCGAAACACATTGATGCTGAATGAGTGAGACGAGACTTCCTGGTTAACACTGCATTCAGCACGCAGGAAGTCAACTGCGTGCTCTGATTGGTTAGCTTCTCAGCCATCCGCCAATAGCGTCCCTTGTATGAAATCAACTGGGCAAACCAACTGAGGAAGCATGTACAGGAAGTAAAATGACACTTTGTCCGCAGAACCCGCAAAGCAGCGAAAAATCTGCGTTATATATTTAGTTATGCTTTCATATAAAATCCGCGATAGAGTGAAGCCGCGAAAGTCGAAGCGCGATACAGCGAGGGATTACTGTATGTATATATATAAGGGTACGGAAAGTATTCAGACCCACTTCAATTTTTCACTCTTTGTTATATTGCAGCCATTTGCTAAAATCATTTAAATTAAGTTTTTCCCTCATTAATGTACACACAGCACCCCATATTGACAGACAAAAAAAAATTTTTGAAATTGTTGCAGATTTATTAAAAAAGAAAAACTGAAATATCACATGGTCCTAAGTATTCAGACCCTTTGCTCAGTATTTAGTAGAAGCACCCTTTTGTGCTAATACAGCCATGAGTCTTCTTGGGAAAGATGCAACAAGTTTTTCACACCTGGATTTGGGGATCCTCTGCCATTCCTCCTTGCAGATCCTCTTCAGTTCTGTCAGATTGGATGGTAAACGTTGGTGGACAGCCATTTTTAGGTCTGTCCAGAGATGCTCAATTGGGTTTAAGTCAGGGCTCTGGCTGGGCCATTCAAGAACAGTCACAGAGTTGTTGTGATGCCACTCAGTCGTTATTTTAGCTGTGTGCTTAGGGTCATTGTCTTGTTGGAAGGTAAACCTTCGGCCCAGTCCGAGGTCCTTAGCACTCTGGAGAAGGTTTTTGTCCAGGATATCCCTGTACTTGGCCGCATTCATCTTTCCCTCGATTGCAACCAGTCGTCCTGTCCCTGCAGCTGAAAAACACCCCCACAGCATGATGCTGCCACCGCCATGCTTCACTGTGGGGACTGTATTGAACAAGTGATGAGCAGTGCCTGGTTGTCTCCACACATACCACTTAGAATTAAGGCCAAAAAGTTCTATCTTGGTCTCAGACACCTGAAGGACTCTGAGATGGTGAGAAATAAGATTCTCTGTCTGAGGATCTCGCACTCTTACTACGAAGCCACGCTTTTGTAACACATGCAGAATGTGGCTTCGCATTGTCCTGCTGAAATAAGCAGGGATGTCCCTGAAAAAGACATTGCTTGGATGGCAGCATATGTTGCTCCAAAACCTGTATGTACCTTTCAGCATTAAAGGTGCCTTCACAGATGTGCAAGTTACCCATACCATGGGCACTAACATACCCCCATACCATCACAGATGCTGGCTTTTGAACTTTGCGCTGATAACAATCCGGATGGTCCTTTTCCTCTTTGGTCCGGAGAACACGACGTCCATGATTTCCAAAAACAATTTGAAATGTGGACTCATCAGACCACAGCACACTTTTCCGCTTGGCGTCAGACCATCTCAGATGAGCTCGGGCCCAGAGAAGCCGGTGGCGTTTCTCTAGATTCTCCGAATGTTTTGATATTATGGACAGTAGATGATGAAATCCCTAGATTCCTTGAAATTGTACATTGAGAAACGTTCTTAAAGTGCTGGACTATTTGCCGATGCAGTTGTTCACAAAGTGTTGAACCTCACACCATCCTTGCTTGTGAACGACCAAGCCTTTTGGGGATGCTCCTTTTATACCCAATCATGACAAACACCTGTTTCCAATTAACCTGTTCACCTGTGGAATGTACAAAACAGGTGTTTTTTGAACATTCCTCAACTTTCCCAGTCTTTTGGCTGCCCCTGTCTCAGCTTTTTGGAACATGCTGCAGGCATCAGATTCAAAATGAGTGAAGATTTGCAAAACAATAAAGTTTATCAGTTTGAACATTAGATATCTTGTCTTCGTAGTTAATTCAATTGAATATAGGTTGAAAAGGATTTGCAAATCATTGTATTCTGTTTTTATTTACGTTTTACACAATGTCCCAACTTCACTGGAATTGGGGCTGTAAAAAAAAAAAAAAAAAATTATATATTGATGAAAACCAAAGCCTAGCGGACTATAAACTGTGAAAGTAAACAATCAGCAAGGCCAAATTGCTTCTAATGGCACAAAGCATCAGTATATGTTGCAGCAAACTCTAGGAGAGAGGAAAAGAGGAAAAAAAAAAAGTCAGACAATAACCCGCGGGCAGTGAAACTAACAGAAGCACTTGCCCACTGTATTGTTCTTGATGATCAACCATTATCGGCTGTTGATCAAAATGGATTTCAGCACCACCTAAATGTGTTAGAACTAGGCCTGGAAAAGTTAAAATATTAATTTATGTGATTAATGTGGCCTGTTAATGTGTTAAAAAAAAACACCTCCAACAATGCTCTTTTTCTTTCTTTTTTTTTTTTTTTATTAAAAAACATTATGAAACCATAATATTGTAATGATCCAACTGGAGACTCAGAAGGCCATGATGCTGGACAGCTCCTGAGCACTGTGCTTGCAGAAGGTGCAGTGCGATATGCTAATGAAACACCTCAATGGGAAGTTTTTGTTGGCATTGGGAAGGAGAACACAGTTTGCAGTAGGAGCACATTTGGGGTCAAGAAGGAGCAGCATGGTGTGCGGGAACAGCGCAGATTGAATGATCAAATAGATGGAAATGAGAGTCAAAGAGCAGCGTGCTTTGGGGCCACAGAAGATGAGCGGTGTAAGAGTCCGATTGCGAGTAGCTGAAACATTTCCTACAACTAGAACAATGGAAGTTTTTTTTATTGGGAAGCAATCAACAGTTCAGTTTCAAACTCCTGAAACATGTACTGGTGGTGTTCCTCCCTGCCTCACTGTGGGTGTTACAATAAAATAAGTGTACACTAAAAAAAAAAAAAAATAAATTATACACATCCAGTACCATATTTATACAATACCTTTAAAAATTTTATGAAACTAGGGGGCTTTGCCCCCATGCTCGCTTCACTCGCCCACCAATCCTACGCTACACGCAAACCACTTCATGTCACTGCCGCTCGTGTTGTGAAGAGGGGGGTTGAACGCACCCCAAGGAGACGTGATCGCTACTCAGACACCACCTCTTAAATGGTGATACAATGGGAAAAAGTTGTTTGTTTTTTTTTTTTTTTTTTACTTCCTCTTTGCTTGATCTGCATCTCGTGTGGTTTACTTCTGTCATATCACCTATGTTCATATATTCAATCTCTTTTCTCTTTTACCTGTTCATCAATATCACATTGAATTTTGATTCCGTGTTTGGAATTACATTGTGACAACGCAACATATAACTGTGAGTGAATATTGTTTCTTTCTCTCTACAAGAAATGTGTCTGACATAACCATGCAGGACTTTTCCAAATCTTTTTGTATAAGCTCTTGTCACGTGGGGCTTACAGCCCTGGGTATAGTTACATAGCTTGGCATGAAGAATTGTCTCGCGGGATGTGAAAGTGTCTCTGAGACTATCGCGTCTCATCTCCTTCCAAGATTTTTTTTTTTTTTTTTTGTAGAATATATTGATAAAATTTTAAAGGTTTAACATTTCGTATTATGTGGTTCACAACAATATGAAACATGTCAATATCTAGCACTCTTGTTCATTTTCTTGATTTATACATACTGACATAGGTGCAGGGGAGTGGAGGATTATAGCAGTCCTGATGCAATAGAGAAAAGCTGTGAAGGTAAATATTCCACTTTTTCTTCAATCCCATTTCATATTTCTGTAAGAAGATCAAATCAATGTCATGCCACGTAAGTGCTAAATAAGTTATCTCTGAGTGGCAACAAAACCAAAATAAGTCTCTAGTACTTGTGTATTTAACTCAGTCGTCTGCCAGTTAGCTTACAATGCTGACTGCCATAATATAATAACATTCTACAAAATAGAAGCGTAACGAATGTCGCTACCCATTATTCCAGTTTGCAGTATATTGGCTAATTTATGCAAAGAACGCAACATATCCACCCAAGTAATGCAGAATAACAGTTTTTAAGTGAGATAGCAGCTACAAAGTTTCTTTTTTAGTATGCCAACAGCAAAGTTGTAGGTAAAGAGAAGTGTTTTCCAAACATTTAACTGTTGTGGCACCCTTTTTGAAAACCAAAAAAATCTCAAGTCAAACCCACAATTCTACCAACCATAAAACATTAAATATATACATACTAAACTATTTGAATGGGTGGGAAGTGGAGGCAAAAAAAAAAAAAAGCAAAGCAACCTAGGAGATTGCCTTTTACAGACACAGCACTTAGTGAGCAGTTTGGACGCATCTCCCAGCTGCTCCATCCCTTTACCCACTCATATGGGCATTCCTCTTTCTGTCTCACTCCAAACTCCACTGACAGAGGCAATTTGTATGCTCACTGGCACTCAGCTCTGCAAGAGTCTATGGCAAACACCCACCCAGGCAGATGGACCCGACACATCTGGTTGCTAAAGTGCTCTCTAAGTGATGTGTTTGCAAAACGGTGATCACGGAGCTGTTTTTATGTCTGCTTCTTCAGGTAGACACGTCCTCCGTGGACCGGTCTCAACTAACTTAGGAGCGTGTGTCTCTAGAGTCTGAACTCATGAGGCACTACACTGATTTTTCCATTACAAACCAGTGGAAAAATACTTGTGTAGAGTAGAATTATCAGTCGCTGATGATGAAAAATAAAGGGTTGTATTTGCAGAGTTTTAACAAATTTTAATGTATGCCCATTTAAGAGATGTGTATTCTTTCAATTAAATCAGTTGTTAGCAGCACATTCAAAGTCAACAGTCATTTTGATCATTTTTTTTTTTTACATTTGACACATCTGTTTCTCGTATGCTATGCCAACTTGATAATTCATTGGCCTCATTTTCTTATTGCCTTATTTTAAACGTGCCTTTTAGGAAGGCATTCAAATTCAGATTGTACTTGCTCAAATAGTATTTTGTTAAAAGCTCAGGTTTAAGGTCATTGTTTAAATTATGCCATTAAATTTTTTCAATTCCTATGGGTTGATTCTACATTAATTTTGTAATTCAGTACGTATTTACTTCATGATTTATATATTTTTTTATAATTATGTTTTAACGTTAGATGTGACTTATTTTATTTTATTATTTATTTGTTTATTTTATTTTTTTCAATCAATTCCCAGCCCTAGTTAGGGGCCAAGTGCAACATTCCAAATTGTGTCTACATCACAGAGATTGTCTTACGAGGGATGCACAAATTTTGGGGGGGTGGTATTGGGTGGGTTGCACGTTTGCAGCTTACTGCAGGACATAACAGCTGTCAGCTTTGTCAATGACATTTGGAGAAGCGCGGTTTCTCCAATGCCCATCATTAGCTTAACAGTGGTTAGATGTGAACTTCACTCTCCAGTGGGTTATGCTGCATGAAAAGCAGTTTCAATGCTCCTATACAGGCCATGCAATGGCAGAAATGTTAGGCACATGGGTCATTCTGAAAAGTAATATGCACATTGTGATCTGCGACAAAAGGCTTTGATGATGCTGGAGTCTCAGGCTTTTCCTGTGTTGCTCATATACTCCAGCTAGCAGTAGCAGAGGGAGTTTTTGTATAGCTAAGTGTTGAAGATGATGCAACAGTCAGGAGTAAAAAAAAAAAAAAAAAAAAAAAATGTTGGAGATTTTAAGCATTCCGCTGTAGCGTAGTCCTGCTTACAGGACATTCAGCATCACCAGTCTACTCGATCCAAGGTATCCCTAAGGTATCTCCTTTAAAAAGGCTTTGTGATTCACTTCAGTTAAAAGCAGCACATGTGGACTTGCCACTGTTTGCTTTTTCTAGGGCATATATTCTATTTTTAATGGGGAAGCTAAAAGGGTAAATGCCAAAAGGACTTACTTAAAATTAGAAAAATAACGAACTTTATCATTTAAACTACGCAACGCATTTTTCCATGTATTTTATGAACATGGGAATGTTTTGTTACCTTCTAAACCTCTTGTAATTGAAGAGTTTGTTTCAGACACGTTAAATCGGTTGTCACTTTGTGTTTTAATCAATGAAATAAAACACTCAATGTTCACTTAACATGCATTCTAATTTTGAAGAATCATAATACAAGTAAATGTGATTTTTACAGACGTGAAGAAAGCTTCTTTTTCAAAACAGGTATCCAATGCATCTGTTTTCTGACAGAACATGAAGGAATAGAAATCAATGCCGTGTTTCATTTTTATTTCATAATGTGAAGAGTTATTGGTGTTGAGTTTTGCTATTTACTTGTAACACTGCAAACAAGCACTGAACATAAAAAACATACATATTGGTTTAACTGGTGTGTCTGGATAAACAGCTCTGCATCCAAATTGATATTTTTTATGAAGCAATGTTATTTTTGCTTTTGTCTACAAAAGATCACATAATTCTCTCTCAATTCGTTATTTTAATGTTGCATATGTCTAAGTATCAAAAATTGTAAAATAACTATACATAAAACTGGCATGTATATCATCAGGGAAAAAAAAGTTTCCTGTTATAGATACAAGGAACAGTTCTTTTCTAATATCAGTACAGCCAAGGAAGCTAAAGAGATGGGGTTGCTGGAACTGTAGAAACTGTGTGGCCTACAGGCTGCTAGACAGGATTATGTGGCACTACCTGCCAAAAGGCCCTGGGGAAAATTGAAGAGTATGTTTAATGAGATAATATATGAACATGCAGCAACATCAATGTGTTGTATTCCAGTAGCTGCTGCCATACAGCTGGAAACACACTTGGGAAAGGCCACAGTTTCTCATTCAGACAAACCACTTAAGTACTGGTTTCCTTACTTTGTCTTATTTGTCAAGGAAATACCTTTCAGTCCCATGCAGTAATGTAGAAAGAGGGAGATTTAGTGCACTGTCATGTTGTTAATGAAACCAGAAACTAGCTTACAGCTGAACAGGTAGAGATACTTTTGCTCATAAAAAGGAACCAGCCACTAACATTCCCAAAAGAGTCCTAGATCTTTCCAGTGGCAGGATTATCCCAATGACTTTAACCTGTATACTTTTACACCACTGAACTAAGTATCTTAAAAAAAGGATACAAGTAAGAGAAATGTTACAATTATATTTAGCCAAATTCCTGTGAACACTGTGTTGCACGATTACATCCCATGTTGAAAGACTTGAAACAATGCTGGCATTATTTACATACATTAAATTGTATGTGATTTTTTGTTGTGTTTTTTTTTTTTTTTTTAAATCTGAGCCATTTTTAAAAAGTTGTTGTTGTAATCTAATCTGTGTGATGCACAGTACTTTTACTTGTTTGTTCAATTTTTAATTTTATTCCAAATTATGAGTCTTATATTTGATGTTAACAGTTGATGGACATAAACAAATACTATCTTCCAGCCTCACTACAATGGTTTCATTATCTATCGGTATTGGTAAATACTAAATTATAAGTATCAGTACTCAGCCTGAAAAAAATAGTATTGATGCACTCTTAGTTGACAGTGCATGGTTTCTTCATGAAGATGGAACAATCACTTGACACAAGATTTATTATGAATATTTTTCAATCTGTCAAATCAATATCTTTTTACGGATTCAGTGTTGTGTAGCATTTCCAAAACATTCTTCCTTTCCCAAAAATGTGCTTGTTGAGAGACTTCCCTCTCCCCGACCACTTCTTCTAGCTCTTCCGGGGGAATCCCGAGGCATTCCCAGGCCAGCCACAAGACATAGTCCCTCCAGCATGTCCTGGGTCTTCCCCAGGGCTTCCTCCCTGTTAGACATGCCCGGAACTCCTCACCAGGGAGGCGTCCAGGAGGCATTCTGATCAGATGCCCGAGCCACCTCATCTGACTCCTCTCAATGCGGAGGAGCAGCGGCTCTACTCTGAGCCCCCCGGGATGACTGAGCTTCTCACCCTGTCTAAGGGAAAGCCCAGACACCCTGCAGAGGAAACTCATTTCAACCGCTTGTATTCGCGATCTTGTTCTTTCGGTCACTACCCATAGCTCATGACCATACGTGAGGGTAGGAACGTAGATTGACTGGTAAATTCAGAGCTTTGCCTTACGGCTCAGCTCCTTTTTCACCACGACAGACCGATGCAGAGCCCACATCACTGCGGACGCCGCACCGATCCGCCTGTCGATCTCATGCTCCATTCTTCCCTCACTTGTGAATAAGACCCTGAAATACTTGAACTCCTCCACTTGGGGCAGGATCTCGCTCCCAACCATGAGACGGCACTCCACCCTTTTCCGACTGAGGACTATGGTCTCGGATTTGGAGGTGCCGATTCCCATCCCAGCCGCTTCAGACTCAGCTGCAAACCGATCTAGAGAGAGCTGAAGATCACGGCCTGATGAAGCCAACAGGACATCATCATCCGCAAAAAGCAGTGACCCAATCCTGAGTCCACCAAACCGGACCCCCTCAATGCCCTGGATGCACCTAGAAATTCTGTCCATAAAAGTTAGGAACAAAATCGGTGACAAAGGGCAGCCCAACCAATCAAAGCTTTTTGCCATCGATACTGATAACCAATGTTAGGGACCAATAAATATGGAACAACAAATTGTTAACTATGTACAAAACAGTGTCAATTCAGAAAAATAAACAGCATACAACACAATTCTGAATTAAACACTAGCAGTATAATTAAGACAATATTCAGCATTGTGAAACAATGCTTCACAGAGTCTAAACATCAATACTGTTCAGCATTTCCAATTCCTGATCATGCCACCCCACCAAACCATGAAGATGTGTACCACACAATCAGAATTGCAAGCTATAGTCTGTGCAGCCACTGTGTAGTTTATATACTTTACAACAACTGCCAGTCTAAAGGTGTTAATAATAATGTTCATCTACCAAAATATGTTACAAATTTGTCATACATAGATACACAGATAGATAGATCTATATCTAGTGTGGTCAATGGCCGGCTTTTTATCCCGGACAATACCCCCAAGCCGCCAGATGGAGCTCTCCCTGCAGCATGGAGGTGCCCCGGATACCAGCAGGGAATCATGGACTATGGAGTTTTCCCCTACAAACCTGCTGGATACCCCAGGGGCCAACAGAGGACGCTGCAGGGAGGATTAGAGAGTCATATGTGCCCTATAACCCGGAAGTGCGTCATAGGCAAAGCGACAGCAGAAGTGACGTACTTCCAGGATGAAGAAAAGGACTTTTTATCCGACCCGAAAGTGATAAGGATCACATGAACTGGGGATTGGAACACTTCCGGGTCAGGGACTATAAAAGGACTGTGACAGCTCCCAGACGGCGAGCTGAGTTGGGAGGCAGGGTGGCTAAGCGTCTGGGAGATTGGAGGATTGTTTATTGGATTACTGTATTGTTTATTGAAGTATTTGGGAGTGGAGGGTGCTTTGTGCACATTATTATTATAATAAATCAATTATTTGGACTTTTATCTGGTGTCTGACGAGTGGTCTGAGGGTTCAAGGGAACGAGAGAGCCCTTAATCTGTCACACTAGATAGATACATCGATAGATTGATAGATACTTTATTAATCTCAAGTGGAAATTCACATACTCCAGCAGCAGCATACTGATAAAAAAATATTAAATAGTGATAAAAATGCATGTAAAACAGACAATAACTTTGTATAATGTTAACGTTTACCACCCCGGGTGGAATTGAAGAATCGCATAGTGTGGGGGAGGAACGATCTTCTCAGTCTGTCAGTGGAGCAGGACAGCAGTGACAGCAGTCTGTTGCTGAAGTTGCTCCTCTGTCTGGAGATAATACTGTTCAGTGGATGCAGTGGATTCTCCATGATTGACAGGAGCTTGCTCAGCGCCCATCACTCTGCCATGGATGTCAAACTGTCCAGCTCCATGCCTACAATAGAGCCTGCCTTCCTCACCAGTTTGTCCAGGTGTGAGACGTCCTTTATTCTGCCTCCCCAGCACACCACCGTGTAGAAGAGGGCACTCGCCACAACCGTCTGATAGAACATCTGCAGCATCTTATTGCAGATGTTCAAGGACGCCAGTCTTCTAAGGAAGTATAGTCAGCTCTGTCCTCTCTTGCACAGAGCATCAGTATTGGCAGTCCAGTCCAATTTATCATCCAGCTGCACTCCCAGGTATTTATAGGTCTGTACCCTCTGCACACAGTCACGTCTGATGATCATGGGGTCCAGGAGGGGCCTGGGTCTCCTAAAATCCACCACCAGCTCCTTGGTTTTGCTGGTGTTCAGGTGTAAGTGGTTAGAGTCACACCATTTAACAAAGTCCTTGATTAGGTTCCTATACTCCTCCTCCTGCCCACTCCTGATGCAGCCCGATAGCAGTGTCATCAGTGAACTTTTGCACGTGGCAGGTCTCCAAGTTGTATTGGAAGTCCGATGTATATAGGCTGAACATAACTGGAGAAAGTACAGTCCCCTGCGGCGCTCCTGTGTTGCTGACTACAATGTCAGACCTGCAGTTCCCGAGACGCACATACTGAGGTCTGTCTGTAACATAGTCCATGATCCATGCCACCAGGTATGAATCTACTCCCATCTCAGTCAGCTTGTCCCTAAGGAGCTGAGGTTGGATGGTGTTGAAGGTGCTAGAGAAGTCCAGAAACATAATTCTTACAACACCACTGCCTCTGTCCAAGTGGGAGAGGGATCGGTGTAGCATATAGATGATGGCATCCTAGGCTCCCACCTTCTCCTGGTATACGAACCGCAGAGGGTCAAGGGCGCGGTGGACCTGTGGCCTCAGGTGGTGAAGCAGCAGCCGCTCAATGATCTTTATCACATGTGACGTCAGGGCGATAGGCCGGAAGTCATTCAGCTCACTAGGACATGATACCTCTGGGACTGGGGTGATGCAAGATGTTTTCCAAAGCCTCAGGACTCTCCCCTGTTCTAGGCTAAGGTTGACGATGCGCTGTAGAGGACTCCCCAGCTCCAACGCACAGGTCTTCAGCAGTCGTGGCGATACTCCATCTGGACCCGCTGCTTTGCTGGCACAAAGTTTCCTCAGCTCTCTGCTCACCTGGGCTGCTGTAATTGTGGGTGGGGAGGTCTCTCCTATGTTGGTATCAGCAGGAGGAGGTGTGGAGGGAGCAGTACTCCAAGGTGAGAGTGGGTTAAGGTGGTCAAACCTGTTAAAGAAGTTGTTCATTTGGTTTGCTCTCTCCACGTCTCTCTCGATGGTGGCACCCCGCTTCGAGCTGCAGCCAGTGATCTTCATTCCATCCCACACTTCCTTAGTGCTGATATTCTGCTACTTCTGCTCCAGCTTTCTCCTGTACTGCTCCTTCGCTGCCCTGAGCTGGACTCGGAGTTCCTTCTGCACGCGCTTGAGTTCATGCTGATCACCACCTTTAAAAGCCCCTTTCTTCTGGTTCAAAAGGCCCTGTGCTGTACTTCAAAAGGTGTTGTACTTTTAACATTTCTCAGTTTTGATCAAATGAAAATATTTACAAAACCTGTTTGGGATGTGTCAACACGGACCGAGGCCACTGAATTATGTTCAGATGCAATCTTTTTTAATGGGAAGAACACATGCAAAGGTAAAGGTACATATAGTGTAAGTACTGTATTTATGTTTATTATCTGTGGCACAACTGCTTCTGAAATGGGAGAGCAGGGCTACTTTTGTGCAATAAAATTGACAAAGCACTGAACATTTGCTAGCTACAGTGAAACAGATTCTAGGGAAGCTTACAAAAGAATCTTTTGAGACTGGCATTGTGTATAATATGTACACGTTGGATATATTTATTCTCCAAGAACAAATAAGGATTACCTACTCTATAAATTCAAGATTTTCCTCAAATGTACTTACTTCCACTTTGTGGATCACTGTTTGTGTGTACACCGTAACCTCGCACTGTCAAGATCTTGGTCACTCATGCCGATTAAGTTATTGAGCCCTTTTAATGGTCAATTAGATCTGCTATGTGATGAATTGCAGGGCTCTAATTAATATATATGAATGAAAGACAGTAAAGATAAAAAGATGACCTGATCCAAATCACAGAAGGGCTTCTTCGGAAATAGAACATCAATAACCACTTTTGATTTCTACCATCTGGGAATAGAAACTAAGGAGAGTGCTTGAACATGTAAAGTTTTATCAATCACATTTAAAACTCAGTCTCTTTGTAGTACAGAACATTTTAGTAAATGTTTCAAAGGGAGCAATTTGAAAAGAAAAAAAAATAGTGCTGTTCCTCTTTCGTATAGCCATCTGATGAGCATCAAGTAAAAATAAAAAAAAGAGTATGTATACACAATACAAACACTGATGAAACTGGTTGCTGGCTGTAGTTTGTAAAACAAGATTATTCATTTTTATGTCATTCAAGAAAGCCTTTAAAGTCAGCTGCACAAATATATTGTAGTTTTACTTTACCTTCAATTATTGGCTGGTAAATACATTAATACATTGATAAATCAAACAAACTCGACGTTCATTAATGTGTGTAATTATTCTATACATGCAATATCACTGAAAAAGTAAACTGTTCTGGTTAACAATTTTTTTGCAAGGTAGTCTGTACATTAGATATAAATAATATATTCAAAAGTATAAAATATTCAAAAAACACTATCATAAAACAAAAGGCTAACTAACATATCACCGCTTTACTAGTTGTAAATGTAAAAATTGTAAAGAGTTTTGAACATTGAATCGACAAGTGCTTTTATATACAATTTATATACTGTAGTTCCTTTCATAGGGAAAGATCCTCCTCAAATTGTTTACTTAGACACAAAGAATAAACATCTTTATTTAAGCTGAGCAGACACAGGTAAACTCATTTCTTTAGGGTTTACAATTATTTCAGAATGGAACAGAATAATTATGATGGTATCATGGCACGACCACCTAAAGTATTAGACATTGCCTTTCCTACAAAGTTCTGAACACGTTAGTGCTCTGTGCCCACCTCACTGATGTATGTTTATAATTCTAACACACATTCAATTGAACAAATTACAATTATAGTCACTTTGTAACTTGTAATCAAGGATATTATTAGTTTCATTAGAGGCTCATTAAGTAATTAAAAGCTCTGTTGGAAAAGCAAACCAATTGAGTGGGGGAGAGCAAGTTCTAGTAGTAAGAATTCTTGATTTGAATTGCACTGTCTGCTTCAATTAAAAGAGTGAACATAATGAAAGCAACACACTTATTACTAAACAATAAGACTTCCAATGCCACCAACCAAAATTATTCCTCTATTTCCCACCACAACATGAAAGGCTCAGAGAAAACAATAGTTATAACAAAGACCTGGTAGAAAAGAAGAAACTTGACAATGTTTCTTTATTTTTTTAAGAAAGAAAATGTCTATTGAGCATGTGAATTAGTTTTTATGTATTTTTTCAAACCATTCCCACACAGATCCTTGCCTGATTAATCTCAATGAGATGCTATAAAATGTCCAAAAAAATGTCACAAGTATCAAAAATATGCAGATTGTCAAAGTACGTTTCACATTCAAATATTATATACAGTAATCCCTCGCTATATCGCGCTTCGACTTTCGCGGCTTCACTCTATCGCGGATTTTATATGAAAGCATAACTAAATATATAACGCAGATTTTTCGCTGCTTCACGGGTTCTGCGCACAATGTGTCTTTTTACTTCCTGTATATGCTTCCTCAGTTGGTTTGCCCAGTTGATTTCATACAAGGGACGCTATTGGCAGATGGCTGAGAAGCTAACCAATCAGAGCACGCAGTTGAGCTCCTGCGTGCTGAATGCAGTGTTAACCAGGAAGTCTCATCTCGCTCATTCAGCATCAACGTGCTTCGCTGTGTAAAGAGTTGTGCTCTTTAGTGTTTATCTTTTTGCATAGTCAAGCCCTTCATTATGGCTCCAAAACAATCTGCTACTGCTTCAGGTGCCGTGCCCAAGCGCAAGAAGAAGATGTTAACGATTGCCGAAAAGGTAAA
>JANRMT010062822.1:21857081-21872413 GCA_026402145.1 Polypterus bichir lapradei
TATTACACACACATAAATATATATTTTTTTTAATTCTTCTTTTATTCTCTACAGTGGGCACGTTTCTTAAAAAAAAAACAGCCACACAAAAACTCATTCAATCAACGAAATTATAGTTATGTATGCTAATCATATTACAAAGTACATCAAAATGGATCAGAAATGTTCTACATGAAACAGCCACCTTGTTTAATAATTGAAACTGTAAAAAACAGTAAAAGCTAACAAAATGATAGGAGAGACACTTCCTTACCATGACATTCTTTGCTTTTAACAACCTATGCCCGCCTCACATTACTTATGAGTTTAATACTTATGTCAATAGTCTCATCATTGCCAATTTCACACTCTTCAGTTCAATGCAGGTCATAATCAATCATCTCTTTGTAGTCATCTTGTGCTGTTACTAGGAATAAACAACATTCCCACATACAATAAAGGAAGCGTTGGCTCTACCTTTAATCCTGATGAAAATACAGCACAGTGCCTTCTGGCTACTTTCAATTTCTGCACAATTTTGTAACAGAATTAAATTTAAGTTTCTTGTTTTAGCTTTAATCAAGAAATATTAAATATTAGAGTTATAAGTTAATACTTTTAAAATTAGTTTTAAGTGAACTAAACTATCAAAAAGGAATTTTTATAAAAATTAAAATTTCATTTGACAAGCTAATTTAAATGTACAGATTATGCACACACACACAAATACACAACAGACTCCAGAGATTGAACCCTGGATGTATAGATTCACTGGGTACTCCATTTTTTTCCCCCTCATATCACAAATACATGTATGTTAGGTTAATTGTCAAGTCTAAAGTGGCACTATATGATTTAAAGTGTATGTGTTTCTGTGTGTAATTGAATGGACTGCTGCCTTTTGCAGTATGGGTCCTTGCTTTGCACATGTTAGAAAATGGATGGATGGACTGAAATATGCCTGTTTCATTACAAGGTCACAGTGTATAAAAGAATATTCCAGCTACGTGCAATGTATAGTGGGAACCAAACCTGAATGCAATGTTGGCAGGCCTCAATCCTAAAAAGCTATAATGCATTTGAATGGGATAAGGAAGGAAACCAGAGTACCTAGGCTGATCGGAGTCCTGGGTCATAACGCCATACCACTGGAGATGTTAAAGTGTAGGAGATTCCTTTTCTTGAAGATTTTGCACAAATATATGTTGCCATCAATAAGCATTTGATTAACTCATATGTTAGCACACTCAGTGCCACATTTGCTGCACATCAAATGCCACAATATATACATGTAGCCTATTATTTCTTATCAATATACACTTTGTCCACTTCCATTCACAACTATCTCCTTACTAGTAAATTAAATTTTGCTTTCTTAAAGGATACATTTATATTAGGTACACTTCCTACATCTAAATTTATAAAAAAAAAAACGCAAAAAAAAAACACAAAAAAACCAGACTGCTGTGAATTTAAAAGTCGTTCTACTATTCATGTTCTATGTTAAGTGACAGTGTGGCAGAGAAGTGAGTAATGCTGCCTGTTGGACCTTGACTTAATTTTGGACTTTTATACCCTTAATAAAAACAACTTCAAGGAGGGAAATTTTGCATCACCTCAAGGAGAATATGAACAGTCCAAAGACATTCTGTGATCTCCACTGCCAACTCTAATACGTCCCAAATATGAAACTGTGTTATTCTGCCTAATCTTTATCAGTCTTTCAACGCACAGTCATCCACACTTCCTTAATAGATGCTGTCATATTACAACTTTAGCCCAAGGAATACCTTTGCATTTTTAAAATTCAGGATTGAACATGGGTTAATATTTCATCTCATACTGCATTTATGAAGCTACTTTGCTCATTTTAGCAAAGTAATGAGAAACTATTGTGCTGTATGCTCAATATAAAAAGTCATCATTACTTCCAGCATTCCAAAGGAAGATAAACAGTCTTCTACTAGTGTTATTAAATTCTAGCATATAACAAACTATGGGTGCTTGGGTATTTTATTAGCTACACGAGAGGACAGCAGAGCAGAACACAAATTGGACATGGAAATGTGCTACCTTATCTGTAGAATCTATAATTTAACATCTGCTTTAGTTTCCAAGGTTGAACTGTCATTTGCTCTCAATTCTCCCTGCAGAACTGATTTAATGTTTCAAGAATTGTGAATTATCTAGCATATACTACTTAATTCAGTTACTGACACAATACAAAGACATCTAGAGATGGACTTTGACTAGACCTTTCCAAGACTATATGTACGGTATGATTCAGATTACTGGTCAGCTGTATGTTCCACTTGCACTTCAGTGTCACTTCCAAGGATGAATTGCCCAACAATCTTTTAATAAATACCTCCAAAAAAGCCTAACTAATGCTTTCTTAACAAGTATATGCACTGTTACAACTCACAAAAAAAACCCCACAAAATTTACTGCAGAGAAAAAAAAAACAATCAGGCAAATCAAATTGCAGAAAATTTGCAACTTTACAATTATTAAAATATCCTATAGTACAAAATGTCTGCAAATCCATCCATTTAAGACAAAAAAATAGGAAAAATGCATTTTGACACAATGCAGGAATCAAATCTAAAAAATGTGCATTAGATAGATAGACAGAGTCATGAAGAACATTCTCATAACCAATCAAATTCACATAAAACTCCTCCTCTCCTAACTAGGCATGATTTTATTAAATGCTGTCATTTTTTTTAAAAAGCAAACTACAATGTTAAACACATGGGACTACAACTCTGTACTCTCTACCCTCGAGGTAGTAACAAAGGAGAGAGTAAAAACAAAACCTAGTGCCATTAAATATCATTAGAAACAGGCGGCACAAATTAGATCTTTACAGGAGATCTTGTCAGAAGGAAACCTTTGCTGTCTAGATAGAACATCAGGTCAAGGCTAAAGTCTTCCTGTAAATATCTAGGCAGGACTTCTAGAATGATATTCTCTGGACAGGTCAGTAATTTGGCCACAGTACCAGAAAACATGTTTAATGAAAACTTGACAGGAAGAACTGGACACCAGTTGTAAAGTTTAGGGATGTAAATATTATGGTTCAGTGCTGCTTTGCAGAATTAGAATCTGGGTAGCTAACCATTGCAGAATCCACTATGAATTCTGCATTGTACAAGAGGGTGCTTGAGGATAATACAAGACCATCTGTCAGCGGACTGAAGCTCAACTGAAAATAGAACTTGAAACATGAAAATGACCCTGAGCATGCTAGTAAATCCACCAAGGATAGGCTAAAAAGTAAGAAATAGAGGGCTCAGTAATGGCCAAGTTAAAGCCCAGATCTGATCTCCAGTGAGATGCTTTTGAGGAATTTGAAATGGGCTGGGTTACCAAGACCTCCCTCAAACACACTGCACAAAGAACTCTGCTTGGAGAAGCAGTAAAAACATCATCCCAGTTAATGTCGGAGACCATTAGATAGTTGTAGGAAATGCATACTTGAGGTTGTTTCTGCCAAAGGAGCAATACCAATTATCAGATTCAACAGCGTACTTACTTTTTCTACAGATGAAAAAAAGCACAATTTTTATCTATAGATACTGTTTAAATGAAGATCAGATCTTAATATTTCCACATGGCAAAAAGAGAAAACATTTAATGACCATACATGCCAAAGAATCTATTTTGTGTAATTAGACTGTTAAATTGGTTATATACAGTCGTGCATATATGAATTTCTGAAACTGAATATATTCATAACTTCTTTTGCAACATAAGCGATTTCTCTTGGGTAACAAAAGATAAGTTCAAAGTAACACAGTAGCTAAATTATATTACTGCTGCAGAGTACTGTATCTTGTTTAGTGTAAAAACGAATGCATCCAAGTTGAAAGATAAAGAAAGCTTTGTTGAAATTTGAAAGAAGTACTGTATAAGAAACAATACCAATGCATACTACAGTCATAAAAAATAACAGATGCTAAGACTTCTGTCAAAGGAAAGAAAGATGGCTATTGTATAGCCTTACCATAATGAATTCACTTTATTCAAACCATTTTGTCAAAAAGGAATTAATGTCAATCTATAAAATTTACTATTAAGTAAACCTTAATTTAAAAAAGCTGTGTTTTAATATTTTAATTACTAGCTTCTCCTCATCATAAGTTTAAGAAAAACTTAACAGATAATTCTAAAAATGTGGCTTGAATTTGCAGATTGCATGCTTAAAACTGTTAACTAGCTTTCAGATTTTTTCACTTTTTTTTATATAAACAGTACATCAGCAACTGCGATTGTATCAAATTTTTATAAAAGAAAAAAGGAAGCAAAAGATGGGTAAACTATCAAATTCACTTTAATGTTTCATTTAAATTAATAATTACAAATGAACCAGTGCCCTATCCAAACTAGCACTAACAGGCACAACAAAGAATGATTATTTATGCTGCAATCTTCAGAGCTTACCATAGGTTTTTAGGTGTTTTTAATCACTGGATTGCATATTTTTTTATTGCATTGTGTTTATTTGGGTTGATTTACATATAGTACATACAGTATTTAAATGTCTTCCAGAAAGAGTACTTTAAAAATTATGAAACTAAAGTTTCCAAGGAATAAAAACTACATTAAAGGACATTAGCTTAAATGAAGAATTTTAAATATTAATTGTGTTTTCCTAATAAAATGTTGCGTGTTTAAGGAGCCCCCGTGACCCTGTGTTCGGATTCAACGGGTTGGAAAATGGATGGATGGATGGTGTTTAATGAGAAGCATCACAGCAGCTTTGATAAAATGTGCACTGAAAAACTTATGTGAAGGCAGAAAATCATTACTTTTCAGTAAATAAAAGCACAAAAACCCCACTTGTAAGTTAACCAAATGTTAACTTGCCAGACCTTTTTTGTTCTTTGGATATGCATTATATAAATGATACTTCCAGGTGATTAACAAATAATGGCTTAGAAATGTAAAATAGCTGGGCTTCAGTAAATTTTACTTAAGTACATTCAGGTTCTAAAGATATGAGGCTGTGATGTGTCAGATGTGAAGGTAGGAGCATATTTCACATACAGGCAAACGTCTGATCCGGATGAGGCGAAAAACTGCATTTATAAATAAAAACCTTTCATAATTTTGTTTACATTTGCTTTAAACATATATGGTAACAGCTCCAATGGTTTTCAAAAAGGCAAGTCTAATCTGCTGCTAAACACCAACAAGGAGCACAGATGAGGAGATTCATTATTGCTGTTAGAGGCTAAATACAACAATAGGCCTTCTGTGAAAAGTGCAAGGACACCTAGTTCTTTATCAAAATATAGGCACTCTCCTACACATTTTTTGCCACTCACAAAGGATGTTGTTTGTGTTTTACTCAAAGACTGCAAATTTTACTGTCTCAGCAATGAGAAGCATTCTCAACTCTTTCTCTGAGCGGTCAAAGAGAAAAGGACCTGACTCACTAGCAGTAAGGCTGAAACACACTTGTTTATTAAAATGAATCTTTCTGTTAAGACTCTGAAATGTACAAAGGCAAACTGCCACATAAAACCTAACTATGCTCTTGATTTGCACTTTTAATAGTCTGCACATAAATGCAAGTTAAAAGCAGATTTGCATATAATTATTTATTTGAGATTAATATTCTATTAATTGTTGTTTTTAATGTCTGTGGGTACTGTACAGTTAAATCACAATTGTATATTTTGGTATTAATTTTTTTTTATAAACAAGAAATAGATAGCTATATCATCTAAAATTACAGGAAAACAATTATTAGCCTTATTATATAAATAACTTTAAGTAGTATATAAACAAATTATAAAAATTAGTCAACAATAAAAAAATAAGAAAGATCACGTACCCCAATAATAGCATTTAACTCTGCCATGGTTACTTGTTTAGCTCTTTCAACTGCCTGGACAACTTGCTGTTGATGCTATTTAAGGGGGAAAAAAAAACTAATATGAAATATATTTATGTGCTTTAATCACAGTGAACACGTGTTATGGAATTCCTAAACATCTCCCAACATATTTTTGGTGGTGTTGCAGATTGGTGCCATTCGATTTACATTTTGCCATTATGCATTGTTTTCTTTTTTTATGTATTATTTTTTAGTCTCTAATATGACACTGATTCTATCTTCTATCACTTATTAAAAAATTAAGAGTGTGGAACTACACTTTTGTGAAATTTTCTTCTTCACAGAAATAAGATAAAAACCTCCTATTTTTTGTTTATAAGCTGAGCACTTCCTGACCTAAAATGTATATGACATAGAGGAAATTCTAAAAAGATGCTCTTAAACCAAATAATGCTACTGTATGTGTGCAAATTCTATAAAAAATATTCATAAAGACTACAAATAAATTTTAGGTTAAGGTACAAAGTTGAAAAAAAGGTGGAAAGAACATGGTATATTTGATACTTTGTAAATAATTTTAGCAATATGATAATGTGATCAAACCTAAGTACTATGTATTTGACCTTAAATGAATCTTTCATGAAAGCATTGGTTACAAGCAAGAGTACATTAATTTTAATTACCACACATTTATATTACTATACTAAAATTTCGAAATTCAAACCAAAGTTTTATCAGTAACTGTTGATTTATACATTTAGTATAGTCTCCTATTAAACAACTTTATATGAAAAGCATGAACAACCACAACTACATAATCAACATTCTGGAACAGTTCAAAGTTCTGGCATTCCACTATTTTAAAACTATTAACATATAATCAAGGGTAGATTATTGAAGTACGTCTTTGTAAACTCTTACCTCCTGGGATAAGAAAGGAATAACTTGAGCACAAATGGCGTTGAGCCGCTTAACAATTTCTGCCTGTGAGAAATAAACAAAAATCCATTAGTGCTAAAATAAGCTACAGATCTATAATTAGATTTACTACAAAAATGTACACATCACTCCTTATGTGAATAAACTGAACAGAATAGTTTGATGATCAGTAAACACAATTTTCTTTAATTATTTTCCACTTTAACAGTCTCTCATTGGGTGCCTCCACAGCCAGAATCCCACCAAAGCAGCTTTATGTTTGCCCAAAACTGCATTGGACTGGAACCACATTAACGGCAGCTTCCCGTCTTATACCCATTAACACTGGGAGAGGCTGAATTGGTTTATGCAGGTTGACAATACCAAAGATTTGCATTTGCAGTAAATGAATGTCTCTTGAAACACTGAGACCTAAGACTTCTAATCCTGAGGTTATAGGTTCATAATCTGCTACTGACACTATATGACCATAAGCATGTCATTTGACCTCTCTGTGCACCAAATGGAAAAACAAAAGAAATGCAATAACTTGAATCTCAGTCACCTTGGATAAACGCACCAGTAATAGTAATAAAGTAATAAAATTTTAAGGTCACTGGTGGTGTTTACTCTTGAACACGCTATACACAAGTGTCCATTGGTAAACATTCCTGCATTAGATCAATTCCTGATTTCTCTTGCTTTTCCCAGTAACTTTGCTTTTGTTGATAATCATAGCAAAACACAATTCTATTGAAAAGTATATTATTTTGAATCGAAATGGGATATTAATAGGAATAATGTGAAATCTGAGTATATATTACCATCATTATTACAGGTTTATGATTTTCATATGTTAAAGTAAATTGCTCAAGTATAGTATTTTTTTTCATGTTTTTCATTAATTGTATGCATTCCCCCATTAAGTCCGTAGATGGGAATGCATATATCCAAAGCTGTGCTTGAAGTGGATATACACAAGTGCAGGTACACTATGTTGCACTGATATTTTAACATAAAGAATGAGAAGTGTGGAGCTGTAGCTTCATGCATTGCAAGACAATTTCAATGGCTTCCAAAGGAGAAATTCAAGCACAGCTATCTTAGATCATTGCTGGGGTATTGCATAATTTAAGAGCCGATTAGGCGGGGACTTGTTTATTGGAGGTTGCAGCACCATAATTGAAGAGCAGATTTGGCCAGTCAATCCCCTTGTAGTGGTAAGAGCAAAAAGCCGGGGACTGGTGGCTGACAGAGAGGAAAAATCACCAAGATAAGGAGAAAAAGAAAAAGAAAAAAAAAAAAAAAAAAAAAGCCAACCACTGAGCTTTACCAAACTTTGTCTTTCCATTTCACAATGTGATCACTTTTAATTTTTGCCCCATCCTCAGTCATCTATCCACCCTACTGGTTAGTGCTGCTATTTGTGTAGAACATCAATCACTTCTGCTGCATTCTTCATTTGCATAACACACGCTCAGGTCACATTTTTGGCAACAATAATCAGTCTAACATAGTTGGTGGAAGCTTCCCTAGTCCTCCGGGACACTTAAAAAGACTATACCTCCATTATAATCCATTTCCACCTTCCAATTGACTTCAATGCATTTTACGTAGGCATTTTACTTTTATTTAGACATTTTCCCAAACACTTTTGTGATTTCATTGAACTCACAGGGAGGTGAACTCCACTGGGTTAACTCATCACTAGTCACAAAAATGTAAACCAATATCTTTAGAAACTAAAATGCAAAGGTGAAAAAAATAATTTAAAAAGGGAAGAATCCAGGGGAAAAAAGGTAATTCCCCATAACAGAACCACTGAGGTTAGCACCATAAGTTGAAAGCTGGTACAAAATGTGAAAGAAAAGCAGAGGGTGGAGCTTAGGTACTAACTTTTTTTCAGTTTGTAATTTTTTTTGTTTTTTAATCTTCAAATAAGGACAACTTTTAAATGCTTGTTATTCACATCCCAAATTATATATATTATATACACACACACACATACTTGTTTGCAGCTAGATATATAGACATGTACATAACACACAGAACTATATTAATAAAATGCTTACTAGAAGGGTTTCCAAATCAACACTGGTGTTCTTTCATAAAAAACACTAATACAGTATTTGTAATTAGAGAGAAATTCCTTAGAACTTCATGTACTAACTTATTCCTGTTACCAGTTTACAAAATATTTTGTTGATTTTCACGGTAATATATACAAACATTTGTGATGCTGCAGAGTAAGATGAGAAATAAGCTACATAATTGAACAAAACATTCACACAGCAGTCACTGCTGGATTATAACTAAAAAGTTGTTTTCAACAATATAAATGTTTGCAGTCTAAGGATGCAAATATTTAGTGTCTGAAAATATACCTTTAATGGAGTAACAATTCAGGGCAATATTGTGTTATAGTGGTTAAGTGTATGCCTGAAAGATCAAGGAAATAAATCACAGATAAATTTACTAAAGTAATTATACAATATAAAACAAAATACTGTTACAGTTTAAATTGTTTTACTCATATTTAGTTAGCAGAAGAAATCGTCCCTGTCTTGCTGCCTTACCAATGTCGTCATGTGCACCTTTAAAATTTTCATTAAATGCCTTTCAGTTTTCACAGACACTTTTTTGTCTTAAAATAGCACATAATATCGTTATGCCTTATATGCATATATGCAGACTCCTTCCTCCACAGTAAACAAACTACCCAACAGTAACCTGTCCCCTTTATCTTATTCAGAAACACTTGGAAATGGCTTACACCTCATAATGAAACCTATCAATCATTGCAAATCTGCATTACATAATTTTAAAAGAAAAAAAATTCCACTGGTGGTCACAGACAGATCCACAGTTTTACACAAATACTTCCATTTTTGCAATCATTTTAAACAGTGTTTACAGGAGAGTAGGGTCTATATTATAGAATATACGAAGCTCTGATTATGTCTGATTATGTTTCTTATGACCTAATATCACAAATTTAAAAAGGGGGAATACCTAATTGTCAATCAAGCCATAAAAAAAAAAAGAGATACTCTTTACTTTAAGCCTTTATTATAAAGGTGTAGATGTGAATGTCCCACTTAAAGCTAAATGTGCATTCTTAAAAATAAAAAAAACACATTCTTTATAACAAAGATACAAACATATTGACCAGATTATTGTGCAAAAGGTATGCATACAAGCTTGATTACTTGACTGAATCTTTGCATTGACAATGCAGTCGTTATTTAAGTTTGTTGAAAGTAAAAAGCTTGATTTCATAAAGAGAAGGATAAATAATTAATGATACAGGCAAAGATGACAAAAAGATGATTAAAAACACTTTCAGATGGTTTGTCAAATTTAAATGCAAAACTGAAAACATTTAATGTTTTTGCTACAAGAGAATTTGATATTAGAATCAATGAATTTGTCATGGTCATGCTAATTAGCATTGGACAAAGAAAGGGTTATAAACTTAGACAATTCCTTACCTTAAAAGGGAAGGTTGCCCCAGAAACACCACCGATGCATTGGTCGTCATCTAATTTGACTTTCCTTTATTGTGGAAAAGGGCTACACTCTGATAATTTATTTACAGAATCACCCCTGTTTTACTGCGACTGGTTATTAGGCAATAATAATAACAGAGGCACTTTTCTAATGGACGTTTTTTTTCCCTTCACTTCTCTCTCTTTTTTTTTTTTTTTTTTTTTTTTTTTTTTTAGATAAATGGCAGCTAAATCTAATGGCAGTGAGCCCAAACTCCTTTTGCTGCACGGCCATTAAAGGATGTAGGTTATTGCTGTTGTCACCATTGATATTTGTCATTGTAATGTAATTAGGGGCCTAAAATGATGCATTACAGCCCTTGGCGCGGCTTTTATTAAAATCTTTTCTTCTGCTTGCTGAACCGCGACCCAAGATCTGATGAGAAACAGACAGACAGCTTAAGGGTGACGAGCAGATTCATCAAAGATGTATTTTTTTCAGTTTAGGAGGGCTCTGGTAATGGTGGAAAATTGGGGGTGGAGGGTGCCCCGGTGTAACAAACAGGGTGAGAATGACAGAGCAAATGCAATACAGCACAATTGAATTTAATTTAGCCACTTAAAATTCTGACAGCGTCTTGGTGGATCTAGCTTAGACAATAGATTTTAACAAGGGAGATTTCTAATCTGCCATCAGATAGTTGAGTGAAAAGCTCCTACTCGATAACTTACCCTAGGGGTTGATTTTAAATCTCAACAATACACCATAACGGACCTCAGCATCTTTATATAAATTTCAAATATTGAAGTTTATGCAGGAGTTAAAAACTTTTCTCCCTAAAGCTTCTTAAAAACCAATACTGTTCACAGCTTCCCCTGTGACAAGGCTGAACAGTGTGGATGACCTAATAAAAAAGGGCATTTGTTCAGGCTTAAATGGAAAGCTTTATGGTCTTTTGTTCTGCTGTCTCCCCCCACCCCCACCATAGGGAAGGGAAAAGAGGGCAGTATAAGAAACACTCTTGTCTTTTGTGATTTCATTTCCCGTAGAATGAACTAAATAACTCCAATAACCAAAGTCTAAGTAACAAATGTCCACTTATTAGCTATCAATAGCAAGCAAAAGAATTCTATTCACTAACTAAACACACATACACTGAAATGTTAAACATATATAGGCATATATTTACAAATATTAAAAACAAAAACAATGCACACACATTTATAGATCTCTAAAATAGTTCTTTAAACCTCCACATGCTTAATGTATATATTTCTCATACGGCTGAACAATCACTTAAATTACTAGCAAACAAGCTCTAGAGAGGCATCACCAACTACTGTATACAGCTAGGGAGAAAAACTATATTCAGCTATAACACAATGATGAATTAGGGGAAATATCAGGCAATAAACTAATAAAAAAAATTAACAGTACATGGCAGGTGAGTCCTAAGGACTTATTGTTAAGGTCCACAAGAAATTTTAACATTAAAAACATTTTGACTGAGCTGTGTACTTGATTTAAATTCTTAACTGTGTTAAGAATTTTTATTTTTGACAAATTTTGCAAATAGAGTTAACAGGAAGCGCTTAAAAAGACTGCAATTTTACCCAGTCTTCAGATTATGCAATATTCAATGGCAGGGACCCTGTGCGAATTCAAGGGCTAGAATTCC
This sequence comes from Polypterus bichir lapradei, assembly GCA_026402145.1. Lineage (NCBI taxonomy): Eukaryota > Metazoa > Chordata > Cladistia > Polypteriformes > Polypteridae > Polypterus > Polypterus bichir. Next base: position 21,868,994 of record JANRMT010062822.1, read on the forward strand.
ATGGAAACTGGCATATTTACCGAGTGGCAGTTTATTAGGTACACCCTCTGCCTTTACACAAATTCAACATTCCAACACATCATACAATACCAATCCTGTCAATTAAAACAGCTTATAGATCACAGGGGTCAAGGGAGAACGGTGAGTTTTCATACAAGAAAACATCTCATGCAATAACTAAGCAAACTGCTTCTGAATTAGGCAAGGCATACCTTAACATCATTGCTTATCAAGATCTCTTCTAGGCTAGTTTATCCACACTCAGAAATACAGTATACTTCTAAACACAAGGTACCAGGTCACAAAGCACATGGTCACCAAATAGTTCCAGAAACAAATAAATAAATAAATAAATAACAAGTTTGTGTTGCTCAGTGGTCTGTATCAGATACAGTATTTTTGGTATGAACTGGAAACAGCTGTTTGCACCAAGAATGTAAAACTGTCTAAATTACATCAACTGAACAATCACTTCCACATGGTACAAGATTCCCGAATAGCACAACCAGTACCATATTGAATTTTCGGATGAATGTGTGTCAAGGGAGATGCAACATGCTATTAGATAAACGGTGTCTATTAAACTGGCAACTCTGTATATTTTTTTGGTCTTCCTGTGCAACTCACAAAAAAAAAAAATCTCAATTTTCAGTGACTTTTTGAAAATATGACATGGATGGTATATACACAAACACACGCACACGTGCACACACACACACACACACACAGTTTATCCTCGATTATCAGCATCTCAATTTACAGAGGTGCTGGATTATCTAAGGTGAACCTGTAAGTGTACTAGACTACTTTACTTATATTTAATAAAAGTTTTGCTGTGAAACCCGTGACAAGCACACAAGTAGTAATGAATTGCCGATGGGAACCGTGAATCCACATTCTCCGACTGAGAAGTAAGAGCTTTGCATGGTGAGCTAAATGGAGAGATCCATCTGTAAGCCACGCAAAGTCAGTCTCTGGCCACTATGAGCAATGCAGTGCACTTTCCTGGGGACATGAGCTGATCACTCTGTGTCAGATCCAACATTCTCTAGGCAGCATCGTCACTACACATTAATTGTTCCCAATGCAAAACCCAACCTAACTGCCAAATGAACTGCTGTGGACTTGCACAACAAAGCATCTCTTTTTGAACATTTGTACTGTGGTAAACGGATGGTGGTGAACTGTGAACCAGCACTCTGTTGATCCGAGGTGGGAGCTGTGCAGCATGAACTATATGGAAACCTCAATTCATCAGCAATGCAGAGCCCGTCTCTGACCACCATGAGCAGTGCATGTACCTGGTGACATCAGTTCCCACTTTCTACGTGCAGTGTTGCTACTACAGCAGCCATACATTTTTAGCTACCCAAGGTAGCACTTTTTCACATTACCTCGGATAACTGGAGTTCAACACTGTACAATATTATGAAAAAATTATTAGGATTTACACAGCAAATGGTTTTAGACCTTTAGACCAAATGTGTTATTAAAGAATGGGAACCCAAATTACACTTCAGGTTATTAAGACAATGGTCCTTTATATTACCATTGGTTAATCGGATGTATCAGAACTACTATGTAACTAATTGAGTACTTCTCTATACGATATTTGTGTGCTTTTTAAAAAAAAAAAAAAAAACTAATATTGCTTCATTGGAGTGCCTTACACTAGAACATGCTAGATCCAATTGTGCATGAGTAAAACATTACTGCCACAGATCAGTTCCTGCATTTCCTATAAACTAACATTGTTAATGGTCACTGCAAAACACAATTTTATAAGAAAGTATATTCAGTTGAATTGAAATTGAGGAAAAATGGTGAGCAATATATAAAATTATTTTATAGTCCCTTTCTTTCAAATATCCAAGAGGACACTGGGAAAAAGATCTCTGAATTAATCTATCAGAAAAGAAGTGGAAAGTAGCAATGCAGAGAATTCACTCGAGCTCCATATGTGCAAAACATACAATTATTCAACTCAAAATTATATATCGAGCACATCTGTCTCGTCTAAAACTCTCCAAAATGTTTCCAGGGCAAGATCCAACCTGCGAACGCTACAATCAAGTCCCAGCCTCACTGGGTCACATGTTCTGGGCCTACACCAAATTAACATCATTCTGGACCAAAATTTTTAATTACCTTTCAGACAGCCTTGGTCTCACAGTCCCTCCTAACCCATTAACAGCTGTGTTTGGGGTTCTTCCAGATGGATTTAAAGTTGACAAAGACAAACTGATTGCATTCACTACACTTTTGGCACGCAAACGTATTCTGCTAAACTGGAAGAACCCAAACTCTCCTCTTAAGTCAGTGGGAAACTGATGTTTTATACTATTTGAAATTGGAAAAAATCAAATACTCAGAGGATCTGTACAGACTTTTTTCAAAACATGGCAGGATCTAATCAGTAATATTTTAAAATAAGCTCTTAAAGCACAGAGGAAGCAATTATTTCTGTATTTCTTTGTCTTCTGCATTCATCTCTATTGGCTCATCAAACTTATTAATTTAGGTATGTTTACAAGCCTTAAATTTAACGCCGTTTGCCTTGCGCTCTCTCTCTCTCTCTCTCTCTCTCAGGGGTGGGGGTCGACTTATTCTTATTTTTACTTTTTTGTAAAAATTGATTTTTTTGTATAGAATGATTGCAAAAAAATTAAAAAAATTTAAAAAAAAAAAAAAAAAAATAAAAAAAAAAAAAAATTGAGGAAAAATGGGACTTTTAGATATAAATTTCATCCTGTAGCACATCTTGTGAAAATGGTATCTTCAATCAGATCTCAATGTAACACTTTCATCTGTAATCTTGTACCATAACAAAAGACTCTCGTTTATATCCTGCGTCCTCTCATTAAACTTGTATCCCGCATTACCCGTGGGCATGAAAAACGCCAGCAGCAGCCTGTCTATTAAGTTAATTTAAAGTTTAGGTTTATACCTTGCTTTGTTTCCGAAGTAGCTGTACTGATGAATATGGTAGTATATGTCACTCGCTCGCTTCTTATTGTTTCGCTTCCCCGCTAACTTAAAAGCCTTGTGCAGCGCCTGTCAGATTAAAAATTGATTGTTTGCTTGCTGTTATCGCTCTCTCTCTCTGCTCCTAGCGGAACTGTCATCTATGACTTGTCATGGAGCACGTTTAAGCTCATGTGTTTGCAGTGTTTGAATAAAAATCCTTCTTGTTTCTACGACCTCCTGTGTCTCTGTGCAAATCTGTGACCCAAGCGTGACAATATATTCCGACGCTGACTTTATATATTCCAGCGCTGAGTTTATATATTCCGACACTGACTTTATATATTTAAGTTTTGACTTTAGGTGGCAGTGTGACGAAGTTGCTTCGGAAGACGGCGTTAGCCGCGGAGCTCAGCTCAGAGCGAAATGAGGTAAATGGGAGGGGATATGATGACG
>JANRMT010062822.1:21887413-21934137 GCA_026402145.1 Polypterus bichir lapradei
CATCCACTTACAACTCGTTTTGCACCCTGGTTAAAAGGACACTGCAGTCGTAGATCTTATATTCCTTTCCTACTTTTTAAATAAAAAGAATCGTAGCCTTCAACAAATCCAAAACGTTTACCTTTTCTGCAATCGTTAACATCTTCTTCTTGCGCTTGGGCACGGCCCCTGAAGCAGTAGCAGATTGTTTTGGAGCCATAATGAAGGGCTTGACTATGCACAAAGATAAACACTAAAGAGCACAACTCTTTACACAGCGAAACAAGTTGATGCTGAATGAGCGAGATGAGACTTCCTGGTTACTGCATTCAGCACGCAGGAGCTCAACTGCGTGCTCTGATTGGTTAGCTTCTCAGCCATCCGCCAACAGCGTCCCTTGTATGAAATCAACTGGGCAAACCAACTGAGGAAGCATATACAGGAAGTAAAAAGACACATTGTCCGCAGAACCTGCGAAGCAGCGAAAAATCCGCGTTATATATTTAGTTATGCTTTCATATAAAATCCGCGATAGAGTGAAGCCGCGAAAGTCGAAGCGCGATATAGCGAGGGATTACTGTGTATAATATATATATATATATATATATATATATATATATATATATATACATACACACACACACATATACATACATATATACATATACATATACACACATACACACACATTTTATTCACAAATTTACTACAGATAATTAACACTGAAACAAGATAATCTAGGCAATAATGCCTCTGACAGAACAGTTAAAACAATACCTTTCCACATTAGCACAAAACCACAAACTTAACTACTAGTTTTGCTACATATGCGTCAGAGTATGAATGGAGTAGTGCAGTATCCCAAAAAACACAGTTCTCGTACCTCTAACCACACAACTCCGACACTCCAACACTTTTTTCATTACAATTTGATTCACAGTGTATGTTTTTGGATACTGATAATCAGAAAAATACTCATGGATGTAAAAGTGAAAACTAAACTCTACACATTGATAAGTTTTTTACAATTACCAAACAAAAAAATAACTGACTGGCTAAGTATTTGCATTCTTCCAGTCAGTATGTAGAAGCAGCATCTTTGGTAACAATATTCAACCTTGAGTCTGTGTGGATAGGTCTGTATTAGCTATGCACATCTAGACACTGCAATTTTTTTTTCTCCCCATACATCTTTGAAAAACTGTTAAATGTTACACTGACGGCAAACAAACAGCTATTTTCAAGTCCAACCACAAATTCTCAATTGCACTGAGGTATGCACTTAGCCTTGGTCACCCTGAGGCATTAGCATTGTTGTTTTTAAGATATTCCTGTGTATATTTGCTGGAAAAACACAATACCCTTGCAGGAAAATCTATTGGAAGACCTGTTGTAGTCTGCATTTAGCTACATTAATTTTACCTTCTACCATTAGAAGACTTCCAGGGTCTGCAATAATGTAACAATGTTTGACTGCCCCTTGGAGTACAGTTAAACCACTGACTTGAAAATACTCCTGCTTCAATTCTAAGACTGGAATTTTTCAACAAACTCCTTGACAAGGTTAACGTTTCTTTCTCTTCATGCTCTAGTTTTTGCCAAAAAAACTGACTTACCAGTAGTTGGACCTTTCAGATACAAGTGTATTTATACTACAATCATGTAAAACATCTTAACTGCATATACAGTACCACCATTTAACTAATTATGTGTCCAACTAATTGAACTAGAGACGATTTAGGTGTGTCATAAGGAATACTAATGCAACTCGATTATTAACTTGGTGGCAGCAGGCACTGAGGTTTCAGTTTCCAGAATAAGGCACATACTAAATACTGAAGGTCTCCATGCCCGAACTCCAAAAGGTACACCACTACTGACCAAAAACACAAGAAAAGTCAGTTCCAATACGCTCAAAACCATATAAATAGTGTTGAGATAAAACTGGAACTGTTTGGGCTTATGGCTATGTCTGGAGGAGGAAGAAGAAACCCCATTTCCAAAAAAGTTGTGACACTTTCTAAAAATGCAATAAAAAGTAAAACACTTGAACCTTTATTTAACAGGCAAAATGACAAAGAAAAGATTTTCAGCTTTTTGACTGATAAGGCTAATTCTATTTGTTAAACAAATTTAGAAATTGAGAGGCAAAAATAAGACTGTAAAGGTTATAAAAGTAACATTCTGTAAGGTTCCTCAATTAGCAGGTTAACTGGTAACAGGTATGGTTATCACGATTAGGTATAAAAGGAGCATCCACCAAAGGCTCAGTTTTTGCAAGCAAAGGTGAGTCACGGCTCACCTATTTCTGCAGAAATTTGTGAGATAATTACCTGTCAATTTAAAAAACAATGTTTCTCAGCACAGGATGGCAAAGAATTTACTGTAGGTCTGTTACCATCTACAAATAACATTATGAAAAGATTCAATGAGTCATGAGAAATCTCTATGCATAAATGCCAAAGTCGGAAACCATTACTGAAAGTGCGTGACCTTCGAGGCCTTATGGCGGGTGGTATTGCATTAGAAACCGTCACGTAGCATGTGAAGGGCAAGATGGATTCAATCAAGTATCAAGAAATCCTAGGAGAAAACTTCATGTCATCTGTGAGGAAGCTGAAGCTTGTGTGTCGCTGGACTTTCCAACAGGAGAATGATCCCAAGCATACCTCAAACTCCATCAAGGTTTGTTTTCAGAAAAAGACCTTTGCAATTCTAGCATGCCCATCACAGTCGCCTGACTTGAACCCCATAGAAAACCTCGGGTGGAATTTGAGGAAGGCAGTTGAAGTATGCAAACCGAAGAATAATAGTGAGGTGGAGACCACTGCCCATGAGAAATGGACCAAGATTCCTTAAGTACGCTGCCAGAAGCTGATGTCTGTATACGCATCACATTTGCGGCAGGTCGTAAGAGCAAAGGGATTCTCTTTTAAAGTATTAAAGATGCTTGACATGAAGGGGTTGAATAATGTTGAGACTGAAGGTGTCATTAAAAGGGACATTTTGTGCTGAATGTGGAGAAAATACTTGTAATATTAGTTGTGCTGAGCAATTTAAAATGATTCTTGTTTGATTATTTTATTGTAAACAATTGAAAGTTTACATTTTGGCAATAAACCTTATTTACAAAGGGGGTGGAATAATTTTGAGTGAAACTATACCTATAATAAATAAATAAATAAACACAGACACACACGCAAAGTGGATTTAGAAAGTATTCAGACTACTTCATGTTTTCACTTTTGCCATTATGGGTTTGAGTATAGATTGATGAGCAAAAATAGGAAATTTATCTATTTAAAATTAAAATTTTAGAATTGAAATTTAACCATTTGAAGTCCAGTGAATAACCTAAAATAGTATAAAGGTAAGCAGTAAACTGCCAATAAGAAAAACAAAAAGGTTATTTTTATAGCTTTTGGTGATGTAACATTTTCAGAGTTAAACAAAAAGGCATTTTTCATGTAACAAGTAATTGGTTAAGGACAGATTTTCTGCAGCAAAGGAAGTTAATTAAGCCTTGAAAGATGAAACAAAACAATTGCTGCAGATTTTTGTTATTACATATAAATCCTCTAACTGTGTTGTAACAAACCGTGTTGCTACACCCTTTGAAACATTACTTGGACAATTATGCACTGCATATGCCTACCATAATGAAAGGCAATTAAAGAAGGGAGACCATTATAACCCCTAAAAGTGAAGTATTTCCTTTATAAAAACTGCAAAGAAAACCAAAGATGTCAGTGAATACATTTTCTTACACCATTTAAAGAAACTTGGAAATTGGAGGAAAATTTTACAGGAATGGGTCTAGTAGACCCAACAGAGCAGTTGTCTGTAGAAAGCAATTTACAATTAAGGTTCTGAAACAATTAATTGTCATAAAACAATATGACAACTTTGTCGAACACATTCACCATGACGTGACAATCCCTATTAAAATTATATTTGAACAATAATTACACTTTGACTTTGTGGTTATTTAACATGAAGAAAATCTGGGAAAAAGTGAGGCCCAGAACCATGCCAATATAGGGAGAATAGATCAAAGAAATGTCAGAGATAGGAATCAAAAATAGGTACAGATGTGCAAATAATTTCACTTCTAGGGATAAAAACACCACTATACAAAATGGAAAATATCCTTATATATAAAATTTAGTGTACTGTATACATGATCCAATAATAATTTAAGTGGCCGTATCATTTCACAAACACAGCAGATAGCCAAGCAAAACGTTATTGTAATTGTAGGATGTGTGTGCTTCAGATAAATGGTAACTATAACTTAAGGATTATAAATGATGAACTTGTGTAGCAGAGCTTTTTGTGTATTAATCCATATATCTAAATATACACACACACACACGTGTGTGTGTGTGTGTGTGTATTTTTTTTTTTTTTTTTTTTATTTACTAGTAGAAGAGACTCTGCGACTGTGTAGATCTCAGGACTCGCTGTGAGGCAACATCAAGAACAGAAAGGCAGCTGTACAGCTTTGCAGAAATAACAACCCAGAGATGAGCGGTTAGAGCTCCAAAGGGGAGAGAGTCAGAAATGTAAAGTAAAAATGGTTGAGTAAATCAACCAGTGTTGTCTAAAAACAGGACATACACCATAATAAAAATGTGTAGTCTAAATAGGTATACCTTCACATGAACACTTTCCAAAAATTATTCTTTAAAAAAAAATGCTGCTTAAACTAAATTCTGGCTAAAGCAAAATAAACTTGTCAATGCTATTTAACATTGAGAATTCTTCCCCAAAACTATAAATAGCACTCTAAATAAGGGTAGGCTTTCCTCTAATATCCAAAAAACATGTGGGTTAGATTAATTTGTGATTCTACACTGGCTTTGTACGAGTAAATGATGAGGTCTGTACAGGTGTGCCATGTAATAGACTTGGCCAGGGACGCCAACTTTGATAAGCCAGCTAGAAAATGGATAGAATAAAAGCTAGGATGGATGGTTAAATAACAGCAATGAAGTGTAGCCCAAATCCTGTAAACAAAAATTTAGGCTCAAAATCAATAATTAATTTTAGACATGCTTAAATATTCTTCTGAGTACTTGCCAATTACATCATGTGAGGCAGCTCAGTGCAAGTAAAAAATAAAGAAAACCACAGCATGGGCAGGAAGCAAGCTGAAGTGTAAAACCACATCTGAAGCTGTATTGCAACAGTAAAGCTAGTTAGAGACTTGCTTCTTAGTGGCTAAAATGTTTGGAATTAAGCTATGAAAAAACAAAACGTTACTGTGCTGCTAGGAATCACATAAGGCCAAATCCAGCTGCAGGATGGGAAAAGAGCCCCACACAAATCACACGCTCTATGGTCAAAGAAACTGCTAATGAAAGGAAGGGGAAAAAAAACCTGTATTTTGCTCATTTCGTCAGGGTGTCTTGATGACAGACATCTAACCACAGCTTTGCAAAAGCTGTATTTGTACAGCTGACGTTTAAAGCTTTTAAAGGTGATGACCAAGGCTGTGGTTTACCAAAGCTATACAATCTGCTTTCGTAAATACTACTGTAACCTTTTTTTTCTGTCATTTGGTCTGGCTTAAAGGCCAAACCTTAGTCGCCACCCTGTATGTTCAAAGAATTTCTGGGTGGAGATGAAGCATCTGATCACTGGATGATAAGTAATTAGATGACACTTTATTAATCTGCTAAACAATCCTAATCCTAAAGCAAAACCATTGGAATGTGGTGGTTGTCTACATGCCTGTGTGTTGCAAAGTTTGTTTTTGTAAGACAAAGAGATTCTGGTTTCCCAAATGGGTTAAAATATTTACAGTAGTGGCTAGAACTTACAGGGCCATATATTTATGTTTACATAAGGACTATGTAAATTGTAACATAATTAGGTATTTTCCCCCTCCTCCATAAATAAAGAAAATATCTATAATTGGAATTTAAACTGCAAAATAGTTATTCTTTGTTCATATTGTCGATGCCATACACCGATAAGCTACAATATTAAAATCACCTTCTAATATTGTGTTGCCCTTGTGTCATCAAAACAGCTGTGAACCATTCAGTTATGGACTCCACAATACCTCTGTGGGTATCCCGTGATATCTGGCACCAAGATGTTGGCACCATATCCTTTAAGTTGCGAGGCTGGAACGCCATGGGTCAGACTGGTATTTGCAACACATCCCACAGCTGCTTGATCAGATTAATATATGGGGAATTCAGAGACCAAGTGAGTACCTTTAACTCCTTTTCATTTTCCTCGAACCATTCCTGAACAATTTTTGCATTGGCAAGACACATTATCCTGCTGAAAGAGGCCAATGCCATCAGGGGATATCATTGCCGTGAAGATGTATACCTGGTCTGCAACAATCTTTTGATGGCTGATATGTATTACAACAGCCACATAAATGCCAGTACCCAACATTTCCCAGCAGAACATTGCCCAGAGCATCACAATGCCTCCATCGGCTTGCCTTCTTGCCACAGTGTATCCTGCTGCCATCTCTTCACCAGGTAAACAATGCACATGCACCTCATGATTTAAAAGCAAAAGTGAACCATCAGATCTGGCCACGTTCTTCCATTGCTCCATGGTCCAATTTTGACACACGTGCCCACTGTGGAGCTTTTGACATTGGACAGCGATCAGCACTGGCACTCTGATGGATCTGTGGCTTTACAGCAAGATGCAATGCACTCTATCCTCTGACACCTCTCTCTCATAGCCAGCATTATATTTTTTCAGAAATGTATGCAACACCAGATAATCAGTGGGATCAGGCCAAAGAGGCTAGCCTTCGTTCCCTGTACCCATCAAGCTTGGGGAGCCCATGACCCTGTTGCCAGTTCATCAGTTGTCCTTCCTTGGACCATCTTAGGTAGGTATAAACTGCTGCATACCAGGAACACCCCACAAGACCTGCCATTTTGGAGATGATCTGACCCAGTTGTCCAGACTTCACAATTTAGCCCTGGTAAAGTCCTTGTGCTTGAATATTTTTCCAGTTGTCAACACATCTCCTTCAATAACTTACTGCCTAACATAACTCAATCCTTGACGGGTGCCAATGTAACAAGATAATCAACGTTATTTATTTCACCTGTCATTCGTTATAAATGTTGTGGCTGACTGGTATATTGGAAAGAAAAAAAAAAAACCCACTCCCTCTTTGATATATCTTGGTACAATGAAATGTCAACTAAAATACCATTTGAATACACAGTAGCTAAATTAAGTCTTAAAGAAAAGTAAAATGTGGCACAATGCAAAATCATTAACTTTTACTTAACTGTTAAACACACTATCCATCATCAAACAGACTTTGAATCAACACAGATAATCTCTCTGCCCACTACAAAGTTCCAAATGTCTGCTTAAAAGGTACAACAATCCAACACACACACACACCCCAACAACACTGTTTCATCATTGAAACCGGGTGGAAATATCTTAAGATTTTGTGAAAGTTAAAATGTCCCCTTGGGACTAATAAAGTACTATTTATCTATTGATGCTAATAAGATACAGCTAGGACTAGGTTAAGGTTTTCAAAATCATTACGGGAACTTTAGTAAAAGAGAGAACCTTTTTCAATTTAGCCATTAACATACCACAATATTTTAATACTATCATTGCTGAAAGAATAGAAGTTTGAAGTAAACTACATCAGACGGGGTGAATTAAATAAATTATCAGAAAAAGTAAGAGTCAATCCTCCTGGTATAAGCAATGGAGAGAAAAAGACTTGTAGAAAATGCTACTGAAAATCAGTTTGTACTAAACTGACAGGGAAAGAAATGCTAAAATTGTTTGAAAGTGTATTTATCTATCTATTACCTAATCTTCTTAATATTTATTTAGTTTAACTAGATGGGGTAAAAACAATGATGATTACTGGCAAATAATCTAGAAAAGACTAGCACAAATACCAAAGCAGTCCTCGGGGTTACGCTTGTTTTTCCATTTGGTGCCACAATACTGCTTACTTTGATACTCTAAAAAGCAAATAACAATGCAAGATGCATCAACACCAACACTGATCCACTGCATTAATTTTTCAAACATTTCAAAACGATTCATTACATGGTTAACTAGTAGCTTGATGAACTAATGTGCATGCAACATTACACAATAAATTAACAGTGCAAAAATGGCAACATCTTCAAAATAAAAAAAAATGCTAATCAGCTTTAAATAATTACAAAACTAAAATACATGACATGATTACTACCCAATGAGATAATGCTAATCACTCTGCAAAGACATTCATTTGATCTGTACAAGCATGAACAGTCAATCACTTCTTCCTTAACTTTTGCTATCATTCCAAATTACTTATTTTATTAGTTCTCACAACTTAATTATTCTAAGCTTCCTTAGTAGCAAACATCTCTGGTTTCATTTATTTACACATTAGCTCTGCCCTCCTTTTGGCAAATCCAGTCTATTCCCTGTACCACGTAAGGCCTTTTATCTGCCCTGGACAGCACTTTCTCAAATAGATGAAGTAGATGCCGATTGATTTGCTGTCTAGCGTGGTAAATTAATAGCAACAAATTGCTGAGGGCCTCCATCTCACTGCTCCACCATGGTTCGGCAGTTTTGCTTTATTTGCTCCATGATGGGCAGCAGTCAGGCCTCTTCAAGTCAATTTCACCTTAACAACCTGCAATACGTTTCAATGGTGAAAATAGAGCCGTTCCTTGTAAGTCAGAAATCAATACTCCTATTGCCCTTAGAAAATGCTAAACAAGCAGTATTGGCAATCCACTTGGTACTAGAGGGTATCAGATATAATGCAAATCCATACTGCTTGCCTCTTCTTAGTTATTACAGTTTGCTAAAAGGGTTCCTAATGCCATTTATCATCATTTACGATCGACTGATACAGCTGCGACTATGATATCCCATCAGCCAGCCAAGCCCTTTCATTTCAGTTCAATTAATATTTCAGTATTTCTGCCATACTGCATGTCATGTAATGCAATTTACATTACTTGGAATTGAGTGTTAAGAAGATAGATATGTAAATATGTAAACAACCTTATTTTAAAGGCTGAAAAAAATGTGCATAAAAAAAAGATTGCCCAGACAAGTTTCTTTGAAATAGACAAAAAAAATAAAGAAAAATCATCTAAACATAAGCAAATATACAGCAGGCTCACTTAAAAATGTAAAAGTCTTAAAAATTATTACAATCCGCAATATATCTTTTATCAGCGTCCTTTATTATTTTACCCAACTGCAAAAGATTACATTGATATATTACATTGATACTCTTTACATGTGTTAAAGATTTTTTGCATTTTAATTATTATAACTCTATAATTTAGAGTGTATGTGAATAAAAATGAACTAAATTAGTCAACTCGCTTGTTTTAACAAGTTAAAAAAAAAAAAAAAAATTCTGCAGTCGAGACTATTTTTTTTTTGTTTTTTTTTTTTTAACTAGAATAGTTTCCCACACCACTTTTTTTATCTGATGTAAGCAGTGAGAGGTCTGACCTCTAATAACAAATTATGACATCAACTTTTTCTGTCAAAAAGTAAATCATAAATAGTACAAGAAGTCTGAAAGAAAAGTTCCACATAAAAACATACCACCCCAATTTAATTCGGTATTATCCGTTTAATTTTCTGAATTACGAAGTCACAGCTCTACTACAGACATCAGTGGTAATGACTCCAAGAAATTTCAGTTTCACACAAAACACACCAGAAAAATAGATATCTAAACTAATATAATAATATGAACGATCTGGCCACAAACACCCATAAGATGACAGAGAATTTATCAGAAGAATAGTTACAAAGTATCAAGTATCAGGGCTGACAATTACTTGCTTACCTCCAGTGATTAGACTGCCCTCTTCCTGGACATCCAACCTCTTCCCCACAAACACACACACCCACCCTTGGGACAAAAATCTAATAAGTGAATAAGCCTAACTTGATCTCCACAACTAGGCCTGCTTGTGCTGCAGGGCAATCTCCCTGCATTACCGCCTGTTTCCCATTACAAGGACAGCCAAACAGTAAAGCAACCAAGATTGTCTGCCTAAGAAAGCAAATAAGGACAGATATGCCTCTGTGCTCAGGAAGAAACAGGAGCTGGAAAGTCAACATATATTTCACACACACACAGACAATCTACATTTGTTTTCTTCCTCGGTTAATTTTTTATTTTTCTCTCCCACAATCAAGATATGGAAATTTTAAAACAGCTTTAGATGACCTTATAACAGAGGCAGAATTCATATAAATTCTTTATGTAATAAGATTACTGTGAAAAGGAACTGAGTAATGACTGTACAAACAGCAAAGCCATGTGCAGCTGATAAACCATACTGATACATATTTGAATGAGGACATTAACTCCAATAATGTGCGTAACATCGCCCGATAATGATCTACTCCTTTGCTAAAAGCATTCAATAGATGTATTGCAGCAGACCAAATGAAACTGCTTAAATAAGAAACACACATCTATATGGGGGTGGGGTGGGGGGCAACAACCAGTAGATAACATATCACAAATTGCTTAAGTTGCCTGCCAAGTATCTTTTGTCATACTGAAGTATTACATTTCATTTCTCCTTTTTAACACTTTTCAAGGGCAAAGCAGCAAGGCACAAGTAACAGGGGGTAAAAAAAAAAATTCTTAAGACGAAGACCACCAGAAAAAAAGTGCCACACACGTAGCATGAACACGGTAACAAAATGCACCTAATAAAAAAGCTAAAATAAACTGACACAAAACAAACACATTCGTATGCAAATAGTACATCTAGAACTACCCGTATTTTAATAAAGGAATTACATAACTTTGTGCAAATATTTTTGAAACAAAGTCTGAATCGTTTTTAGAAAATATTCACACATTAAACATAGCACTGAACATGACAGCAAATATAGAATTTCAGGTATGAAATCCTATTGGTACAACACCAAAAGTAAATGAATAATTGCTACAGTGCACGTTTTAAAAAAAAAAAAAAAGTGTGATTCCATTAAATTCCGCTCAGCAGCCTCACAGTATGCTGAATACTACCAAATCAAACAGCAACTCAAAAAACAAGTTCTTATTTCAAAAATCAAGTATACTGAAATCATAATTACCTCAAACTATAGTCCTATTTGTTTGCTGCAAATAAAGCACGTTTTCTTTATGAAAATAAAATGATTGCACACAATATCTGCATTGATAAAATGTACTGCATACAGAATGCTTATACATCTCATGCTGCCACATAGGGCACATAAGAAATATCATGCACTTAATGTGCTTTAAGAAAAACAGAGCTACCTACAGTATACAAATGTAAATGCAGTAAAACAAGTTATCTTCAGAATTATGAATGAAATACAGAAAAAATATCAAGCATTTCAAATACAAGAACATAGCCATATACAGCAGCAAATCAGGTCCATTGTGCAGATCCCTACATTTTGCATTTGTAGGCTGATGAAAACAAATGATCACCCTGTGAGTAGCAGAGGTCAGCAGTTGCCGTTTCATGCATTCAGCCCCAGAGAGTGCTAGCAGGGCATGTGGAAACCCATCTATTTTCCCTGCTGGGAATAGCAAAGCTTCACCAATCACTGTTCCATTTTGCTGATCTTCAGCCTGAACTAATGACCAGTCAGTGTGAAGTAACGATTTGATTCTCATTACCTTCTCCTCCTATCAGGATTCTCTTGCCATTTTTTTTGTGATGGGGAATGGCATCCACAATTTCCTGATTAGTCCCTGCTTAACTAGAGCCAAGGGACACAAAGTACAATTTAAGCCTAATGACTTCTTCAGATGTACAGCAGGCTAACAAGGTAGCACAGAAGTAACATTTTGTATATTTTTTTTCTCAATAAATAAAAGGTAAAAGATTGGTTTCTTCAGAAATCACTAAATGCATTCAATTTAATAAGGGCCAGAATCAAGAAATAAATTAACCAAGCACATTAAGAAAAAAAAAAAAAAAAAAAAAACCTTGTACAGTTTGCGTGTTGTCACTTATTTGCCTATCAGAAAAACAGAGACAGCAGCTTATCTATCAGTTTCATTTCAGACATTGCCTACTATATAAAACCTGCAAGAACACTTATGTTCAGTTTTCTGAAGAACCCAAAAAAGAAAACAGAACAACATTCATCACAATCAAACCTCAAAGGAACTGAAATCATTAAATAAAATGCAAGGTAGTGAAGTAAAGAAAAAAATGCGTAACTGAATGGTGCGTAAATATAGCTGCACCAAAAAGAAATAATTATTTACCTGTTTGTGCATCTCTATATTCAGACCATAGGACATCTCATAGTACTGAAAGATAAATGAAAATTAAGATTGCTTTAGTCAAAAAATTAGGTATAAAGTTTAAAGTGCAAAAAATATACAATAGTAAGAGCATTGTGCCTAAGCAAAAACATTACTAAAAGTAAAAGAAGTTATTAGGAAAAAAAATTATGAGACTAAAAAATCTTTTTGCTGATGCTTTCTACAAGAGATTTAGCATTACATAAAACCCTCAGCTGGGGGCAAAAAAAAAACACTAGATCATATACACAACTTTCCTAAAACAAAATCTTAATAATTTATGCAGTCTTCTTACCATGACATAATGCCTCTGCATCTCTGTTTTCTCACTGGCTAGTTTCTCACATTCAAGTTTCAAACTGGTTAGAATTTGAGAGAGAGAGAGACACAGAAGGAGGTTAGGGCTATTAAAAAAAAAAAAAAAAAAAACACACACACACTCCCATTAAAGAAACAAAGTACGCAGCATTGGAACTGTTAAAAATTTATACCATTTAATTTATATTTAAAACTGAAGCAAACTGAAGGAATTAGCGGCATCAGTTACAAGTGATATACTTAAATTTTAACACTTCTTATATGGCCTGCAGACAAAATACGGGCTGAATATTTTTTATCTTGCTGTTTAAATGTATGCTTGTTTTTCTCTAATTAGAACAATCCTGTTTGCCAGAAGCTACATAAATGGTCTTTGTGGAAGGAATATGTATAAGTGTTTAATTAAAAACGGAATTGCTTTTAGCTACAGAAATACTTTTAAACAGAATTATTTGAATATATGGACATTTACCCTAAAAAAAAAAAGACACTAAAAACCTCCTGGCATATTAACTGCATGATTTTTTAATAAGAATAATAATCTTTGTTCCTAGTGTGCACTTTTTAAAACCCATTGTTTCAAGCACTTTGCAAAATACATTCCATACAGGTTCTACTCTTGACGACCATTTTACATCGGTTTTCGCAATTTTTTTATTTAATAGATATAATTAACATTATAGGAACAAAGCATTATAAAATTGTACGTTTATATAAAAAAAAAAAAAAAGTACGTATTTATGAGAAGACTAATATTACATTTACATACACACAAACATTTACTGTGCGTATGTATATGAACATATGCATACACGCAAGAACATACAGGAAAACATTCTGAAAGCCGCTTAATACAATTGAATGCCAGGGGTAGGGGGCAGGAATACGAATAATTATAAACACATACACCAACCCACCACCCACATATACATAAACATGCAAACTGCATTCCCTGCACTAGTTTATGAGGGCTTGGAAAATTAATCTATACACTATATAACCAAACACATATCAATACATATATATGTGTACGTATGTACAGTATGTGTATATTAAACACACACGCGCGTATATTAATAAATACATGTTTACAGAACACATACTTTACCTTGCCTAAGTAAAAATAAAGAAAATATTTTTAATCTATAGCTCGTCACTGATTAATACGAAACAGTCATAAAAGCTTGATGACGGACCTGTTTGCACAATTCTGCGCTGACGACACGACCGTCCATCATCAACAAGGTATACACACTGATAATTTTCGCAACAACTTGCACCTCCACAGAACCCAATTAATCGTCACTACACAGTTAGTATATTGCGGGTATACCTTTGTACCTAAAAAGTTGAAAAGGTGCTCTCTAAAACGCGCAGAGATGATTTTAAAGCATTGCATTTACTGTTGTCACTTATTCAAGAAACACCGAATAATAATGTTAAAAACAACGGTCGTGTAAATGGAATTAATATCATAAAAATACTGGCAAAAACTGCACACTTTTAAAACATGGGCAAATCATACGGTCTTACACAGGAACTGCTTAATAAAGAAAACGCCCCGTATGGATGGAGCGTCAGCATTTGTGACACTAAACTTAAAATTCAAATGCAAAATATTGATGCAGGAAGAAACTGAATTCAACCGAAAGGGGACACATTTCTTTTTAAAGCGTGAAAGTACCCTATTCTGGAAGGTAGCCACTTGATCAACTACTATCTGGCTAAAAGCAAGGGGAGTGACGGAAAAACAAAAATTAACTCCCATCATCATATCATGTAATAACAAATAATGAGATTGTGCTGCAAAACTTTACCTGTGATATTGAGCCTGCAAGAACTGAAACTCCTCCTTTATCCTATCACAGGACTCCGATATGGTGAATTTAAAGGGCTGGGCAGGTTGGTGGGGAGCCTAAAAAAAGATAAAATAAGATAAGCATCGTACACTTGAAATGAGACAGAGGGAGGGAGGGGTGTACACAGCGGAGGTTATGAAAGAGGCGTTGTACAAATCACCCCGCAAGCCCGGTGGAAACGCCAAACGAGGAGACTCTCGGGTTAACAAACTGGAGCGAAGCTTTAATGGGCTATAAACCACGGACCGGAACACTGAAAAGCGGCTGGCAAAATCAAAGTAATTTCTGAAGATCTGGCAGGTGGCTGCCGTGCTGGATCACTCGTCGTTCCTGAACACATTTTCTTCGAGCTGCTTTACTGCTGGCACACGCAGCGACACCCCAAGTAGACATAGCTAACAAGCAAGCTGCCGAGGAGACAACGAAAGCGGGATTCCACGCGAGGCGATAGCAACACGATACTAACTAGAGCCGCCTCGTCTCCGCCGGGATCACGCAAGAGTCTGACCGCTTTTGTTATATTCGGTGCCCTCCACAAAACACGCCCGCCCCTTTCCATTTTTCACTTACTGGGTGTCTGGCTTGGGGGTACATCTTGCTCAGATCTCGAATCATCAAAATGGCATTTAATCCTTCCACGATATGCCAAAAAAAAAATCTGAGATAAGAGGAAAAGGGGGAGGTGAGAAAATAACAACTTGTACGTTATTCACGCAAATTCAATACCACGTAGCTCATTTACACCCTGAAGAGAATGAGCGAGAGAAAGCAGATTAACAAGTAGTATTTCCTCCAACTACTGTTTGGTACATTTGAAGCAGTTTATATCCCTTCCCAGAGACATTCCTGCCGTTTGTATAGGATTTCAATGACGATGAAGTATCGGAGTTGCAAATTAAAACAGGATTCTCTCTTCGCAACTCGGTTCGACTTAAAACGTCACCGCCTAGTAAATGTAGAGAAAAATCCAATTGGAATCCTGGCTAAGTTTCATACACATGCTGAGAAAGTATCCGGATCACGTTCCTGAAGATTTACGTTGATATTTGTTCTCCTCTACCACGTTCTTAGAAGTCTCTTTCTTCTTGCTTTGACATGCTTTATTTTGCGCTTATTTCGCCTTGTCTTGCTTCGAAGAAAAGATTTTCCGACGGTCAAAGCTTCCTTGAGAAATGTATCACTTTCTCTTTTTGCACATTTTGCGTTATAAACCATCAAAATCCAAACGGCGAGAGAAGAAGCGTCTACAAAGTGCTCCGTCGACAGATCTAACAACAAGCCTTCTGTAGTGACTTCTTTGACCAAATTTAGCAGCAGCGAATCACTGAAATTCTGATAGATATATTTACAACAAACCAGCAAGCACCGTCAATCGTTTTTGGGTAATGTAGTCGTTTTACAATTTTCTTGCTTCCGTTTCTAGCTTTATTATGATTCCGCGAGAACTACAACATCCGTACATCCACGCGAGCAGGAAAGCTTGAGACAGGCAGTTTAGAGGCGAGGCCGGTATTAAAAGAGAATTATTGTGATTGGCCATCGATAGAGACTCCTCCCACCACTCGCGACCACTCTTGCACTAACTGCCAATTGCAGACAAAGGGTTGGGTTTCCAGGTACTGACCCACGTGGAGCAGTGACGTTTACGGCACAATCCACCAATAGAAGATAGATTTGTCGCTCCGCCCAGCGAAGAACTCCCCTCCCGCTTAATGACGTTCTGTAAGGCCAGTGAGCGAACAGGAGGACGTTTGTTCTGCTGTCAATCAAAGTAACGTGGGGTTATTTCTCTCGCTTGTAGTGGAAACGACAAGTGGAATCTCTCCCATTTTGTTTCGTCTGTCCTTTGCCGACTACTAACACCGTTCGGAATTCTGGTTAATTAGGGTTGAATGTCCCCTTAAAGAGACAGTATCGCCTTTTATCAGATAATTCAGAGGCACCAGAAGAACGGAGCCAAGGAACACCAATACTATCATAATGACAACGTAACGATAAATAAACATTCATTTGAATCGCCATTATTATATAATTTGATGACACATTAGCTAAAATACTCTCAATAAATACAAAAAAAGTCAATATACAATTTTCACACACCATGTATATTCCCTAAAACTAGAAGTACGATTAAGAAAATATACGCACACTTGGTGTTATCTTTTTATTATTGGGTTGTGAACTTGAAAGCACGCCCTACAAGCTAATCAATCGCATAGCTATTCAACTGTATCGCTCTGTTTATAAATTATTTGTGGGCACGGTAACAACACATCCCCGCGATTAACGAACTGAGATTTTTTAGAAAAGTCATGTATTTTAGACATCAAAAGAGATTCCCTGACACTTCTACCAAAATTGTTGTGCTGCTCGTCAGAGGCGCTGCATAAAAGGTTCGATCGCCTGCAAAATAACAGTGTAACCAAGGTTAGTGTCCCGGGGAGTGTGCACTGTATCAGAAGAGCGTGAGGGCTAGCTATACATTGCAGGGATTTAGTTTCCACTTGAATGCCTGAATGACCGCGATGTTCAAACACAGTGCTTCACAGATTCATCCTCTGTAAGTGGCGTTTTGACGGCTTGTCATGGACCTAGGCTGAGTGCGCTCGTCTTTTGGGACTTCCGAAAATGTCCTATCGGATCAATTCAGAGCCCTTTCAGGGCTGCACAGTGGGCTCATCGCAGATCTCTAAAGGACATTGCTTTCTTTATTATTCCTTTATAATGCCTTGTAAGATGATTTAAAAACCCTTTCAACGCAAAATGCAGTCTTCTGTAATCGCGATATGATGGAGCAGTTCTTTGTCGAAAGACCGGCGGCAGCTACTACCGGATGATTCAAACCACAAAGGATTTAATTTTATCATTAATGTGTTTTGACTATATTTTGTCAGTTTGCTTAAAATCTTGTCAGGCAATGAAGACCACTAATAACAAAAGAGCATTCTTATTTCATGAAACGAATCACATCGTACAAAACACCAGAAAAATCAAATGCTCCGTATTTTTAGTATATAAAATTTTGTTCTGTTCTAGTGACAATGATTGTAAAGTACTCCAAAAATGTTTAATATATAACCGTGTGAGTGAACACCTTTTTCTATGTCGTTCAACATCATAAATGACCATGCTCTGTAGCAAGAATTTTAGTTTATTAGATCGTAAAGAATATGCAATTTATATATTTATTTACGAATGCGTTTAAAAGGTTCCTATTTAAAACTTTTAATTTTAACTTTTTTCAAATACATTTTAAGACAAAAGTGAAGCTGTAAATTGTATTCCATTAGTCTTATTCTGAAAATGTTTGCGCTGTCAAAGTTTTTTTTTATATTTTATACTATATTATCATGTAATTTGCAAGCTCGTTGCAATAATTTGGAGCAGCCAATCTTTGTTTTTTTCTGTGTCTTTGACAAATACATTTACAAATTTTCAATCCATTTTACAGTTAGTGGCCATTACTAATATTCCACTAACATCTTAAATAGACAGTTGCTAACAAGACAGAAATGCACTCTGCCAGTCCAACAGAGGGCACACTAATGTACCCAGACATTCTACCTAACATCTAACCTAACAAGCATGTTCTTATATGTGGGAATAAAACATTGTATCTGTAGATAACCTAGACATGAAAAGAGCATGCAGACTACACAAAGACACTGTCAGGTCTGGGAATTAAATCCAAATCCTTGGTAGCACAGGCCACCATTGTGTCACGGTACCTTATAATGCAAGCAGAAGCAGCTTAGTTATGTTATGGTAACACTCAAGTTTTGTAAATAAATATACTGTACATTATTTGCTGTTTTTACAAAGCTAACGATTGTTTTCCCTGTGTAATTAATATCAACGATACATTTTTTTCATAACATGTTCTTAGCACTCTTTTTGAAGCATATAAATTAATAGAATACATAATATTTATATTACATTTACATTTTTTTGCTTGGCAGACGTTCTTATCCAAGGCGACTTACAAAAGAGGTAAACATAATCAAGCAACATTAGGCTAGGGCCTGTTTGTTCAGCAAGTGTACAGGTAACAAAAGTTGATCGCCACAAGTGAAAAGATGTAATAACTAATAATTTTACAATCATAGATTCCAACTAATAAAGCAGGTAAATTTAATCTAACAACAAATTAACAAACAATATAAAATATCACAGAGCAAAGTTTTTTTTTTCAATGACATAGCACTTATTCAATATGTGACATATGGTAGTTAGTACAGAACATTTATTAAATATATCATATGTTTATGACTTCTGTAATGAGTTTCTTCATTAATAAGGGATATCCTCATATTATGGACAAGGCACTCAATCAAGATAGGAGTAGATCTCGCAACATGCACTCTAATAGGAACCCCCATAATGAAATCCACATCCTGCTGGACCTCTCATTTCACCCTAACACCTGGTCTCTTCCACAGGTCAGCAAACAAGCTTTCCTCATTTTGCCGACTTCTCCTTCCACATGAGTCTTTTTTCCTAACCCTCTCTTGATTGCCTTCCGTTGACCACTGAACCCATGCAAACATATCTTCCACAGCTCATTTCACAAAGGAGAGACACACTTCTCAGCAGGCACTTTGAGCTGCAACAAGAATGGAATGGCATCTGTGTTACTTGCAAATATGTCACCAACAATACCCTTGTATATGGTTCCTCTGGTAAATTCAGTATTAAACAACACAGGCAGAGTGGTGGCTCTGAGGCTAGGGATCTGCACTGGGAATCAGGAGGTTGCCGGTTTGAATCCCATAAATGCCAAAAGGGACTCTGCTCTGTTGGGCCCTTGAGCAAGGCCCTTAACCTGCAATTGCTGAGCACTTTAAGTAGTGAGAAAAACGCTATATAAATGCAAAGAATTATTATTATTACGATTAGCCTCTTGCCTGTCTACAAATCTTATTTACTGCATTTCCAACAAGTGTCCAACAATCTGCATAGGTGAAACAGGGAGATGGCTAGCAGGGTGCACGTTTGAGCCATTAAATTTAATGATCTTGCAAAGCCTATTGCAGAACATTTCAAATCCCTTGATCGTAACCATACTGATCTCTCTGTGTTTTTTCACAAGGCTACAAAGATACTTTTCAAAGAAGACCAGAAGAAGCACAGTTCAATTTTGCCCTGTCATAACATATTTCTCCAGGTCTCAATGACCAACTAAATGTTTTATCTCCTTCTTTATCTTCTATAATCTCACACTTACTCTCACCTTTTCTCCTATCATCTGCCCTGGGTTTGTTCCCTCCTTACTTTACTGTACAATTAGGGGGCTCACAAATTCCCAGAATTATAAAAAAAACAAAACAAAACTTTATTGTAAAACTATCAGCAGTTCAGATTTTGTTACTATCAAAATACTCCCCTTGACATGCGATGTCCCAGTGCTTCTTCCATTTCTGGAAAAATGTCCTGTGACCATGTCTAGAGCCTTCAGCAGTTTTTTTCTGGATCTCTACCATGGTAATAATCATTTTCCGTGTAGTCTCAGTTTTAATTTCAGTTGCAAAATGAAGTCACAGGGTACATGATCTAGCAAAATCAGGGGGGTGCAAAGCAACATCCACATTGTTTTAGGTAAAAAAAAATACTCTTTGACTGACAATACAGTGTGTGCAGGTGCACTGTCATGGTGCAAAATGCAGTTTTGCATGCACCACTGCTCCCAACATTTTTTTTGGTGCTTTCCCACAGACACCTTAGCAGTTCAGTGTAATGTTGTTGATTAACAGTCAGTTACTGGGGAACAAGCTCTTTACTAAAAAGCCTGTCAGTGTCTAAAAATACTAGCATTGTTGTTTATTTGACCTGACATGCTCTTTGTGTGTCTTTGAAGAAAAAGGAATCACCAAAGTCACACACATGATTCTAGAATAAATGTCATAAATACATACTCAATCAATTTAGCACAATGACACTCAGCATATTGATTAACAAGTCTGTTGGCATATTATACGTAGCGGTGTACTCTCTCTATTGACCACTTCTGGAAATGTTTGGGTGCTCTCTTGAATGTTATCTTGAGTTTTTCTTTTCAACTGCACATTTGATGAAAGCTACTGTATATAACTAAAACTTTGTGTTTTTAATCTTCTTTCCTTTTCAACGTAGAAATAACCTTTAACCTTTCTCCTTTGCTGATGCAGACTTACACAACCGATACACTAATTCCATATATTTCACAATATGTGCTAGTGTTGCTTCTTCATGTTCACTAGTACGGCTCAGACCTCATTTCATTACCTAATTGTGATAATTGTCATGGGCTGTTTGCATATTTTCCAAGTAATGGAGTGGGTTTTTTTCTCTGGGTAAGCTAGTGTGGTTTGCTTTGGAAATCTAAAGACAGATTGACCTAATATAACCATGCCCTGTGATGAACTAACAATTCATCATGTCTTGGTTCTTCCTTTAGAGTTATTGCTGAATTGCTAATGCTAGCAATACATCTTTGGAGGTTCATTTTCATCTAGCCACCGTGTCCCAGGACCAGTCTTCTTCATATGCCACATCAAGAGACATATGTGGCATACAGTAGATATCCTGGCTCACTTTCATAATCCTCAGTTGAAGAACATGGTGCCCAGTGTGGAGTGAATTATAATGGAAAACTGAAGAGTGTTAGTGCTTGAGACTACAGACACTATGGGGCAGATTAATCCATTCTTCATGAACAATTAATCATGAGCAAGGTCTTTGCATATTGCGTGCACAGGATGATGACTTCTGAAATGAACAATCACCACCAACCCTGTTCCAAAGAGAATCTGGAAATAGTGAATTTGGAACTGGGGGAAATTTTAACAGTTGTTTCGTAATTTGGAAGTATCTGCATGAACCAGAGTATAACCAACAATTGAAACAATAAAAACATGGCAAATTGTCAAAACCAAAATAAAAATAAGGTTCAAATCAGTGCCAGCAAAATTGTGTGCAGTTTTTATTATGTTGCTGAGGATGCAGTTTATATTGATTACATGCATCAAAAGGCACATATAACTGTCATCTACACTAATTAGCAATGGTGCTTGCTGTAGTCATTCATCAAAAAACATCAAGGAAACTTGTTGACCATCACCATTCTAACTCAGTACATCGTAACCCACTCTTATTTCACTGGTTTCTATGGCTGCTGTGCAAATCTGCTTATTGAAACCCTGGTCCATTTGCTTATGTCCAATTCTCCAGTCTGAAGGGCTATGTTCAGGAGATGCACTATGCAAGTCATGAATACTCCAAGTCAATTATAGAAGAGTGGTGGCACAAGCAAAACAAAATATTCTGTGTAACTACCAAGAAAACAGTTATAACAAATGTATTAATGTTTATGGTGATTATTCTGAAAAACAGAAATGGTTTGGTTTTGCCAGTGTTTCTACTGCTAGCTCAGAATCAAAACATGTTTATGACCCTGTCGTGGACCCCATTCCCTTAACTGGACGGGAGGCCGACAAAATGTAAATGTCATGTAGTAAACATGACAGAAAACTTAGAAAAATTGCCATCCTAACAGGGATGCTTGGGGGTCCTTTATCCAGCCAGAAGGCCAGTGCAGTGGATGGATAATGTGGCAGCATCCCAGGCAGAATAGTTAGGGTTCTCTTTGCTAGGAAGCCAAGTTGCAACCTGTGCTTATGTCGCTTCTTCATACACTTGGGGGCAGCATCTCTTCTTGCAAGTTCCTGCTTGGATACTGGCAGGTCAGCATGGAAGTATTGGTTCCATGAGTGCTGTCAGTGTGAACCGTTTGGAATAAAGCACCAGGAGTCCTCCTGGATTAGGATGAAAAGTGAGTCATTCACACAGCACAGAGACACAAAGTCAGGAAGTGGAGGACAAAGCTCATCTGGGGGGAGTTTAGGAGAGAGAAGGAATTGTTGTTCTGTTGACTGTGAAATGGAAGCCTATTGAGAGGTACTTCCTTTAAAATAAGAATATTATTCGTGAACCCGGACTGGGTGTCTAGGGTTTGGGGGTCTGTGACATGCTCTAGTGGTCACAGACCTCTTATGTGCTTGTTGCCAGGCATTCAGATGGCAATGACATGAAGAAAAAGCAAAAGAACAAAATCTCTACCTGTGTGTGTGGAGGGGAACTGCTGCTGTTGAGAAATCTACATAAAACTCTTGCTCATAAACCAAAGACCTTTTCTTTAATCTCAAGAAGAGAAAAAAACAACAGTCAGGTCTAAGTATTGAAACAATAAAGACAGAGAAAAAAATGTTTAAATTAAATTTTACTTTTATTTCAGGCAAGACAGTCCCAACAGGGGTGATCATTAAATATGTGCTTATACCATCACACTGGCTCTCTGTGGGAGCATTTATTTATTTGTTTATTTTAACCTGTGGTTTATGACTGTTGTCTGCCCTACAGGTCTTAACATCTCCACCTCTACCTTATGTATACTAAATTACTTTTATCTTAGGTAGCTTTGTTATTGTCAACATACCACAACTGTCATTTCAAGTTTTTGTCCCACCTATATTTGTTTATAGCAAAAGCAAGTAGGTCATATATCATCCTCGAATCAGTGCCACCTTTGTTTGTACTTTGTTTTTGTTGGTTTCAATTGCTTTTTCTCCTTTATAAGCTGGCATACTGCCTATACAAAGCCTGTACAACTTCTTTTTTTGGTTTGTATTGCTTGTTGAAATAAATTACACCTTAACTAAATGTATACATGGATTAAAAAAAAGTTCTCTATGCATACATTTTGCATTGCTTTATTTTACCTTAACTGTATATAGACATCTTTCTTTGCTACGGTAAAAACAGTGAAGGTGTCACAAAACTAAGTCATTAAAGGAACACTAATGAGTGAAAAATAAAATATGACAGGATAGGAAGGACCATGAATTTTATAATATTGATGATAATAGCTAGATAATTGCCTCTGAGCCTAAAGGGTCATAGGAGTAAATTGTGAAATGAAACATGCCGTTTCAGGCTGTTTTATGATACGCTGTCATTATTCTTGTAAGTGAAATGTAAGGTCAATTGACCTATAGCCTATCAGTAATGCCTCCCTTCACTTCTCCACCCAGCCTCTTTTACCTAATGTTTTTCCAGTCTTCACCCAAAAATAAATATTAATGTGGTACTAACACTTTGTGTTTGAAAAGAAATGTGATTATGAAACCTCTGTAAGCAGAAGTGACAGAGTAAATAATGCACAGTCTTATTCATTATTACAAGGTCCAAGAATGTGCCAACTAGACCAGATAGGAGCAATCTGCATTTGCTCCTTAAAACAAGAAGGTCATGTGATATCTTTTGCATGACTGTAAACCAGGAAAGGGGGCCATTTGGTAAATAAATCGTCACACGGTCTGGAGCAGCTAAAAATACTGCCTGTCATATTAAACCGCCAATCAGAGGGAGTAGTGATAACAGTGTCTGTGAAACTGTATCCTTTAACAACAACCAGTGACTTCCTGCAATCAAAACCATGTTAGCACGGGGCTTGTTCAAATAAAAGTTACTGGACTGTGGCCAAACAAGGAAAAAAGTAATTGATAATGTGGTTGCCAGAACCCTATCATCCATCAAATATGTCACTCCACCATAATATTTTATTTCCCTTTGGAAGAAGGATCTTTAAAATTCATTGTGTGCACTTAGGAACAAAGTGTCCTTGTGCACTTAGATAATGCTTCCCTTTTTCATTTCATTGTTTATTTATTCTGTGAAGATCACAGCTTATTGTTATACATGCTTAGCAGCTTTCATTCCGTGACTTCATTCACTCTGTGCTACTTTAGTTGCTGGCTGCGGTCGTGCTCTGTTACTCAGAAATATCTTAAGCGAATTAGAAAACTCTGCTGAAAGGCACTATTTCACCTGCTTAAAAAAGCCATTCATCCAATGAGAAGATACTGCCAGTAATACATTGGTGAGCAGGAGAGTGTGGAATCTGCATGAAACCTTGGGTTAAATGGCAGCCTGGAGGAAGTAAAATGCTCTTGAAATTCAAAAATTAAAAATCAAAATCTTCTCACCCAGTCCTACGCCAGTCATTGCAGCATGGTAAAGATTCATGAAGCGATTGGTTTTCCTGGTTGATTTGTAAAGGAATGTCTGATGTTGCTAATTAGACTTTTACTCTTAAGGTTTAACACAGCATGACATGCTCAGAACCACTTAATACATTTTAGGGTCATGGGTAAGAGAGGGCCTACCCCTGCAGCGTCAAGTGTAGGATTTTTGATGATTAACAATCAATAAGACACCCACCCAGAAGGATGCCATAATAATGTGAGATATGAAAAATAATTTTTTAATTTGGTTAATTAATTATCAGTTTTGCCTTTGGCAATGTCGTTTATTAATCCAATAATTCATCAAGGCTTCTACTTTATTTACCTTACCTTTCTCAGTTGTTGGAGGCGAGTCTCTGGCCTTTAGACTTACTGTATATAAATATAACTGAAGTCCACTTGTTTTAAGAAACAGAAAAATACAATTTATTGATAAACACAAGGATTAAAGAAGTATGATAACTTCACATATACAATGACACACAGTATAAGACTGGACTAAGACACACTAGACTAGACAGACAAACATATAACATATAGGCTGGCTGTTCACTGGTATTCAGAGTTCTACTTTGTCTTGGCTCAGATAAATAGATTACAATACCAAGTCTTTATGGATGATGTCTGATGTTGTGTGGAGTTGTTTCTTTGTTGTTGCTTTGGGTTCAAGTGAATTAATCTTCATGCATTGGACTGCACTCTTTCTCTTTAATGTATGATCCTTGTCAGTGCGGTACTGCTGCTTCCTCAGCTTGCCTTCTGCTGTCTTTTACCACTTCATAGGGAAAAAGCATTAGTCTTTCTGGCACAAGACTTTAGATGCTAAAGTTCCCTTCTTGAAGTAATCGCTGCTACTAAGCAAACAGGGCTCAGTGCTTAGCTTGGCAGACTAGATCTCAGCTCTCAGGTTCATAATGAAAAGAGTTTGTTGGCTTTGGCTCTCCAAGGAAGTGGCTCTTAGCTTTTAGGTTTAGAGGTAAGGATTCAGATGTTTTCAGTCATTTTGGAGAGTTCCACCTCCCAGAAGGAATCCCTGAGGGAATTCCCCAACTTCTCTTAACTTGCCATTCTCTCCTTCTGTTTTCTTCTTCCTTCTGCTTCTGAGAAATGGGGTGCATGTAGTTTTAAAGGAAGGCCGAATCTTCTCCTGATTGAACTAAAGTCACTTGCAGTTACAAAAACAGTGTCTTTTAGTAGGGAAGTTCTTCTGTCCATCTAGGTTGTCATCCCTTGAATTATAGGTCTTTGTCCTTGCTTGAGCCCGTTTCACACCTTCTGGCTCAAGAGGTCTGCAGAGGGGCCTCTGGAGAAAGGTCAGTGCAGCTCTGATTTGTACCTTTCTTACCAGATGAAGTACAGGCAGATCCTCATACAAGCTTAGTTTAAAATGCATGTTTTGGTTTTGTGTAGTTGGATTCCTGCATCCCTGTTAAATCTGTTTTTTAGCATGCTTGGTGTGCCATGAGAGCCAAGCAAAATAGGCAATGTTCACTTTGTTCTACACAGGAAGAAGGCAAGAAACAACCCAAGATGGGGAATCAGGCTACTGCATGGCCCATTCACACACATACACACACGAGGCCACTTTAGAATCACCAATGAATCCAGCATACATGTCTTTGGGGTGTGCTAGGAAAACGCTCACAGACACAAGGAAAACATTCATACTTCACCTAGACAGACTGGGTGCAGGATTCAAATGCAGGACAGTTGAGTGACAGTCACATTAACCACTGCACCGTCCTGAGGTTTCTTTGTTTATTTCCTTTTATTAAATATTGGGACAATGAAGTAATCATTGCTCAAGTACACTCTAACAATATGAACATGAAATTAAAAGATAAATGAAACAGAACTATAAAATATAATCTTTTTCTATGTATTTCTGGATTAATTTGTTGTAAATATTTAGAATAACACAGGCTTTAGTGATCTGCTCTCTCATACATATTGGTACAATATGCTGCTAGGCATTTGATGGGAGTCAGCATGGCAAACATAACAGAGGCAAAAATGTATAATGCTGGATTTAGCTGTTTGTTGTTTGCATTTGGAGTCAATACAGAGGAAATAGGATTGCCCTAGTAATAAACACACTACTGACTGCATAAAGATTGCAGATTTCAAATATCATAAATAAAGGTAATAACTACAAAACATTCAATACATTGATCAAAAACAGACATGTTTCAAAAAACTTTGAAAGCTGAAAATGTACCATAATCTCTCTCCAGGAAGGCATAGAGAGCTTGGCATATCTACATAAAATATACTGTGTTTTAGAAATTAAGTGCATATCACCATGCACTTTTTAAAATTTTAGAAAAATGCTTGTATCTTTTATATTTTAACAATAAGGGCAAGTTTTCAGTACAAACATGTAAGTGAAGAGCACTGACGACACAATCTCAAAATTCATCCACAGATTTCTATGTGCTTCATTTATCCATTTTCTTTATGAATCTTTTTTCAGTATTTTTGATAGCACTGGATAGAAGATAGGATGAAAATCATGGACCAGATACCAGTCTACCTCAGACCACACTTGTGCACATGCTTACTTTTCAGGAACCTACACATTAATGTTTGGAATCTGAACATCATATACTGTACAGTAGATCAATCATACCATTATGACAATGAAAGAAGAATGCAACAAAGTATTATTACCACCACCATCCATGACTGATCTAACAATTGCATCGCTACTTTGATTACCCAATGTCTGATAATTATGTTGAAGCTATCACCAGGAGGAGACCTCAGAGCAGATCCACAACATACTGGATAGATCTCTCAGCTTGCCTGGGAACACCTTGGTATTCCCCCAGAGAGGTTGGAGGAGTTAGAGAAGGTGGCGATGAAAAGGGACGTCTAGGCATCTATGCTTAGACTGCTGCCCCCGCAATCTGGACTCAGATAAGTATCAGTAAATGGATGGATGGATGGACTATTACAAAGTAACATTCTTATGCGTACATTTAAAAGAGAGAGTGAGGGGCTTTTCATTTTATAGGATGAAGAAATTAGTGGTAAAGAAAGAATTTTTAAAGTTGAGACAGACTGAGTTCAAAATATGAGGGAACACCTTTATTGAGGAAGTTAATCAGTTCAGAACCACACCTTGAGAGTTATCAACATTGTCTGAACTTAGTGCAATGGTAAATCATGGAATAATGCCCAGCCAGTGGACTACGATGACAATGCTAACATACATGACAGAATGTTGTTGGGATGGACCTTATTTTAAATAAATAAGCTTAGATTTTCATAGAATTTAATTTTTACCTATGCCATTGATACTAGGTCCTGTCCATGCTTTTTCCCTACTGCCAGGAAAGAAGAAAAACCTCCAGTGCTGGAAGCCATTGCTGTTCCCATACAGTTATATGCTGATTCACCAATCCTCTTTTAAATAAACCTTTATGCATAGCAACAGATAAGACCAGTAATTTCACAGTTTTCAATAGCATAATGTTCCATTTCTGAAAAATCCAAGACATGTAAGGAAACTTTACTGTTATACATGTATGCCAGTAAGGGCGCGGACTGCCGTTGTACTTCACGTGCATGAAATCAAATTAGTATTTTATTTGAATGAGTACAGAATAAAACTGAATATTTATTTAAGAGAAATGCCTGTAGCCTGTTTTCTAGGACTGAGTTACTGGTTAAGTAGGTTTCTGCTGGAATACACAGTAGTAGAAATATAACCAACGAGTGCTGAGTTTCAGTTACCAGTTCATGCCCAAGAGATAGTGCAAGCTTTGGCATCCAAAGATACAAAGATGTACTCTCCATATTAGACTGCCTAAAATATGTAATATTCTAAAGTGTGCAAGAGGTAATGGACAACCAGTTGGCTTGTATCTCTGTCTTTGATCATCTTGATATCATATTGATATATTATGACTGTTTTTGATTGTGACTCCGTCTATTAATATTGACCATGGGCCCACAGATCTTTATTAGCTCCAGGAATGTTCTTAGCTGGAGTTTTTATTTATGTCTCCTTCCATGGTCAGCTCGTCATATCTCAGTTATAACCATGATCGATGTATATTCTCACAATTTAACGCCAATCAGATTGAAATGATTGATGCATGAGTTCATTATTTTTGTCATTACTCCATTGTTGAATAGGTAGATAGATAGATAGATTGAATATACACACACACTAAACATACACTATGGCCAATTTAGTATAGTCAATCCACCTAACCTGCATGTCTTGGGAGGAAACCGTAGCACCTGGAGAAAACCCATGTAGACACGGGGAGAACAAGCAAATACACATAGGTAGGATCTGGATGTGAACCCTGGTTTCCTTACTGCGAAGCAGCAGCGCTACCATTGCTCCACCATGCCGCCATAGATAGATAGATAGATAGATAGAATTATTTTAAATCAATTGACTCAAAGTCCAGGAATCAGGACTGCAAGATTGAAAGATTTAAAGAGCTGAACATTTTCATTTTAATGAAATTGGTAACATGACTGAAGTTTTTAAATTTATGATAGGAAGTAGAACAGTGGATACAGGCTGTTATTTTCATACCGTTTTAATGTTGCTTTTTTGCTCTGAAAGCTTAAAGACTTACACTTTCTGTCCCCTTTCCAGTCTTGTTGGCTCATATTATATTATTTGTATTTGTTGACACCTTGAGGGTAGAGTTGGGAATGGATTAGGGGATTGGAGTTTCTTTTCTTGTCTACTATACAATAAAACTTTAATTTCTTTGTGTCCAGTCTCTCAAAGCAATCTAGTTGGTCAGTTTGGTTTTGATGTGATTGGTCAGTTTGACTTTGGTGACACAATGAAAGAGAGGTGTAAATGTGTGAGATAAAGAGAAGGCACATGCAGAGAGATATGCCCTCAATGACTGACCGAATAAAGGTGAACCTAAGGTGAAAAAGGTGCTTGGGAGAGGGGCAGCTGGTGAAGAGACATTCACACATGCAAATACAGTGGAAAGGCACTGAATGTACACATAGTGCAAGAGAGAGCAAATATGTTTGAATTACTCAATTACCAGTCTTCAACAGGAAGTGTTGTTTGTTTGTATACTGTATAAAGCATATGCTTGTGTTGTATTTTCTCCTTTTTAGCATAATAAACATTACATCACAAAAACACACTAGTTAATTTGATCTAAGACTCCCATATCTACATTACCACTAAAGCTAGTGACTAAGAGTATGGAGTTATTTCGGCAGTTCCACACATACATTAGATGCATATAAAAAGCTGTTGCATTGGTATCTTATCCTTTCTCCATAGTTCAAAAGATGTTCCTTTGAGTAAAAAAAAAAAATGAGTGTGTGAGGTGTGGAAAAAAGGAGAAGTTACCCTGAGACACCATTTTGTGTAATGCTGAGTGCTGGTCTCCAGTGGAACAGAAAAGCAGAAAAGCAACATTCCATATGGTCAGTCTGGTTGACTCCTCTTTTTCCTAGGATTTTCCATACAAGTTAGGAAAGTTGTTTGCCTTTTAATCATTGATTTTCATGTTAGGCTTCCCCTGTCAGATACCCATCCATCATCCATTTTCAAACCCGCTGAATCCAAACACAGGGTCACGGGGGTCTGCCGGAGCCAATCCCAGCCAACACAGGGCACAAGGCAGGAAACAATCCCAGGCAGGGTGCCAACCCACTGCAGGACACACACAAACACACCCACACACCAAGCACACACTAGGGCCAATTTAGAATCGCCAATCCACCTAACCTGCATGTCTTTGGACTGTGGGAGGAAACTAGAGCACCCAGAGGAAACCCACGCAGACACGGGAAGAACATGCAAACTCCACGCAGGGAGGACCCGGGAAGCGACCTGTCAGATACAAATGGCACAAATAAGGAATACAAAAATGGTAGTAGTTACTTGTGACAAGTGGTACGGCTGAATGAACTCACTAATACATTTGCAAAATCAGCTTTAGCTAACAACACAGGCATAACAAAAGTGTCACTCAGGGTATTATAGCACACCCTAATAGCAGCTACAGCTACAACATTAATTTAATACTATTACCAGTCTGAATTAATAGAGAGTTGACTTTTTGTTTAATTTGCCACAAAATACACACTGAATATTTAAATAACTGCCAATCACAACTCTCTTTTAGTTTCAGAGACTCATTAAATATCTCATGTGTAAAATCAGCTGCCAGAAACCTATTTTGACCTTAGTGTTAACATTTGTAGTGCACCACGTAATGTACTGTATACAGTATGTCTCTGTCATATGCCATTTGGTATGGGCTTCGTAAAAGTAGTGTTAATATTTGTGATGCAGCATCTGTTGGAATGACCAATGCAATGCACTTTCTTACTAAAATATTTGTGATTTGTGATCTTTTCAAATGATGTAGACACAACAACCAGACAGACACAGAGACAGACACTTAGACACCTAATCATTTTACATGGGTAAATCAAAAATTAAAGGCAATTTGAAAATGTTGCATTAACCACAATGGATAGCAGCTGACACAATACAACACGATCAAGATGGCTTATGAGTAGTGTGAATAAGCACAACGCAGGACTCTACCATTAGTCAAACTGAAGCAGTAGCATAGCCAGAAATGTTTTGGTGGGTGGGCATATATGAAACTAGGTGAGTGAAAAAAATTTTACCTAGATAATATGGTTTATAGCACTTGACCATGAGCAGCCGAATGAAGAAAAATTGGAAAACTTATTGCAATCGCCCATCCACACACACTTTTGGTTATACTACTGAGTTGAAGCCAAGTTCAAACAAACATGGACACTAGCTGCAGGACTGCATTATTGTTAAACAATGTTCCATAGTGAGATTTCTGTGGACAGAGGGAGTGAAACCAGTTAAAACTTACCAAAGGATGTTGGCTTGTGCAAACCAGTGAGCTGTTTGGGTACCCATCTTGCGCCAGCTTTACGATGCTCCAAGTCATCATGCATTATCATGCATATGCAGATCCATAGCTGATATCTAAATGGGCAGCAACAGCAGACAATAAAATCCATCGGTCATCTCTGTTAAAGGCATTCACTATGTTGATGTGGTCTTGTTTGCACAATGTTGATGGCTGACCAGATTGAGCTTCATTAGTTACACTTGTTCTTCCTGCTTTAACTCTTTCTACTAATTCATAAACTTTTCCTTGAATTATACTATTTTCACGTCCATACTGAGCCAACATCCTTTGGTGAATTTCAGCAGGTTTGAAAGAAATCTCACTGCGGCCCATTATTCAACAATGGTGCAACCCTGCAGTGGAGTGCCCATGTTCATTTGTCCTTGGCTTTAAACAGAATAATGTCAGAGTGCTGTGCGGTGTGTTTTCAAACTGCCCATAAGCCAGCGTGAAAGTGTTACTACAACAGCTTCCATCTTCTGCGATTACCAATTAATTTTCAAATTGCCTTTACTTTTTGATACATCCTCATACTAAGGTGGATATTATAGAGAGAGAGATTGGGAGTGTGCACTGATACTCATCACATGATGAACCACCTCAGCATCCCAAATTAGGACTCAAGCACAGCCATGCAACATTTAGAATGGTTCATTTAGTTAAAATGAAATAGTATGAAGTTTTTTTTTTTTTACAGTGGCTAGAGTACCAATCCTCCCACCAATCCCTGAGTTTTCCCTGCAAGTTGGAGGACCTGCTTTCAGGGCTGGATGCAGGTTAATGTCATACCCAGGATGAAGCAATTGCAGGATAAGAGCCTTGCTCAAAGGCCCAATGGAGTGGAATCACTTCTGGCATTTATGGGATTCAAACCTTGCAATTGCTGGAGCAGATCCCTAGCCTCAGAGCCACCACTCCGCCCATGCTCTGTGGATATTACACATACTGTATAATTTTATCTATTCAGGTATTAATTATTGAAACCATGTAATTCACTTTAGGGCCACCAGAATTAAGCCTATCCTAGCAGCATCGGAAGAAGACAGAACACTTTCTTGGACACAAATAATGTTACATCTCAAAAATGACAAAAAATAACATTGAAAATCACAATGTCAGCAGTCAGAACCAAAGAAATTTAGCTACCCTAATGGAAGACACTGATGAACAGAGACATATTACATAATTTAGGGAAACATACAGATCACTCCAGGCTATTCAGAGCCATTCCAGTTTAGACATCAGCCTAATTTTATTTTTTGACACTATGCAGAATGATTTTGATCATAATTTGGGGAACTACACACTAATTTTGCTGTGTGTCAGTTTTCAAAATCCTTATTTTGAGGTTCAGCAAAAAGATGACAACACATAAATCTGTAAGGCAGATGTTATGTGCTTGTTTTGTTAGTCTGTTCTTTTGGGGAAATATTTGACACAGTATGAAAAAGAAAACTCTCAGACCCTCTTTTTTATAAAATGATTTTTCTTTTTTCATAAGCTGCTCTTTTTATGGAACTCTCTTTGTCATATTTTAGTGATGGAAGTGCTTTAGGGAATGTTTCTATGAACTTTGTATTATTTATTCCATTATTGTTATATTTTCCTTATTTTTATTATTTATCATTACATTAATTTTGTGCTTCCATGTTGTTTGCAATTCTTACATTGATTTATAATCTGGATCATTATTGCATATGACATCATTAAGCGCACACTATAAAGGAGGTTAGTTCACAATACCGGACATTCAAGCTTTTGGACTGACAAAATAACAAAGAAAATCTTTGCAAATGTATTGTTGAGGATGCCAGGGGCCACGACCCGGCCGGGACGCCTTGAAGGACCGGAAGTGGGCGTGTGCCCATCTGGGATCACGTGGGGGCCGCCTTCCTGGTTGCTTTGGGGGCCACGGGTTCAGGGCATGGAAGCCCCACCCTGTAGGGGCCCATGGTCACCGCCAGGAGGCGCCCCAATGCCTTGGGGACTTGTGACCTCAGCACTTCCGCCACACCAGGAAGTGCTGGGGGGAAGATTTGGAAGGACACCCGGAGAGCTTCCGGGAGAACAGCCGGCACTTCCACCACGCTGGGGCGTGGCCAACGAGGGAATGCCGGGAGCCACCTGGAGCTCATCCGGGAGAGAATAAAAGGGGCCGTCTCCCTTCATTCAGGGCTGGAGTCGGGTGGAAGAAGGACAAGGCACGAGAGAGGTGTGGAGGCAGCCCGAGAAGAGGCATTTGTGTGGCCAGGACTGTGTGTTGGGGTTTGTGCACTTTTGGACTGGGTCTTAGTGACCATTAATTGTAAATATTATTGTAAATAAAACGTGTGGTGGTGAAGAACAACATGTCCGCCTGTCTGTGTCCGGGTCGGCTCCACAGTATTTATACTTAAAGAGAGGATACTCCAGTTACATGTTCGACATTTTTGCTATGTTAATTTTGTTTTTTTATGCTGGCTTCTAAAACATCTTTCTAGCTTATTTTTTTAGTTCTTCTCTGCATGCTTCCTAATAGCAAACCCTTTTCTACTTCAACTACTGTACGTGTCTCAGTAGTTTGTCCCAGAAAATAAGTTATATGAATATGACTTGTGGTTGAAATGTGTGATACATAAAAATGCTAGCAATTCCCAAATGTATTCCTGCAACACATCCTCACTATTAATAACAACATATAATGATGTGACAAGTTTACTTTATGTTAAAAGTTTCCACTTTCTTAAAATATCTTCCCACACTTCTGCCCACAGATGGAGAGAAGTTGACAAAAACACAAAAACAAGCGTGTTATCAGGAACTAGCAGCAACTTGGTGACTTAAATCACAACCTCAGGGGACTAAGTCAGGGTCCCAGTTTCTCTGGGATTCAGGTTAACTGGTGACCCTAAATAAATCTGCTATGTGTGATTATGGGCATATGCTTGAGTGCTTTCTCCAATATTCTCACATCTTATCATGGACAGCAAATTATAAATCATGAATTTATTTCAGACTTCAGTGAGGGCCTTCAGCCGAAAAAAAGAATCCTTAAATATCACAATCTTGTGGGCACCCAATCAACCTGGGCAATCTTAAAAAATGGCCGCTAAACCAGCAGGGAGAGAGGGGGAGAGAGAAAGAAAGAGAGAGAGAGAGAGAGAGATTGAGAATCCATTTGCCATAGACAAGTGTATAATTATGTATAGTAATGACCTTAAAATGCTCTTAGAGTTGTGAATCTGTAAAATGAAGAATAGTGCATTCTAAACAGAGCCTGCATGAGTTGTACTGTTGGTCTCAAAAGGAATGAATATCATTAACTCATGTGTTATATGGCAGCTTAATAAGAAAAACTCCAAAGTCACCTCTGAAACATTTACACAGTATATTGTGCAAAATGATCTAAGGTGATGCCAAGCTAGAGCTAGAGATCTTTTTTCTGAGGAACAGGGCAATAAATATTAATATGTCTATATAGTGAAAACATTGTGATATAATATTACTATGTGTTTTCTGATTAAAGATCAGCACTAAGCCAGTAAGAAGTGGCCATAGTTAAATTGAGAGGATGATCTGAAGATGGAGGTCGAAAAACAAAGTCAAAATGTGTGGCTGAGTGGCTGAAACCAAAAGATCTAACCAGCCAAAGTGCCAAATGATAATCAGAGTTTATAGCAGACAGAAATGACAGAAAGGAGTTTTAGCGAGGAGATTGCACATCTAATGACTGCTTGAATGATTCTCAGGAGTTTTTACCTACAAACTTGAATACTGTGTGCCTTGTGCTGTCACAAGATATACAGTAGGCGCTCAAGAATGACCATAAGCTGAAATGAACATGGCAATCAGATGATGACAATGCTGCACCTTCACTATAAGAAGTCATGAGTGCTCGGTCAAACAAAATGGAGGCAGGAAAGTGATGGGAAACAAAACTCAAAAATGGCAGCATGAGCATCATTAAAATATAAAAATGTTGATTTTAAATCAAAAGAAAATGAATAAAAAAGACAAAATATGCATGAAATCTTTATTAAATAGTTCAACAATTCAAAAACTATAACATACATCTCTTCCCATGGTGTATACTCCAGATGCACCCATTAAACTTTCTTGGGTATCAAGGGCCATCAATGTCATGGAAGGGACCCAGGTCATGCCCTCAGGCACTTAACCATGCTAGTCCACTGGGTAATAAACTGCAGAATCTTGAGAACCTAAAACGGTAGAAGCTTTTAAATGTTTTGAAATCTAATACTCTTTATTACTATTAGAAGGGGTTGGACCTTTTTTCTATATTGACCAAAATTTACAGGTTTCAATCTAGAAACATGAATTGTGGGATGCATTCTAAAATATTCACGGAATGCCAGTTTGTATAAGACAGGTTTGACATGTTTCAGAACAGAATATGGGCGATGTACCTAGGAGCCAAATTATGGGAAGGATCTCTTAGGCAAATGTCTTGCCACCCACTGCCCAGCTCCATACTTTGGAGCCTTTTTAATATCAGTGTTCCAGAAATTGTTTGGCAGAGAATTTCACCTTCTGCTGGATCTCCAGGATCTGTTTGCATGTCTCTTGTAACTTAGCAAGATTCTCTGTCAGACTATGAGTAGACCATGAATTTGGTTGTGTCTCAAATACAGAAGATTTCTATTTGCATTTGTATTTCATTTAATCACTGTCACCATTATAAAGAGTGGACTTTATCTCCTACTGAGCACACATCTTTATCTTTAGCATTATAAGCCCCCCTAGGACAAAGCAGTGTAATGAGGACCCTACCTGTACAGCCACTCAGCAAGTAACAACATACATAGATTAGCATGGGGCCCCTATGCTCATGGGGCCTCCGTGCAACTGCCCAGTGTACCCATGTGTTAAGATGGCTTTGCATACAATACGTGTACGTTTAGTCCATCCATATTGTGAGGCCAGAACTAGTTTTCCATATCAGAACGAAAATCTCAAGAAAGTCTTTGAAGGACGTAATGTCACTCCTCTCAAGTTGTGAGATACATATTGATCAGAGAGTGGCTTACAGGCTACCAGTGGCTTCTTTGAATTTCCAAAACAAAATTGGGTACTCTCATCTTGAGTTTGTCAGGTATGATTTCGGGCTTTTTCTGTGTTACAATGGCCATTTTACATTTTTCATCTGAGTAATCAGGAAGTGAATCTGTGTGTATAGTTTTGTAAGAAGGACTGCAAAACCTTTATAGACAATAAGAATGAGGGAAAAAGTGGTCAAATAGTGGCAAGAGAATAATCCACTGCATGACATTTCTACTGAGAAATATCACAAATACTGTAGGTTTTCAAAGAAGAAATAGTAAGGAATATTACATGTTTGTGCTTCTGACAGATTGACATGATGTAAGTAAAGTCTTGCATAGCAATCTTATCTAAATAAAAAAAAAATAGATAAGCAAAATATCACATCATTCTCCACAATTTCAGATTACGTGGATAGTTTGAGTTTCACTCTGTGGTCTTTCCACACAGCCTCGGAGGAGATTGTTCAAAAGGCCTCAGACCTTCATAAAAATTCATAGTGTATACCGGCCTCAGATCAGCTAGCAGTACAAATGACTTATGCCAGAGTGCTAAGATGTCACATGAGCGACTAGAGCATTTACTTCAGTATTGCATTACTTACATCTAGAGGAAAAAGAGAGGTGGGAAGCATTGAGGTAAATACAGTAAACTGATCTAGTGCTAAAAAATAAACAGGAGAAAGCAAGATCACAGTCAAAAACCCAGGAAAGAGTTCAAAGCACAAAAGAACTGTAGTCAAAACATACAGCAAGAGAAGATGTTTAAAAGTAGAAGCTAACGTAATAACAACTTTCAAAAATATGTGTGTTAAAAGGGTTCCTTAAATGCTAGAAGGCATAATTTTAAAATTATATAGTTGAAATCACAGCACTGCTTAACAAAAGTAAACAAGAGACAGGTGCTTCACTTAACACCATCAGAACAGTTGGTAGTTGGAGCTTCGAAACTGCTTTGGACAAAATTGAAAGCAAAACTCAAAAACAGGACTTCTGTTGAAATTTAACCATTCTTCTGAACAATATATATCTTAAACATATTCAGATTTTGCATAGATAGGTATGAAAAAATACAGAGATGTTCTCAGTTACATCCTCTAAATATTCAGGAATTTTTAAATGTACTTTGTTTCCTTTTTAAAAAGCAAAATCTATTGTGCTGTAACAGAAGGCACATTTGCACCTTTGGTTGCTTGTGTAATAGAATAAGTTATATCATACAGCCTTATATTATCTCTATTTTTCATCATATTTAGTGTTGAATCAATGCAACACAAGAATTCAGTCATAGAAAAATAAAGTGAACACCACTTGGTTTGGGTTCTTTGATTTTTTTGAACCTGTAGCAGGAATTGGCATACCTTAAAATACAGCAATGGCAATTCTCAGCGTGTGTGCTTCCAATTCAAATGAGTTCATTGTTTCACTTGGGCTAGCTTGGCATGCCTTGAGATGCTCTGTCTATCTGGCTCTTTCAAACTAAAAGACTGCTACCAACTCCAATAATCATTTTATGAGAAAAGGCATGCTGCATAGGAAAGCATACAGTTGTCTCATGGAAAAAAGAATATATCTTCTGTATTATGTAACATGTTGTATTAAAAAGTTTGCATGTACTGTATGATGAAAAAGTCTGAAATACAATGCCATTGTGTCATCCATCCACCAGAGGGTACCATATGTTGATATAAAACAAATCATGTGTGAAATGAGAGTTCGGTTTAAGTGTATGTCATCAGAATGTAGGCAAAAAGTTGAAAAGGAGAGAACATATCTTTTTTCCCCTGTCACACACGTGCGCATGGGAGGCAGCTAAAGGGCTTGAGTGAAGGCAGTTCTGAGGCATGCCGGGATGTGGCAGAGTGCACTGACTCTTTTTCTCCCTTTCCTGTAGACCATTCCCGGGAGATTCCACCTGGCTCTCTTGACGTCACTTCCGGGACCGAGCCAATGGAAGTAGACCTTACCAGCTCCGGCCCCTCTGATGTCACTTCCGGGCTACATCCAATGATTAAAGAACACGTGCCCGATCCTTATGACCTCACTTCCTGTCTTCCCCTTTAAAAGCCTGCCCTTTTTCCCCTTTTCCCTCAGTCTTGTTCTGGACTCAGTTGTATGCACATCAGTGCGGTGTATTTGATAAAAAACGACTTTGCAGCCAGGATACCATATTATACGGGTGGCTGCCCCAAACCTTTATCTGTTTATGTCTCATTTTTGTGACACCCCATATAGTGCACATATACCACAAAAGTGACCATTGAACCTGCAAGTGAAGCTAGAGAGACAGTCTAATTCAGCAGCCAAACTGCAGTGATGTAACTTCTCACATCTCAAGAACAAAGAAAAAGTAGATTGTACTATTGTATTGTATTTCTGAAGTGGCAATGATAGATTGGCCATCTGCCTCTGTGAGTGAATTACTTGTGTTCTGTTTTGTGCATTGTATTTACCCCATTTGTTTGACACCCATTGCATGCCCAACCTACCTGGAAGGGGGTCTTTTACTGAATTGTATATATATTGTCACACATGTGCGTTTTGGAGGCAGCTCGGGGGTCTAACTAAGATTTAATCGCCGTGGCAGGGGCTAAATGAGTGGACTAACACTTCTTATTCTTCCCCCTTTTTCAGATCCTCTGAAGAGAATATCCACACCTAATCTTCCTCTTCCTGTTCCTCACCACGCCCATGATGACCTAATTTCTGGCAATTACCTCACTATCCCGCCTCTTACTTTTTTGGGGCTATTTAACAATCTGCATAACCTTTATTTTCAGTTTTTCTTTTATTGGAGACTCAGTCAATAGTGATAACTCTGCAGAACAGCAGTTGAACTTTGTTGATTTCTGTACAATATATGGGGTGGATCCCCTCAAAACTTTTTCTGCCTTTGTCTCTCTTTTACTATATATATATATATATATATATATATATATATATATATATATATATACTGTATATATTTACTGTATATATATAAATATATATGCATAGATCTGAATTACAATCTGATTATTTGGGTGCTCACCTACCAGGTAAGGCTTGTGGTTGGTTGGCCAGTTGGCAAACATCTGCCATGCCACCTCAGTTGTGAGAAGTAGAAAGTACACCTGACGAGCTCAAAGTAAGGTGAAAGACATGTCGCGTACTCTTTGCATTTTTGGCAGGTAGTATATAATATATCTATGATCAGGATATACAGTGCATCCGGAAAGTATTCACAGCGCATCACTTTTTCCACATTTTGTTATGTTACAGCATTATTCCAAAATGGATTAAATTCATTTTTTTTCTCAGAATTCTACACACAACACCCCATAATGACAACGTGAAAAAAGTTTACTTGAGATTTTTGCAAATGTATTAAAATAAAAAAAATTGAGAAAGCACATGTACATAAGTATTCACAGCCTTTACCATGAAGCTCAAAATAGAGTTCAGGTGCATCCTGTTTCCCCTGATCATCCTTGAGGTGTTTCTGCAGCTTAATTGGAGTCCATCTGTGGTAAATTCAGTTGATTGGACATGATTTGGAAAGGCACACACCTGTCTATATAAGTTGACAGTTCATGTCAGAGCACAAACCAAGCATGAAGTCAAAGGAATTGTTTGTAGACCTCCAAGACAGGATTGCCTCGAGGCACAAATCTGGGGAAGGTTACAGAAAAATGTCTGCTGCTTTGAAGGTCCCAATGAGCACAGTGGCCTCCATCATCCGTAAGTGGAAGAAGTTTGAAACCACCAGGACTCTTCCTAGAGCTGGCCGGCCATCTAAACTGAGCGATCGGGGGAGAAGGGCCTTAGTCAGGGAGGTGACCAAGAACCCGATGGTCCTCTGTAGAGAGAGGAGAACCTTCCAGAAGGACAACCATCTATGCAGCAATCCACCAATCAGGCCTGTATGGTAGAGTAGCCAGACGGAAGCCACTCCTTAGTAAAAGACACATGGCAGCCCGCCTGGAGTTTGCCAAAAGGCACCTGAAGGACTCTCAGACCATAAGAAACAAAATTATCTGGTCTAATGAGACAAAGATTGAACTCTTTTGTGTGAATGCCAGGCGTCACGTTTGGAGGAAACCAGGCACCACTCATCACCAGGCCAATGCCATCCCTACAGTGAAGCAAGGTGGTGGCAGCATCATGCTGTGGGGATGTTTTTCAGCGGCAGGAACTGGGAGACTAGTCAGGATAAAAGGAAAGATGACTGAAGCAATGTACAGAGACATCCTGAATGAAAACTTGCTCCAGTGCGCTCTTGGCCTCAGACTGGGGCGACGGTTCA
Organism: Polypterus bichir lapradei; assembly: GCA_026402145.1. NCBI lineage: Eukaryota > Metazoa > Chordata > Cladistia > Polypteriformes > Polypteridae > Polypterus > Polypterus bichir. The sequence goes on from JANRMT010062822.1 coordinate 21,928,164, forward strand.
TCTTTCAGTAGGACAACGACCCTAAGCACACAGCCAAGAGCCAAAGGAGTGGCTTCAGGACAACTCTGTGAATGTCCTTGAGTGGCCCAGCCAGAGCCCAGACTTGAATCCGACTGAACATCTCTGGAGAGATCTTAAAATGGCTGTGCACTGACGCTTCCCATCAAACCTGATGGAGCTTGAGAGGTGCTGTAAAGAGGAATGGGCGAAACTGGCCAAGGATAGGTGTGCCAAGCTTGTGGCATCATATTCAAAAAGACTTGAGGCTGTAATTGCTGCCAAAGGTGCATCGCAAAGTATTGAGCAAAGGCTGTGAATACTTATGTACATGTGATTTCTCAATTTTTTTATTTTTAATAAATTTGCAAAAACCTCAAGTAAATGTCATTATGGGGTGTTGTGTGTAGAATTCCGAGGAAAAAAATGAATTTAATCCATTTTGGAATAAGGCTGTAACAAAACGAAATGTGGAAAAAGTGATGCTCTGTGAATACTTTCCGGATGCACTGTAATACTCCGATCTACACTCTGTCAAGTAGGTGAACCAACCACCATGGCGCAACACTGGTGTTGGTGTCTGAGGTTCGATCTCCGAAAGAGGAAGCAAAAGTGCATACACCTTTGAGCCCCAAGTAGGGTGAAACATGTGTCATGTACTCTTTGCATATTTGGCAGGCACTATGTATAATGTGGTTGAGAAAGGAACTGCAAGCCACCACTGGAAAATGTTGTTTAATTCCAACCAAAATACATGGGAAAACTTAACAAAAATGTAGGGCTGCTATGTGCCCCAAAAGAAAGAACAAGATTTTTGTCAGGCTAAGTTATAGAAAGGCTATCAGGAAGGAATTCTGTCCTGCGATAGGTTCTGAACACCTCCTTCCAGCAGGAGCAGGATTTACAGCTCAGGTACTGGAAGGGCGTTGTTTTTGAGCTGATGAGGGAACTACATTGGAGAATGTTAGTATTGGCGCCTCCTCTCAACCCATAAATATAACAAGAAAAAAAAGATTCAGGAGCATTTTTTGTAATCATAATTATTATTATTGTTGCTATTATGTTACCCAACTGCTTTCAGTACCTGATTCTCATGATATGACAGGAGCTGGTGCAAGGCAGGAAATAAATCTGGATAGGACGCCAGGTTATCTTAGGGCACTTTGATATTTTTTAAACTAATACAGAAATAATTTAATTTTTAGATTGATCATCAAATGAATATAGTGGAGAATCTGGAGTGACTGAACCCAATTTTTGGACCTGTGAAGGCAGTAGAACCCACTGCATTCCTGGAGTATTGTCTATGTGTATAGGGTCTTTAATGTGACAGAGTATAATGAAATTCTCACTTACATGTGCTATGTTTTTATTAAAATATTATGTCCTTTACTTAAATACAATATTTAAAAAGTCTTTGTGTGCAGTGTTTTATGTTGTTTCCTTTTTCCTAATTTGTTATTAAAATTATTTATATTTATATGTAAAAGCTTTTATTTGGCACATGCTTTTACCAAAGTAGGTTATAAATCATAGATATGTTCATAGCGATCCTTACAAGTTTTAAAATGGGAAAGGAATAAAAGTGGTATTTTGCACACATTGTGAAATTTAAAGATCCTTTAGTCAATTTATAGACCTGCTTTAAGGCACTCGAGCCTGCATGGAATCCACAGTTATATCCCTTGGATGTTACCCTGAGCAGGACAGCCGTCAGCTAAGGACAGTATACAGTAATAAAGAAATACTTGCATATCTTAGGAATGCTGTTAGCTAATCACAGATTAACGTGTGTTTCTCAAAGCTGACATTTACGTGGGCCTTAGCTAATAAATTGTGCCAATGAAAATAATAAACAATAAGTAATAACAAACTAAATTACATTTGAAAAAGCACACAAGAGAAAATTGCAGAAATGAAAAGGAAGAATATTTCCGCCAGTTCCTGTCATATCGTCGGGATTTCATCCGTCAGTACAGGAGATGAAAGTATGCCCTAAGGAAAATAAAAAGAGAGTCAGATTGTTGTGTTGGAAGCAGTGAAGGCTGGGGGTTACAACACAATAACCAGATTACTCAGTGTGGCGTAAAAGGGAAGCCCGCAGCCATCTAAGCCTGCCTTTACCAATCAGAGCTGCTCCGGAGTATGGGTCATCTCCAGGCATAAGGCCTAACCAACAAATACAAAATAGATTGTGCTTGTCATGAAGAATCATTTCTGCTTATGAGTGCATCTCTTATTATGGCTTGTCCACAACATTTCTGGTTCACTGATTGTCACAAACATGATCTTTAGGTCAGGAGGAAGCTAATTTTCCTCATCATGTCTAGACGCAGTACGCAGTAGCCTTCTAATTGTACTCGGTAGCTTGATGAGCTGTGAACAATGCCCTCTGCTAGCTACAATTGGAAATTAAAAAAAATAACTGGTGAGTCAGAATACTTGATTACAGAGCATGGCTCTTGTTAATTGGAACCCATTGTTTTTATGCCAAAAAAGTTAAAAGAATCATTATGATACTAATGATACATACCACTTTTTATAAAAAATAAACAATTAGTTACATGAGTGGTTGTATATTGAAGGGCATTTGAATTTTTATTACAATGAAGGCATGGAAATCTTAAGAACATGTTGATAACACTGATGTAATTACAGCTGCATGTTCTAAAACCTTCTAGCATCCTACTAGTGATGTTCTATGCAACCTATAATGTTTGCAGAGGAGGGCAGCACAGGATGTTCTTACAGAATGAACAGTATAATTATATAAGTGTTCACACTTTGTAACAGTATGCATCTGGCAATAAAGGAAACCACATACATTACAGCTTTTACTGTGAAAAATACACTAACAGTGATTTTATTGCTATCTCTATGCTGCAGAGACGTACATTTGATTCTCAGCTGAGTCATTGTCCATATGAACTTTACACACTTTCCCAGTGTACATGTGAGTGTTCACTGAATTAAATATCCACTCTAAATGAGTGTGGTATAAATGGGTATCGCTGTATATGTTGGGCTTTCCAAGATCTGAAAAGTGGGTCCCAAAAATATATACAGTGGACGATTGGATTTGATTTATTAATTTGTAAATATTTATATCAAGCACATTTGTAAGGTATTCCAAATAAGAATAACTAGAAAATACAAAAGGTACACCTGTTGCAGCTGCACTTCTGCAGCATTAAGTACTCAGATTTTACATTGTTTTATACACAGATCTAATCATTGCCAGATCACTAGCCAACACATTTTACGGAAAATTTTGTTTCCTATACAATTGTTTGAGAAGCCAATAGATTTTTACATGCTGCACATAAATATGTATTTGTAATTTCTGTATCACATCGGGTTTTCCAAGAAAACTGCAATTAAGCATTTGACATTGTAACGTCTCCAGTGGCATAGGCCTACGCTACGATTTTGAAATGTAAGCAACATGAGAGAAAACTAGAAATGTTTTGCTGCAGATTTTCATTTGTAGTCACTGTCCAATGCTTCTCGTATCAGTGTCCCACAACATTCTCCCAGCATAGACAAACTCCACTTTCCGTGGTAGTGTTTTTCCATTTTGGCCATACCTTGGTGAAACCTTTTACCACATTTGTCACTAACAACGCCAAGGTTTGCTGGGAAGAAGTCCAAGTGGGAATGAAGAAAACGTATCTCCAGTGACAGTGACATGTTACAGTTCATTGACTTGTATGCCTGGAGCAGACTTTCAACCTGTTCAACATAGTTTGATGCCTTGTTTGATACCAAGAAATTTAGAAATGTCATCCTTGAGGATTGTCTATTCAACATGTTCGACACCCTTCAGAAGCCCATCAAAGTGACTATTCTTTATCAACTCCAAGATCTGTGAGCCAACAAAAACACCTTCTTTTATCTTGGCATCACTGATAAATGGAAACATATGTCACAAATATGCAAAGGCTTCACTTTGCTCGTTGATTGCCTTAATAAAGTTTTTCATTAGCCCAAGTTTGATGTGCAAAGGTGGAAGAAATATGTTCTTCGGCTCAACCAGAGGGTCAAGGGCAACTTTTTTCTCCCCTGGGATCAGTTTCCTGCATGGTGGCCAGTCCTTTATCAAGTAATGTGAATCTCTTGCTCAGCTGTCCTACTTGCAAAGAAAACAACAGTACTTGGTGTATCTAAGCTGCATACCGAGAAAAACTGCAACAACCTTCAGATCGCTGCATATATTCCAATTATATCTCAAGTACTAAATGTGTTTCAGCAGCAGCTGCATGTTCTCATATTTTTTGTTCATATGAACAGCATGTCCAACATGTATGGAAGGGCAGATATTTACATGGAGCAGCAAAACAGCCTTCAGTAAGCAGTCGCCATTCTGTTGGATCATGAGAGCCGAAAGCAATCCATTGACGTCACTGCAAAAGGTCAAACTATCAACTTGTCTGAATTATTTTGTCAAATCTTCAAGACAGTGGTAAAATAAAGAAATTTTTGTACCTGGTGACAACAGGTTCCATTCTTACATCCTTGAACCATGCAGTTCTGTCTGACTTTTCGATAAATCCAAATTTCTGACAAGATCGTTCAGCTGTACCTGAGAAATTAAATGAGGATCTCTGGATCTCAAAAACCTTGCATGATGGGAAATTTTTAAAGTTAATTCTGTGATCAGCATCACAAAATCTGTCTAGCACACAAGAAATTATGAAGGAAACAAAAACCTATAAACCATTGATCCACACACAGTTTCATCAATGCTTCATATTTTCCATATAACAAATTATCATTTATTAGAGTGGGGTGGAGGAACAACAAGAAAATGCAGACAGTGAGCAGCAAAGTTTCGAACACCATAAAAATACAGATAAGCTACAAAAACAACTGGGTAAAAAAGCCAAAACTAAAAGTAAAATAAATAAATAATTAAAAAAGAACTTGCCAAAATCGCTAGTTTTCCCATTGCTGTATCAAAAAATACAGCTCAGATGATTCCAGAGCACTTGGCTTATCCTTAAATAAAATAGGTGCCATCACTACATGTAAGAAGGATCTTAGCTGTAATAATTTTAGTTATTATGGTTTGTGTAATTTTGGGTTTTTGAACTGAAGTTAACGTTTGCATTGTTTTTTATTTTGATCTTAAGTAAGAAGTTGATATTGGCTAGCGTCTTGTCTTTACAATTTACTCGATTCTGTTAGAAGCATCATATGACTTTCTTCATTGCATTAATGATGTCATGGTTTTGGCACTACCAATATGAAATGGTTTTAGTATACGCTATCCCTTGATGGATAAAACAATGGTTGGTATTGCATAGTTAGCTTATTTCCAAGTACAGTGGAACCCCGGTTCACAACCATAATTTGTTCCAAAACTCTGGTTGTAAACCGATTTGGTCGTGAACCGAAGCAATTTCCACCATAGGATTGTATGTAAATACAATTAATCCGTTCCAGACCATACGAACTGTTTGTAAACATATATTTTTTTAGTTTTTAAGCACAAATATAGTTAATTATACCATAAAATGCACAGCGTAATAGTAAACTAAATGTAAAAACATTGAATAACACTGAGAAAACCTTGAACAACAGAGAAAACTAACACTGCAATAGTTCGCGCTATAGTGCTAGGAACTGCTTGCTAAAAACACTTTTTTTTAATGAGTTTTAAGCACAGGGAAAAAAATGAACATTTGAAAAATCCGTAATTTAATAAACCACCAAGAAGAGTAACATTGACACAATGCACGCTATGAACCGATCGCTGTAAACAGAACTGAAAACAAAACCAAGACTTTTCGACCTTATGCGTCCAGCCCTCCCTCTCTTGCTCGCTCTCTCTGTCTTTCGTGTGTGTGTGTGTCTCTCTTTCATGAGCCTGGAGCGCCTGTGTGTGTCTTTGTCTAGCGCGCTCCTGTGTGTGTGCCTCTCTTTAGCGTGCGCCTGTGTGTGTGTGTGCCTCTCTCACGCGCCTGTGTGTGTGTGT
>JANRMT010062822.1:21934147-21985615 GCA_026402145.1 Polypterus bichir lapradei
GCGCCTGTGTGTGTGTGTGCCTCTCTCACGCGCCTGTGTGTGTGTGTGCCTCTCTCTCGCGCGCCTGTGTGTGTGTGCCTCTCTCTCGCGCCTGTGTGTGTGTCGCGCTGTCTCTCTCATGCTCGCTCGCTCGCTGCACAGGAAATGCACTGGGAGAGACTGAACATGTACAAACCGAAAGGGAAACTGGCTTGTTCGTATACCGAGTGTGTGGTCCTGAATGGAGGCAAAAGTTTGGTGAACTTTTTGGTTGTAAACCGATTTGTACGTGTACCGAGATGTTCGTGAACCGAGGTTCCATTGTATGCCCTAGTTCTAGGTTGATGATTGGATTCCTGACTCTTGTTTACATCCTTAATTTTTATTTTTTGTTTTACACTTTGGCTTTTTAATTCTTGGTTCATTTTAACTTCCTGGTTATGACTTTGTTTTTCACTCAAAGCTACTTCATGGGTACATTATTATCTCCTGGTGTTTTGCTATTCACAATAATCCTCAGACAATTTTTTTTTTATTAATACTAGCAGTCTGCAGGTGATGTAATAAACAAGCCACACAAAAATGTTAAAAAATAAACAAAATCCATCCATCCATTTTCCAGCCCGCTATATCCTAACTACAGGGTCATGGGGGTCTGCTGGAGCCAATCCCAGCCAACATAGGGTGCAAGGCAGGAAACAAACCCCGGGCGGGGTGCCAGCCCACCACAGGGCACACACACACCCACACACTAAGCACACACTAGGGACAATTTAGGATCACCAATGCACCTAACCTGCATGTCTTTGGACTGTGGGAGGAAACCGAGCACCTGGAGGAAACCCACATTGACACGGGGAGAACATGCAAACTCCACGCAGGGAGGACCCAGGTAGCGAACCCAGGTCTCCTTACTGCGAGGCAGCAGCCCTACCCAGTGCGCCAAACTAAAATTAAAAAAAAAAGTTACAATTTCTGTCTGAATCATAAAATGTTGATAATGAAGTGAACTAGTGTTTGGGAAGGTATTTATTCATAGATACAGAGGACTTAGAGCAGGATAGAAAAAAAATCTTCCTTGTTATTATTGTTAAGAGATTGATCAGTAGCACAATGGTGTAATTGACTAAAAAAAATAGCAAACAAAAAAAGCAGCAGGAGGAAATGGAGGTAATGGATAGGATCACAACTGATGCAAAACAAACTTAAGAGAATAGTTAAGCAGGAATAGTGATTAATAAATAAGAGTCAAAAAGGTATTAAAACATGAGAAATACCTGAGACAAGACAACTTGAAAGAAGTAAAAGAATCAATGAGAAGTTAAAAGTTAATGTGAGAAGTCTTTTTAATTATACTTGTAATTAGAGTAGAACAAAATGAGGGGACTGTAAAGTAATTGCAGCTGTCTAGCAATGACAAGTAAGAGGTGTGTTTTATAGCTGAATGGAACTTTAAGTCATGCACCTGAATATCCACTGAAATGTTTTAGGTAGGCTAAAAAACTACCGTATATACTCGCATGTAAGTTTGGTCTTGAAACCCGAAAAATCGATCATAAAATCAGACCACGACTTATACGTTCGTTCAAAAATATGACACTTGATTTTTTTTTTTTACATCTTCTTGTTTCCTCCAGTCCTACACTAGTTTGTCAGACACATCAAACTTTGTTGCAGAAGCACAGTTACCAATTTCTTTCACCACTTCAACGACTTTTAAGTTAAAACCAGCTTCATATTTTCTTCTGATCAAACGCTCCATCATAGATAAGGGATGCTTTTACTATACGAGAAAGGTGTATGCAGGTGTGAGATACAAAAAACACTAAATAGTGCAAACGTCGCTTTGGAATACCAAAGGGTTTCTGTATGTACAACATAGTACTATATTGGTGATGGCCCTATCCATAACGATTTTAAATATTATTATTATTATTATTAGTAGTAGTAGTAGTAGTAGTAGTAGTAATAGTAGTAGTATTTAAAATCAGTTTTAGGTAACTTCCCACAATGTGAGGTGCTGGGCTTCTTAACTTTTTCAGAGCCACACTAGCACTTATTAAAGCCTTCTTCGTCTCATACCTGTGGGTGTCTCTCCCTAGGACTGCTCATCAAGCTCCCCTGTCATTCCTTTAATTATCTTTCTAAAGTGCCTGTGCCCTGACTGATGTAGAGATTGTTTGTTTATAATTTGAAACTTTGGGCAGCGTTACTTTACACTAGCTTGAGTTGTAGAATGTCTCACCCTTAACAACTTGAATTAGTGGATCTCATTGCCAGATTGTATAACTAGGAATTGCAGGACATGACAGATTATACTGTACATCCCCTCACAACTTTTAGCACACTGTAGTGCCACACCACTGCATGCTTGCCAGTGCCGACACAGTGAATTCTTGTTCTTTTAGGTTGCTTGTCAACCTTTAGAAGTACATAATAGTTGTGATTCATGTGGCAGCTTTGCTGTTTTTATAGGCGCCCCTGCAGCTGACTCTGAAGCTGCTCATTTGCAAGATAGACTGCCAACTCATACTGTTGGTGATGCAATTGCAGGCTGATGCAACTTGTCAGCACCATCACATAGTCCTTCCTTAGAAGTCACTGTCCCCAGCAACCTCTTCCAGCTACTTGCAATGGCCCAATAACTCTTTGAGGTCTTTGTTTCCGCTGCGGTCTTGTCACTGGTGAGAAAGACATATCAGAAGAGGTTTTACACACTCCATTATCAGGTACATGTAGAATGGTTCACTGTCATGCAGTGTATCAGAAGTGTTTAACGTTGCATATCTATGCGATGATCTGTCCATCATATGTGGGCAGGTGAACCTTCTTGTGTGGAGATTCAGATGTATTTCTTGACTGTCTTCCTTCACTGAACTGATGCTGCAAATGGCATTCCAGATCTGATCTCAGGTTTGAGACTCTCCCTCAATGGCTGCTCTGTAACACCTCTGCAATCTTCCTTGATCTTTGTCCGTGTAAAGGCCCTGCTTTTCACTACTTACCTGAGGTCAGTGGCAGCTTGATCTACCACACTTACCTCCAGGTTCATGAGCCCAAATCTCTGCTGGAAACCATACACCCAGGCCAGTGGACCATAGGAGATGGATAAGCAATGGTAAAGCTGCAAAGGTAGCAGTCTCAGGAATCCTGCCCCTGATCTTCGATAGCCCAGCTCCCTCTTTCTTCCATTCTGGCTTTTATCATACATGGACAGCTGCACTAAAATGCAGAAGGATCCACCTCCTCCCTGCTCCTCAACTGTGTCAAAACAAGGAAAACTGAAAGGGGACCCCACCCCCCAGCTGTTCAAGTACGCAAAACTCTATATGGGATTGCACAAATCTTCGTTCTTCAAATGCGAGAAAAGCCAAGGGATACATCACCCTCCAGTGCTTTATATGTAACATAATTGTAGATCTAACACCATTATCACTAATAATTAATAAATCTGGCAGTGTCCCTGGTCATGGCCTTTACAGCATCAAGATGTTGACTGTTTTGACAGTCAATCAACAGGGAGCATCTTTTTTTCTGTACTCTGTTGTGTTGACACAAAGATAAGATGTTGAATAGATATTTATGCAGGTTCTAAAGTTACTGGAGCCTCTTTTTCAGTTGTGCATTCCAGAATACCTGTTTTCCTTCATTTAATGAATCCGATATTGCTTTCCATTGTTTTTTTGCTTATAGATTTGATTAGGGCCCTTCTTCATTTGTGGATATTGTATGCAATGTACTTCTGACTCAGTGTTCATTTTTTGCTGACTCTTAAATGCAGAGGAGCCCACCCCTACAACTTGCAGTATGACTGAAATGCCGGGGATGCGGAACAATTTGTGACTGGCAGTCACAATGCATCTCACAACTGTCCATGGTTGTGTAATGGAAGGCTGAGACTGAAGATTGCTGGAGAGTCATATAGTGAGAGAGGAAACTTTTTCCTTCCTCTCACTTCAAACACATTACACATACCGCATATTGTGGTAGCAATACAACAAAACTACGCATGGTGTGTTATTTGCTTTTAAGAGGATTAACAATGTAAAAAAATGGAAGGGAAAATTTTAAAGAAAGTAAACGTTATTCTAAATGCTTGAGAAAAACAAGGTAATGGCCACTTTATTTAAAACATTAGAGGACACTGATTTAAGAGAATTATTTCTGCAAAGACAGAACAAAGTCAATTAACATTGACCAAATTCTTGCTGTGGATTGGAACATGACGTAATCTAAATAAAATAACAAAGAATTTAAAGTTTAATCTTTAAAACTGAAATATACAAGACAGATTTGATGAATAATGTAGAGACTCTACATATACAGGTAGATAGTGATAGGCCTAGGCCCTAAATCCAAGTCATTGAGGCAGTGAGGTAGTAACCAAAGTACCACTCTGCTGTCTTGATTTGTTAGTTAGACATGTTATTGATTAAATGGAAATTGATTGTTTTAAGTATTTCATTGTTTTAAATGTTGATTTGCGTTGAAAAATGTTATGTTTTTCCACAAAAATTAATTCTCACGTGTCACACATTTGCACATGGGAGACGGTTTACAGACTTGAATGTGGTTCCCCATCGATCTAGGGACTGGCACTGTCCTCTGATGCTTCTCTCTTTTCTCCCTCTCCAGACTAGCAGAAGAACTTACCTCCTAATGCCACAATTTCTGCATCACCAGACATCAACGCATGATGAAGTCACTTCCAGTTCCGGTTACAAGATCCCTCCTCTTCCTGTTTTGTCAGCTATATATATCCAATGTATCGCATTGTGTGTCACTTCTGTTTTGTAACCCTGTCTGTAAAGACCATTGCCTTAACCCTACCAACTTTTCAATTATACGGGGACGGTTTCCCTCAACCTTTATGTATGTGTTTCCCTCTCATTTACACATGCTACATTTTTTCCTTTTTATTAGTATCAGGTGGGGCAAACCACAGCACCTCATCCTTTCTAAATTACTACTGGTTACAAATAATAAACCAATATGTAGTGGATGAAAGGTGCCATCAATGAATGAGGAGAAGACTAAAGTGCTACAAAAAGGTTTTTTATTAATAAACTGATAACACAAGGAAAGATAAACAAAAGGAAAACTGCCAAAAAGTACCAAAAGTACAAAAAGAGCAGACAAAAACAGTAAACCTGCTTAGCATCCTGACCCGAGTAATAGCTCTTTGACCCCTGTGTAATAAATAAGTTGCTTTGTGTTCACAGCCTAAATACAAAACACTCAGTTCACACCACCTGAAATGGACGCCACTTTGCCAGTTCGTGCCGCTCAGGGCGGGGCGATGCTTCAATTTGCCACCCTTCAACATATGTGAATATGTTAACTTAAGCTATTTAAATAGAAATTTTAAATGACATATAGAGAAAAATGAAGATAAATTTTGCATAGATTTATTCATATATAGAGAAACAGCAATAATTTTTCACATATAATTACTTATAAGCATCAACTAGACAAGAATATAGTATAGATGCACTGATAAGCTGTGTTCTAATTATAAGTTTAATATAATCACGTTGTGAAAACCAGAACCAGTGTAGTGCCGTGTACAAGTGATAGCTGGGGATGTTTTCTGCAAAGAGCAAGAACGCATTCGGATTGATAACTAAAACGAAATGATCAATTGTAAATTAATTGTTTATCTTCCTATAAATTATTATCTGTGTAATGTTTATGTTTATTTTTGTTATTGCCTCATTAATTTCAACTGCTGTGTCTGATGCTGTCACAGAATGACAGTCTGAAAATTATTTTTGAAGCATTTGTGGATAAAAATCAGAGAATTTTACTTTTTTCATTCATGAGTGATATTTTTCCAAACCCTGCTGCTTACACACAAGTTGTACTGAGACTTTTGGCCAATAATGCCGCCCCCAAAAATGTGCCACCCAGGGTGGACCGCTCCCTCCGCCCGCCCCTAGCTACGCCACTGTCCTGACTCCACCAACTATGACTGGAAGGGATTTTCAAACCTGAGATGGCTTTTCAGCTCACTTCAAGTATCCTTGGTTTTGGAGCATCAGGTCTGCAGCATCACCCAACAGATCCTGGTGCTCCCTCAACCAGAGATCTAATATCGGCCTACAGGGCTAGTATATCACGGCAGACCCTTAGGTGCCTGCTTTTGAGTGAGGCATACATAGACTAACTTGGTATCATGTGCACTCTAGTATACAGTTCTCTCTCTCTAGACTGGGGTTTCCTCTCTAGCATATCTCTCTAATTCTTTTCCAACACATAAAATACTCATCCCCATGGCAGAGTTTCTGACATGACACTAGCAAGGTTAGATACATTCTCCCTGAAAATACATCTGTCTAAATTAATTTTGTAACTGCTTAGCAGCACCCTGACGTGTATAGTTTCTGCCTTTACTGGTCAACCCGACACAGTATGTAATCAAAACAAAAGCAGGGATGAGATCTAATTGCATTTGGCAAATATCTTGTGCTTCCATTATAAAAACTGGAATTAAAGCTACAGAGCAAATTATGCATTCATATTCCAAACCCCTTTGTCTAGTTTGCGTTGATATTCTTTATTTCACCGAACACTTTCCTCACACACTGCACAAAAGAGGTACAACTTATTTTAGGTCATAAATTAACTGATGCAGAAATAAATCAGTCTAACTTAGGTGAGTGCCACCAAAATGTCAGTGAGAAATATGGCTAAATTAAGAAGAAACAATTACTTCTACAATATACTGTATAATGCACAGAAAGTTAGCTCTTTGGTGGTCTTTTTTTCTTGGTATGTCTTCATTTATGTTTACTAATGAGAGAAGAAATTACATAATTATATTTTGCAACATAATAATAGTTGGTTAAAACTCCAAGGCATTGTTTACATTCGCCGCCAAGGGGAGCCACACACATCGCTGCACAGAACCCAGGGGTGCATCATTCTTCATGAGCTCCAAGTGTAGTGCATCTGGATGAAACAGCCAAGAAATAAAGCTAAACAGACTTGCAGATATTTTCAAAGAGAGAACACCTATTGTGCTTTAGCTGCCATACAGTTGGGCCTAATTGCTAAGTTTTTTAGCTATGAATCCAAGCAAATCACTTAACCTGCTAGTGCTCTGAATGAGCAGCAATTGCAATAAATAAAGCAATGTTTGAAAATGTTTGACTATGTAAAAATAAAGATTGCTTGCACTGTACACTAGATGACATGTGACTCGGGTAACACATGAAATTTCAGGTCATCCGCTTTGATGAGGCTGAAAACCAAACAAGAGGATAATTTTTATAGAAAGGTGTATCTTAATATTCAAAAAGAAAGTACATATAATGACTTGGATTGCCCAGTACATATCACACGGGGTGATATTAAGGTTGCACAATGGGTGAGACTTAATATGGTGTTCACTGCACAGTGGCAAAGATGGCAATGTCCCATGAAGTGTTAAAAAACAGATAAAGCTGATCCCTGAAGTATCAGCCACAGGAAAATTCCTGTTAAACAGTCCAGGCAGGAAGTGTGGTCTAGCGGCAAAGGCACTGGACCTTAAACCACAGTTCAGCCTCTGCATTTACTTCCCTGTGTGCCCTTCGGCATGACGATTAAATCGCCTGTGCTGCAGCTGTAAAAATGTACAGTATATGGAAACAATTATACTATTGTTATGCATTTATAATGCTCCTTGGGTGGTGTTCACTTTACAAAGGTGATATGAAGTATATGTAAAATAAACATTGCTCCTTTCTTTCTAGGAACCAGAGTGAAAAGGATGAAGCCAAAAAAATGAAGATTTGCGTCAGAAAACTGACAAATTCTGTAAACAGAGCCTTGTAAGCCTATGGAGTTTACCAGGTTTCAACATCAGAACAAATACTGATGACTTTAAGGAAAAATTGATCTTATAGTTCATGTAAATGCAGCAGATGGGGTGATTCAATCAGTGTAAACCTTTGGAGACTTCCTTAGTTTAAGTGGTATCTGAAACATGTGTGTGCATTATTAACACCACTTAATCGAGTTCAGGGTCATGGAATTTGGATCCTATCACCAGTAGGACTGGGTGCAAAGCAGAAATTAACCTTGGAGTGTACACCAGTGAACTACAAGTAGCTAACTAAACATGAACCCCAGTAAGTACCCCTGTACCTACTTGTTTTTGCTCCAACAAATTCCTGCATTTTTGTGAACTCCCTTTACAATTAGAAGCTTGTTTTATGCTCTCAGTCTGTATTCGGAAATAACTGGTGCTGCTGCCTTTATTTTTTTAATATATACATATGTCAGAAGTGAGATGCTCTTTTAAAAATGGAGAGTATCTTGCCTGTAATTGTTCTATTATTTCTTTTGAATTCTTTTCATTACTTATTGAAATGACTCAGCAGACTAGGTGACTGCGTTGTTCATTCTGGCATTGTTCACTGACCATTTTGAAACAATTAAGGCCAAAATGTACAAAATTACCATGACATAGAACAATACAAAGAAGATAAAGAATTATTTTGTTCTTAATAATAACCGTATTTAACATATGGCTCTTAGTGTTTGAACAATCTGTATGACACACCACTATTGCAAGTTTTTGTTTTACAATCTTTAAACTCACAATAGGCTTCTTAAAAAATGTCTGTCCTTTCCAGTTTGAAAAGTAAAACACAGATAATTGGTTAACTGTTGGGGAAACCGTTCCTGTATAGTGTGTACAGCTCAGGCCAAGCAGTAGTGCTGAGGTACCGGTCGTATGCATACAAAGTACACGTTAGACAGAGAAACAGTTTCCAGAGGGACCTTTTATGGTGTGGAACGGGAAGAAGTATAGTCGTAGGGGAAATGAGGGTGACGGAGGTGAAGTGTGATGAAGCCGGAATTGCGGACATCAACGATGGACCGGAAATGAAGTCATCCCGGGGGATTGTAGATTGATGTGGAAGTACGTTGTTGGTAAGTCGTCCATTTATGTTTTGTTCGGCTTCGTATCTTTGTTTTTCCTGCTGAAAAAGAGAGAAAGGCGTCAATGCGCTGTCTACTAGTCCCCTCCTGTGGTTTTCCACGCTCTGTAGAGCCCATTGGCTTCCCCCTACTTGCTCATGTGTGACACCGGTCATTTGTCAATTGTTGTTAACCAATAAAGCCCAAATAAAGTTTGGACAAGATCGAGGGAAGACATTTTGGAAAAAGTGAAATATCTTGGTTCAGTCCACTGCTTCCCACTGGGGACTGCCTGTGGATCATAAAAATAGCAGCAATAACAAAAATAACAATATAATGTATTTATATAACATATTTTCATACAAGAATACAGCTCAAAGCACATTACAAATAGTTAAAAATTACAATAAAAAAACAAATAAAAATTACAAAAAAAAAAATGTCTGATGATAAATGTAAATTCAATTTGTATTTGAATTCCGATAGTTTGTAAGTATCTAATGATTGCAATTTCAAAAGTGTGTGTCCAATTTCATAACAAATACTATTGTTAAATGACCTGAGGAGGATATTAAAATAATGACTCCTGCTAGCTTAGAGAGTAAAGAAATTACTCATCTAGGAATTGCAGGACCTGCTAGTGTTCCTACAGTATTTAATTGTGATACAGTTCATCCGCTTTCTCCTTGGGCATCCTCTTCTCTTCCATCTTGACACATCCATATCTCTGATTCTTCTCCCCATAATGTTTTCCTCTTTTCTTATAACATGCCTGTACCACTTTAACTTTCTTTTCTACATTTTCTTTGAGATTTATTCAACTTCAATTGTATCTCTGATTCTCTGATCTCAACACCCTCATTTCTGTAGCATCCATGTTTCGTTGCATGCACCTTTTTAGCTGCCTGGACTTTTGACCTATATTACAATGCTGCTCTGACCACTGCTTTATACACTTTACTCTTAATCACACTCCTAATACAGTGTTCCAGTTTTTTTATCCTTTTTGTATTCTATAGTTTATTTCTCAATCCAGCTCTCCATTCTCTATTATTGTTGATTCTTGATATTTGAACTTTTCCAAGCTTTTCCACCTTTCTGCCTGGAGGTTAACTTCTCTTCTTCTTGTCTGTTAAATCTTAGACATACGGTATTTTTCCACCTAATCTTACGGCTTCTATTTGCCATAGCCTTCTCCATACTTCCAGTTTATTTTCCATAATATTCTTAAAGGTGCCACATTGAACAATGTCACCTGCAAATAGCATGCACCATGGGGCCTGATCTATTAGTCCTCCTAGTAATAACATCCCTAACTAGAATAAAAGCTTAATGATGAACCTTGATGTAATCCAACCTTAACCTCCAAGCCTGTATTCCTACACTACTTCTCAGTTCTTCACTCTCATACATATCTTTAACTACCTGTACATATTTCTCTGGTACTCCCTTCACTTTCATTCATCTTCACATTTCTTGTTAGGGAACAGTGTCATATGTCTCCTCTAAATCTCTAAATATCATGTGCAGTCCTTCCTGTTTCTCTCTATATTTTTCCATAATTTGTCTCAAGGCAAAAATCACATCTGCGGTACATTTTCTTGGCATACGTCCATGATGCTCTTCCTGACATACCTCTATTAGTACACAATTCCAGATTTTGATAGATAAATCAAAAGGCTGCTTTTAAATTGAGCAAGCCTCTCTTCAAACATTTAAAATTACCATTACGGATGTATGGTAAGGTGCAATACAGTTTTTATTCAGCTGAACTGCTTATCTGATTTGCTTGTGCATTGTAGCCAGAGATGTAAAATAATCAATAAATTGTTGTTCTCTAAGTGCTTTCTAGATATGTTGTTGCTGTTTCTATTTGCTTGAAAACAAAAGCTTGGCAATCATTATCAACTGTTATTGATTGTCTTTTTTCTGTTTTCTTTCTTAGTAACCTGCTGTGGGAGCCTTGCAATTCAATAATTATGGTTGGCAAACCAGACCACCTCACTTTACATCAGTAAATTTAGTTGTGGATTTCAGCATGCATGTATTCAAGATGTTGTAGAATGCAAAGAAGTTCTAGAGTGTTATGTAGGCCTAAATCATCAGAAATGTCATTTAACTAAGCATGGGCCTTCGCAGGGTTTGCTATCTATAGGAATGAGTAAGACTGGAATTTGAGCTTTCCTCTCCAACATTTTCAATTACTATATATTAAAAGTTACCTTGTGTTAAGAGGATTTTGTTTATGCCTGAGCCTGCACACCCACTGCAGGATACTTGATGCCTATGCTTCATTCTGTGTGGAATTCACAGTGAAAAATCTGCTTTATTCACACTCTAATGTTACTAAATTGAGTCTTTTTCAATGAGATTTTTTTCCTGCAGCTGTACTAAGATATCTAGTTGGATTGTAAACTTTTCTTTTTCTGACTGAGAGTAAATGTATCTGCACTATTATCACAGCGACCTTGGAAAATGGCCACAGTATGGTTATTTGAGAAGCTGGTGTGAGCAATAACAAATGGCACAGTGGATGTCTTTGAGAAATCTTGAAATGCCGAAGCATATATATTCACACTGGGGAAATTTTCAGGGTTATGAAATCTGGCAAGCAGCATGTGGTTGAACTTCGATATTAAAGTAGGTTAGCCATAAGGAACTCATGCAGACTTTACTTAGAAGGTGTCCTAGCTAGAAAATGAACCCACCCAACTGCTGCAAAGTTATTCACAACCACACAATATTAGAACAACAGAAATATTTTTGTGTGCATTGAATGCAGAAACAAACAGGATAAAGCTAAGTGCCAAAATAAAGAGTTCTGAGTAAAAACAAAGTTAAAATGAAAGCATATTCTTTAACTTGACTCATTTCAGCACTGTTTTACGCAGATTACAAAATAATTAATTTAACACTTGTCATAGACTTGAATAACGCA
Organism: Polypterus bichir lapradei; assembly: GCA_026402145.1. NCBI lineage: Eukaryota > Metazoa > Chordata > Cladistia > Polypteriformes > Polypteridae > Polypterus > Polypterus bichir. The sequence continues at coordinate 21,945,975 of JANRMT010062822.1, forward strand.
TGCAAAAGCACTACTTTATTTTTGCTGAAATTTGTAATTTTGAGACGCTGCTTAGAAATAACTTATCTAATTAGCTAATTATTGCTTTTCCACTGTTTAAAAGTCTTTTTGCTATAGTACTGTTGAAAAAATGAGTATTTCCAAATTTAAATACACTGGCAGAGTGTTTAGCTCTGCTGACTCATACAATCCCCAACCCTGTCACTATTAAGGCATTCTGAGCTTCTCCCACATGCCAGTGATGTGCATGATAGGTTAATTGGTGACTTTAAATTGGTGCTATGAAGGCGGATGTGTGTGTATGTGTGTAGTGCTGCAGCTTACTACATATTGGTGGGCTCAGTAGGTGATGGATTGATAGAAATGTACACAGCAAAATCAAAAGTATTGCATTAATAGCACCATTATTTCTATGTTGTTATGGTTTGGCCTTGGCTCCATTCTTCTTTCCTTGATTTTGTTTTGGTTTTCAATGTATTTTAATATCATATTTCCAGACATGTTTTATTTTAAATCATTTTGTATTTTATTATTCTTTAATGACAATCTGTACATTCTCTCATACCCTAATACTAAAAGAAATGTTTTTCTTAGCCCCATTTCCATTTGTGGCATAATACTACGATCTTGCATTTTTGGATTATGGATTTTGTCTTTTTTGGTCCACCTCTTGAAAGCATCTTTTTCTTACTTTTTGCACTTTTACATTTTCAAATAGTTTCTTAATAAACTTTTCATTATTAAGGAACTTTGTTTGAAATGGGCAAGGGGTTTTATAGATTTTTCCTCTCCCTTTGTGAGATTTATAGGGTTTGACTCATTTTGGTTGTGAACGCCACAAAGCCTTCTTCTTGAGTTTAAGGGTCAGTCCTACTTTGTGTTTTTGATGACTGGTTTGAGCTTCAATCCTGTCTAGGAGTACTAGTCTGGTTTTATATTTGAGACCTCCTGGTTATTTTCATAGAACCCTGCATACCAAAACATATACTGTATATTTTCTCATTTCTCATTTAACTTTTTTATATGAAAGTATTATTCATTGTTTTAAAAAATTCAGTCATATTGTGATAAGTGGTTTGTGGTGTAGAGCAGATTTTAAATAAATAATTAGGTCCCAATAATGTGCAGGCGTGTGCCTGGTAGCGCTGCTCCAGGGTTGAATGTGGTGCTTGGCTGATCGTGCACTCATGTGCAAAAGTGAGAAGATCAGTTGGGTGCTGCATTCACACCTTGGAGTGAGTGGAGTGTCATATCAGAACCTAATCAGATTGGTATAAGAGGAGCCTGCATGGGGGGACAAACAAGAAAATAAAAGACCCTGAGGAACAAGAAACAGAGAGATACAGAGGTTAAAGGAAAAAGAAAGAATGACGGAAACGGAAGGAATGTGAGAAGCCAGTGTGTTGTAGGATGGAGGCAGGCAGCCGGATAAAGAGCCCCAGGAGGAGCATAGGGCTGATGTTCTAGGGCTTGAAGAGGGCACTCTAACCAATCTATTATGGGGTATAGCTGGAGTGCCCTGATGCCCACTCTTGTGTAAGGCTGAGGAGTGGCAATGAGAGAGGGAGGTTAGGCACAGCACCCTGTTGGATGCCCATGGGACAGCAGGGATCTGAGCCTGGGTGATGAAAGCTACCTATGCATGCTGATAGGTTGTCTCCTCGTGCTGCTGGATCTAAAGATGGTAAGTGGGGGGAGATATTGGATTTAGAAAAAGGCACCAGGACTTAAAGGAAAGTTTCCTGATGTGATTTTTAATCTAATTTTAATGGATTATTTATTTGGGACTTTTAACTTCCACATATTAAAGATTATTTATTTATTTATGGATTTTGAACACTGGCTCATTAAAGGTTTCGGGTCTGAAAGACTCCCAGAAGCAACCATGGGGTGTGGAGCGACCTGGACTGTTACACATATATCTTTTATCTAACTATCTATCCTCAAGTGCCAATGAAAGCACTGTGGGCTGAGTATATCTGAGCAGCACTGGATGCAAATGTGGGAAATCAAGCCCATTATCACTCATACGGGGCTAATTTAATGTTGTCAAATAACTTAAATAATACTTAGGATGAGGAAGAGCAAAAAACATGCATACCCAAGGAGAATGTGCATTTCAACAAAGCAGGAATCCGAACCTGCTGAGTGCCAGCAATAAGGCTATCTATTTTCTGAATCCACTTTATTCTTTAATTGTAGGTCACAGGAAGCTAGAATCAATCCCAGCAGCATAAGATATAAAGCAAAAGCACAACCCATGATATGGCACATTCAGTCTCATTCTTATTGGGACACTGTGGAGTTTCCAATCAGTTTTACCTGCATGATTTTCACATGTGGAATTTAAACCCAAGTAAAGCCATATAGACTGGAGAATTTGCAAACTTTATACAGACAATAATCTCACCAAGCACTGATCTCTGGTCCTTGAAACTATTAGGCCTTTGCCAACTGCTCTGCCGACCATTTTTAAGTATCATTTTTTAATTTTCTTGTTTCTCTGAAACAATTTCCTGCTTTTTTTGATGGCAATACTATAGTTAGTTCATCTGCTTGTGTTTTAGTGGTTATTATAGCTAGGAGTTCTAAAGTGTGTAAGTGCCAAAAACACTTCCAAAAATGCCTACTAGAGGGGGAAAATCCCATCAAAAACCCTGGTTAGATACAGAAAGAGCCATGCAGAATCTTTATAAAATAATAGATTTATTATTCACAAAAATGCTCTTCAATAGCAATGGGGCTCTGTGGAGTACAAAAAACAATAGGAGTTACCCAAAATAATAAGGAAATCGAACGGAACCAAAGTCCCAATAAAAAAGTCCAAAAGCAGAGCATAAAGTCAAAATCCAAAAATCACAGTAATTCACCACTTCCTAGCATTTTCGGGAACTATGAAAGAACCCATAGATTTATAGGATGGAGGGCAGTTCCTGGTGGTGACTGACAGGGGACTAACAAAAAAGAGAGAACATGGCACAGGCACAGAAAACAAAGCAGATAATCAACTAAAGTAACATTCACATACCTCAATGACTCAAAATTGAACAAAAATAAATCAATAAATAAAACAAGACTTTGAACCCCTGGCTGAGATATACTGTAACAGTGATAGAATTTTGGACAACACATAAAAATAACTTAAAGGTTACTTTCAAGCTGAAGAAAAGAAAAGAAAAGAAAGAAAAGGGTGTTTTAGCTGTAGCCTTTATTAGGTGTGCAAAGAGAATTTTTTGCAGTTTAGGTACTATTAAGAATGTTCAGTAAACCCTATTTTATTATCTTTATTGACTACTAAATTATCTTATATTATCAGTATTACAGGTTTAACGTATCATAGTTTAAACTAAGTTGTGCATCCCTGTATGAAAGGGGAAACTCTACAATAACTGAAGTATCAATAAAATAAAGGACTATACAGTATATGTTTCTAGGAAGATGGGTGCCTTTAGTGGAAGAGATATAATGGAAAACAGTCATTACTGTATCAGACAAAAGAACTAAAAGCCTGACATCTAACAGAATTATTCTCTCTGTGTTAATGTGAACAATAACATGCCTTTGTGAACAACAAAAGAAGGTTTCAGAAATAGAGCTCCATCTACTGATATGAATGGAGAGCAGTGTTTACGACAATAGCGTATATCCATTGCTTTGTATTTCATTTCCTTTGAGAAGAAATTATTACCTTGACTTATCAGTAATGGAAGCTGCAATGCATGTGCAGGAGTTACGATTTTGCATCCATGGAAACATCTATACAATTTGTTGCCATCACTAGCTGCCATATTGGACCAATTTTATTTTTAAAGTGGTGATAAACAAGGAGGTTCAATAAGACAGCACGACAGTAACATTTATATCTATAGCACATTTTCATACAAAGGATGAAGATCAAAGTGCTTTACAACATGAAAAAGAAGTAGTTACATCCAAAGAAAAACTAACTAATATTAGAAAAATTAATTTATAAATAGTATAAAAAAATAAATAGGAGAAATAGTCCTTCAATAGAGAATTGTTTTTTTTTTTAATTATCTAAATGACAGTCTGATGATAAGATCAGGTGGCCAGAAAAAAAAATCAGCTGGAGAAAAAACAACATCAGTAGGGGCTTCAAGCCAAAACACCACCCAATCCAAACTGGGCATTCTGCCTAACATAAATATAGCTGAATAGTTCTTAATTTATTTTTTTTAAGGTTTCGTCTTAGAGGATTTGGTGCAGTGGGTCTCACAGCACAACGTGGATCAGATATTGCGAAATGCATGAACAATGCTACTTTTAAAATTTCAACTTGTTTCTAAGAGATGTTCCAGTGCAATGTCTATATTGAACCATAACAACAATACAGTGATGACAGATTACCTTGAAGAGCCCCCGCAGTGAAATGCATCAAGTATTCAAAATTATTAAGTACCAAAAGGGGGAGATTTCTTTCCTCTTAATATGCTGATCTAATACAGTACATCTAGTGACACTCTTAGAAATATCTTTAATGACGTTCCCAGGTTCATCTGATATTTGGGGTCTCTCAGCTTTATATACCCTCCCCTAGACTTGTGCTTGTCTCTAGGTGGCATTAAGTTCTTATAGATAGATAGATAGGTAGATAGATACTTTATTAATCCCAAAGGGAAATTCACATACTGTTCTCCTCTCTTAAGCCAGAATTATCTTAAACATCTGTGTACCTCTGTGGTTGGAGTAGAGTTGGATTGGACAATCATCACTTTGGGACTTCAAGCTCTACAGCAAAAGCAAGCTGTAATGTGCTTTGTTTACATGTCTGTGCTCAGTTGGATTGTGATGACCAGTAAATGAACCCTCTGGACACAGAGCAGTGCTGTGAAATGCTATGAACAGCGATGCTGTGATTGGCACTGTGAGAAAGTTTTCTGTTTCGTACTTTGTATTTTGTATATTTTTCTTTACATGTTATCTATATACTTTACTATTGTCCTTATCTGAAATGTTAGACAGGAGTGCCTATTTTTCTCAAGGAAACCAGAGATTCAACAAATAGCAAGATAAAGTGTTTTATCCATACTTTCATGCTCAAAGCTTTTAGGCAGAGCATCCATCACCAGAATAGCAAACCTGTGTTTACTCTCATGAGGTCTTGTACCCTATGTGGCCGTTTGCCGTAACAAATGGACTATCCAAGAGACAAGACAGACATCGGAAAGCAGGAGAGACTAAATTCCAACAGAGAGATTCCATCCATCTGGGCAGTAAAAATAAGCATTCATGTATCAGCACAAAAGCTAAATCTAAAAGCCACCCAACAAGACAGCTTGAGCTCTGACAGTGATGTCTTTTTTGCTAGTAATCTTCAGTTTTCCTATCTTCATGTTGTTTAAGCTCTTCTTACTTCCAAATAAGAGTGTATTTTTATTAGACCTTTGCATTCAGAGTATACTTTTACTTTTTTCTATAATATATTTTATTTAGTTAATTTGTTATCATTCTGTTCTTAATAAAATCTGCTTTGCTTTTACATTTTCTTTACTTTATCTGTATTTCTTAACTGACTAAAATAATAAAGTAAACACATCGAAGCTAGTGTGGGCCATTTTCTTACTTACAGGGTTGGCTGGCTGAGGGTGGATTCTCCCAACAGAGGACAGCATGGTGAGAGTATTGCATCATTGGCTGGTAAATGGCATTTCCCAGGTATTTCAGCCTCCAATCAGGGATCAAGATGTTTAAGCGTTTAGTTATATGTTATATCCACTCCTGTGAAGGAGTGTCAGACTTTATGTGTCTGGGTTATTTTTGGGGACCAAGGTATATCAGCCTTTGGGTCTAGGTTATATCCAGGATAACTCATGTGTTGTTTATGCCAAAGCTAGCAAGTCCCTTTGTGAAGTATTGAGGAGTCTTTCAGCTTTTGTCTTAAGCTTTTTTTTTTAAGCTGTACATAATTCATGTTGTTTTGTACATAGCAATTGAATATATGCTGCTTTCTTCTTCATTACTTTTCTTTATTACCTGAATAACCTGAACAACTGTCTTATTGTAACATTTTATTGTTACCTTTTTTCTTTGCTGCACATGGAAAGCTGTCATCAGAATTTTGTTGTACAAAATAAACAAACTCAAAGTCAAAAGTAGGTCTTGATCCCATAACAAACCTGGTAAGCTTCACTATACTCCATGAAAACACAGTGGTAACTTTGCAGATGGATCACCTTTTTCCCCCTACCTGCTGCAAACCCACTCAATACACCAAGGCCTCTGTATAATGATTGGCCTGTGGAATCCACCTTGCTTTCCAGCCCCTGCTTCAGCAGTCACTAGCCATTTTCCCACCACAGGAACTTTTTTTCAGGAACCAAGGATGTTTTAGAAACTTGGGAAATTTTGTAGCATTCCCATAGCAGAAACTCTGGCCATTGGTAGTTTCTGGTAAGTAGTTCCTTGTACCTTTGTAACTCCTACTTCAATCAGCGAATGTATGTTTTGTTCAACCAGGAACTATTGTTAGTGGGGCTTAGGCAAAGAATTGTGCTGATTGGTTGTCCACAAGCACTGATGCCATCTTACAAATCTGTTAGCAGTTTGGACAAGCTGGAGTGCCACATTTCACACTACATTACCTCTCATAACCACCTCCCTGGTGTGTCACATACTACATCGAAGCAATGATCTCCCCTGTGAACTTACGATTGCTTTGAAGGAATAAGGTAGGGGTTTCCATTGTGAACTCACGATCACACTACACTTTGCACCACATCACTCTTCACATTTGCATTTCTGGTGTGCCATGCAATTCACAGCTTCAAAGTAACAATCTCCCATGTCAACTTGTGATCACTTTGAACCAATCAGATGTGGGGGGGGGGGGGGGGCTCCCATGAACTTCAGAACACTCCTCACTTCACACCACATCACATCACTGTTCTTTGCATGTCACATATTCTGCATAAAGGTTACAGATCCAGTTGTGTGGTGGGAACGCAACACATGAAAGTAGCTATGAGACCACAAGTTGCCCATGAGCCTTCATCAACAACAACAAAACATTTATTTATATAGCACATTTTCATACAAATAATGCAGCTGAAAGTGCTTCACATGATAAAGAAAGAGAAAAAAGACAAAATAAATAAGAATTAAAATAAGGGAACTCTAATTAACATAGAATAAAAGTTAAGTCCAATAGCCAGGGAGGACAGAAAAAACAAAAACAAAAACTCCAGACGGTTGGAGAAAAAAAATAAAATCTGCAGGGGTTCCAGGCCACGAGACCACCCAGCCCCCTCTAGGCATTCTACCTAACATAAATGACCTCAATCAGTCCTCATTGTATTCAGGGTTCTCATAGAAGAACTTGATGATGATGGTCATGTGGACTTCTGGCCTTTAACCCATCAATGTAGGGACATCACGGTGCCTTGATCAGGTGGTGGTGGTGCAGGTCGCCACCCCAGAAAACCAGAAAAAGAACAGAAGAGAAAGTAGGGGTTAGTATGGATTTTGAATATGAATGCCATGAATAATAATGATAATTAATTGAATATACAGAGCATCAGGATTAAACTAAGATGAAACTATGAGAAAGCCACGTTAAAGTAATGTGTTTTCAGCAGCAAGTGCTCCACTGTATTAGCCTAACAAATTCCTATTGGTAAACTATTCCAGATTTTAGGTGCATAACAGCAGAAGGCCGCCTCACCAACTCTTTTAAGTTTAGCTCTTGGAATTCTAAGCAGACACTCATTTGAAGATCTAAGGTTACAATTTGGAGTGTAAGGTGTAAGACATTCCGAAATATAAGATGGAGTGAGATTATTTAAGGATTTGTAAACTATAAGCAGGATTTTAAAGTCAGTTCTAAATGACACAGGTAACCAATGTAGTGACATCAAAACTGGAGAGATGTGCTCGGATTTTTTTTTCCTAGTTAAGATTCTAGCAGTTGCAGTCAATAATCCATTCATGTGCTGTACCTAACGTGCTTTTTCTAGTAAACACTTTAACCATAGCCTTTTCAGGTAGGAACAGGCACATGTCCAGACAGGATGCTAGAATGGGACAATTTATGGTTTCCAGTAAAGCAATCCATATGTCTTTGGGTTTTGGGTTGTATAATGAAACCCCTATGAAGAAAGGTAGGGTGCACCAGTTTGACACAGATGTCCCTGTGTCAGACCTAAATAAGATCTAAGTACTGTGAGCTGGCAATGCTCCCTGTGGTGCCATGGTGCCAAGTAGTAAGCAATTCAATCCAATTCAATTACACTTTGACTTTTATATATACTATTAACCACTCCATAAACCAGCACCTTATCGTAGTGAAGGGGTTGATGTGCCATAAGTATTCTCACAGCTATGCTTGTGTCGTCAAAGGCGAAACAGTCCTAGATGAGGGATCAGACAAAGTGTGGTTCACATGACCTTCATGATAAAAATTACCAAGTAACCAGGTCCCTGGAGTCATGCCTACTGTGGGAGCTCATCGGCTTCTGCCAGGTGGTCAGGGCTTTACTTAAGGGGTCCGGCCAGGCACAGCCCAACAGAGCAACATGGGACTGTCCTCCACTGAACCCACCACCTACAGGAGGAGCCATAATGGTCTGCTGCATTGTGGTTTAGGTGGAAGTCAAAGGCAAACACCTTGGTGAATGCATTCCTGAATGCTAAAACTAACTCTGGATACAGAAAATGTGACCTCTCTGTGGGGGTAAGGAATCTGAGCTGGTGTAGGAGGAAGAAAGGTACAATTAGGACATAGTTGGACTTACCTCAACACACAGCATGGTACCTTGAACCAAATTCCACTCAGGAGTTGCCCTTGGCAGAGATGGTGGATTGTTGTGGGCTTATTTATAGCCCTCTGGCTCAGTGTGTGTGTGTACATTGAAGTTTAAATAAGAGGGTTGTCTCCCTGCGACTGCAAGATAGTGGAAGACCTTTTACTGCTCTCTGCACTTATACACCAATAATTGGGCCGGAGTATTTAGCCTTCTTGGAGACTTTGGGGAGAGTGTTTGGAAGATGCTTCCTGTAGGGACTCTATTGTTCCGCTGGGGGAGTTCAATACTCAGTAAACCAGAGAGGTGTTTTGTTGTTGGATGTCTGTAGTAGATACAGTTTGTCCATAACAAAAAAACATATTGTGCATAAGGGTTCATAAGTACATTTAGCACCAGGATGCCCTATGCCATAGACTGATGATCGATTTCATAACCATGTCATCAGATCTATGACCGCATGTCTTGGACACCTGAGTAAAGAGAAGGCCCACTGATTACTACCTAGTAGTGACTTAGATCAGATGGCGGGGGAAAACGCTGGACAGACCTGGTAGGCCTAAACATATAGTGAGAGTGTGCTAAGAATGTTTGGAAGAGATCCCTGCCCAGAAGATCTTCAACTTGCACTTCTGGACAATTTCTCCTGCATCCCCAGAGAGGCTGGGAACATTAAACCTGAATGGAACATGTTCAGGCCCTCCATTGCTGAGCCAGCTGAGCAGAACTGTGGCTGTAAGGCTCCTGGTGGCTGCTGCAGAGACAATCCCCAAACCCACACTTATAATCACACAGAATGGAATGGGCAATCAGCTTATCACATGTGTCATAAGATGTGGGAGGAAAACAGGAATACTCAGAGAAAAAACCATGCAAGAAAATTTGCATTAAAAAAACACAAAACTGCATATAAGAAAGTGGTTTAAGGTTATTTGATATAATCCCTTTTAGGTTGCATATAATCGCAATGCTTTTTATGTACAGTTATCCATATCTTAGAAATACAAACTCTTACTGTAGTACTGCAGCCAGATTAAATCATTTCCTCATGAGAACACTGTGAGCTTGAAGTGGGATTTGAACCTGCATCTTGTAGTTTCAATTCTAGCACCTTAACTACAAGGTCACCCTGATTACAAGTCCCTGTGTAAATCTTTGTTTAATCCGCCAGACCTTTCTTGTTTGCATTGCCTGTTTCACATGACCAGGCTGCATTTACAACCACTTGAAAAAAAATGTTACATTCATCGCTGGGTGATCCTGGGACTGTGAGAATGTGATGCAGTGTGAGTGAATCATGTCCTTGAAGGTTAGATGTCTTGCAAATTATCAGACACTATCTTATATATCCATACATGAGAATAGATGAGAAGTCCTTGCAAGAAAGTATACTGCTAACAGGAAGCACATGGAAACATGCTACAAATTAATTATTTTTCACACCATGCAGCTAATTAAAAGTAAAATTAAATGAAAACTGTAAGAGGCATTTGTGCAAAAATATGTGTTGCATATGTAATTGTTTATATTATGAAATGATCTGTATATAGTGTATGTTTTAGAAGAACTATGTATAGTTATCATAAAGGTATGGTTTTATTGGGCATGTTAGAAAAACAGAGAAATACAGGAATGTAAAGTAATACTGTATTCGAGTGATTAATCATTCCTTAGGATGTAATAGGTAGGTGTTCCATTAGTCTGGACTGCAACATGGTTTAATTCTGCAAAGGGGGCATTAGGCTAAGTAAGCTCTGTTGAGCATGACATTGAGCAGCAGTATTCTGACTGCACCGTTATGTACTGCTGCATTAAATTAAGAAAGCTTTTCAGGGTGAGTCTAATTTGTAATACACATAGGAAACATGAGTTAAATTAGGTTTAATATGTTAATTATATTTGTTATTTTGTTTAAGTCATATAATAAAATTCTTGAAATTTTACGGAACAAGTTATGAGTGGTTTAACACATCAGAATCTTTGGTCCTGCTTAGAGTGACAACAGGGAGTTCACCGCTACAAAAACACTATGACCTCGAAGCTTCAGTAACCTGGGCTCAGTTTCCAGCTTAACCGCTTAGCACATGGGTTTTTACTGAGTCCTCCTTTCCTATTGCTTGCAACGTTGGGATGCACAATTGGACCAAACAGGAACAGCAGGAGAGATGTCCAGCCAGAAATACACCAAATGAAACAAATTATATGAGTTGCTTATGAATGCTTTCAAACCACGCTATGGTATGAGAAAAACAGCACATAGGATACGCAGCTGGATTCGTCTTGATGTCTAGTTGGATGAGACATCAAGATTTTTGTGGACCTCTAGACCCTTCTAATTTTAGGCCATTTTTGCACAATATTGTGTGCAGGCAATCACAACCTTACATTAAAGAGTTAACTAATAGGTGTGTAGCTGCGTTTTTCCAAAGTTACCAAAGTTCAGCAGCTCTAACTCAAAAAAATGGGATTCAACAAAAGCCTGACATGCAGAAATGATTCCACAGACAAAATATCTTCATTTTTAAAAGTTTAGTTAAGTTTCAAAGTAAAACAGTTCACACAAAAAAGAAAATTAAAATAGCAAAAAAGGAAAAAAAAATCATGTTAAGAAAATTTCAGTTCTAAGCTTAATCTTGTTACATCTCAAATTGTTACTATTTACTTATCATGTCTGAACCATTTCAAAACGGTCAGAAAACCGTATGCTTATCCCATTTCTGAGTTGAAACTGGGTCTTTCAAGACCCTCTTTACTGGGACCTGTTCTAAACACAACTGAGCTATTATCACACTGTTCCTCAGTTATAGTAAGAAGGTTCTATCTCTTACTAACTTATAGGGGGAAAAGACTATACCATAAGCTATGACTATGAAAGAAATTTATATTCTATTCAAATTAAGCAAACATTAATATGAGTTTAACTCAAAACTTTAACTTTCTAAGATTGGCTCTTACAAGGTGTCTTCCGCAAAAATTATCAGAAGGACTTGACGTTGTGAATTTCACATCAGCTGACCCCAGGGGTTCACCTCTTAATGCGATACGAGGGGTCAAAGCTACTCCTTTTCACAAAATTTGGAAAAAATAGAGATTGGTAATATGGCCATGCAGAGTGTCATTTTATGCTACTTCGAGGTTGCTGATCACAAATATGATAATATTGTTGATATCTATTTTTTTTTACTATTGGTCCTGGTCCTCTACATCCCACTCCCAAAAGGTTAAAAAAATGATAATTTTCAAACATAGGCATGTGGGTTATCATTTTACACCATTTCAAGGTCAGTCATTACAAATATGTTCTTTTGGATTTTTGATCCTTTACTAGGGATGTAGTCCTCTATGGACCTCTGTCAGAGGGTAAAAAGATGACACACTTGGATTACAATCGAGAATATTAAGACATTTAAATTGAAGCACACATTTTGATATTTAAAATATCTGATGAAACTTTACTATATCATTCTACCTTATGAAACACCCTAAAATAGGGCAGCTTATTTTATTTTTAAGCATACTCAAAGTTTAAAAAAAAATAAGATGAAAGGGCCGGAGGGTGGTGGTGTTAAAGAAAATAAAGCAATAAAATATATCATGTCATTTTCTAATCTGCTTAATCATGACGAACAATGCATGTTGGAGCCTATCACAGCTAGCATAGGGCATAAGGAAGGAACAAACCCTGGACAGGGCGCACACACACACACAGAGCAAACGCACACACCAAATACACACCAAACACACTAGGACCAGTTTATTGTTGCCAGTCTACCTAACCTGAATGTCTTTGCACTGTGAGCAGTGTCATGGGTGGCCGGGGCCCAGGACGCCTCTGCCTTGGAAGGACCAGGAGATCAAATGTGGACAGAGCATCACCTCCCCCGGAATGCTAGATGGCAGCCTCCCTGGATGGCAGCAATACCTTGGACTCCTGCAGGGCTTCATGGGAATTGGAGTTTGTTACAGCCCTGTTGGCATCTGGGGGTGCCGCCAGGATGTGCTGCAACTGTCCCTGAGCCCTTGTGAGTGGTTCTTCTGCCACACCCGGAAGGGCAGCCGGAAATGGGTAATCAAACACCTGGAGCACTTCTGGGTGGGCTATAAAAGGAGCCTGCAGCCACCACTCCGGGAGCCAGAGTCTGGAGGAGGGAAACAATGCTTGCCAGAGAGGAGTGGTGGAGAAAGAAAGAGGAAAAGAAGTATTGGGATTGTGTGTGCTTAGTGCTTGGACTGTGTTGTGCCTGTGGGAATAGGGAAAGGCATTGCCCACAGGCAGAAGAAAAGAAAAATAAAAGCATTTATTTGTTTTATAAGTGTGCCCCCCATGTCTGTCTGTGTTGGGTCAGGCACTGGTATAGCACCTTTGTCACAGCAGAAACACTGAGAGAACATGCAAAATCCACACAGGGAGGACCAGGGACACAAAACCTGGTCACCTTATGACAAAGCAGCAGCTCTACCACTGTGCCATCGTGCCACCCCCAATAAAATATAAGGAGGCAAAATGCATGCACATGAAATAAAAAAAAAAAAACAACTTACTATCTGATTGGAAACAGCTAAAATATTTGCTAACTAAGCTAAATAAATTCAATACAGGAGGATTCATCCAATTTCAAAATGATTTATTTCACTTGTAAATCATTACAAGCTAAAGATTATTATGTAATTTTACAAGTGCTCAATGTGACCTCCTCCAGCTGTACGGACAACATCAATGCGATAGTCAAATTCATCCCATACTTGATTGAACATGTCGGGTGTCACTGTACTCAAGGCTCTTTTAATGTGATTTCAGAGATCATCCAGTGTTGTTGGGAGTGGTGGCACATAATCAGAATCCTTAACGTACCCTAACAAAAAAAAGTCACACGCCGTGAGATCTGGTGATCTTGGGGGCCACAAGTGGAGTGCCACTCCAGTGATGAGAAAGGCGCAGACTGAAGGGAGCCATCTTCTGGTGGCAGTCAGAAACTCTATGACACCCTCTTTCAATTGGTGTGTGATTGGTTCCTAGGCGCCTCACGGTTGTAAAAATATGGCACTTTGAAATCAGATGAATCTTTTTGAATCACCCTGTATTATAACATAACATTTATTAGACCAGCATAACTTGGTTCAGGTTTGCATTTTATTCCCACAGTGTTGGGCACAAGGCAAGAAACCTGGCCTGGCCATCACTTCATCAAAGAGCCCACTCCCACACAACCACACTCATACCCATTCCAGGCCAGTTTAGAGTCAATGATTACATAAATACAAATGATGGCACACATCCTAAAGTGGTATATAATAAAACAACTGAAAAGAATTCCATGCTGGGATTTGTGTTTACAAGCAGCCTTACTAGCTCAGCAATATGTCAATTTAAAAATCTTTTAACAAGAGTGATGCCAGACAATCCATGCTAAACCTGCCAAACACTGATCTGCTGAAAACCTTGAATGAGCTCCCTTTAAATCAAAAGCTTTACCCCAAACTGTCAAGTGGATGAGTTACAGCAGCACAAGACAACAGGTCAACAAATCAATAGGGCAAGTCAATGAAGGTTACATTCAAAAAGAATTAAAGAACGTGGAGGTTGCAACATCTCCTACAGCTCAAGGACATGTAAATTAGGTCAACCAGTGTGTCTGGACTGGCCTGTTATTACAGGGAATGTGTGCATGGTGGAGAATGTGCCCTCTGATTGACTGGCATTACATCTGAGGTTGGTTCTTGCTGTGCAGATGGCACTCCTGGGGTCAGCTCAATTTCCCAGTGGTGACCCTGTAATGAACTAAATATGGATGGATGGAGGCATGTTTACTGGTCTTGTGAGAACATTTTAGAAATCAACATGTGTATTGGACTTCTTAAATGAGGCCATGAAATTTCTTAATAATAAAATCTAGTTATTTGAATTTGGAATGGAGTTTAACTATTTTAATGAAATAATATAATCAGTGCTGCATCAGGGTCTAATGATGTGTTGCTTAGTTCACATGATAATGCGTCAGATTTTTAATTGCACGTTTATTTTGATATCCTTTTATGTCTAAGGTTTCGTCTTATTTTAGGGTGTTATGGGGTATGCTTGGAGGGGCCGTTTAGAGGACCCTGCTAGAAAAAGCTTTTAAAAATCCAAACTTAATTTCTATTGGTTACAGAAACTACTAGAACAATCACTAACCATAAAAATGAAAGATATAACCCACTTACTGGGAAAGTAACTAAAAAATATTGCAAGCAGGAACCAAGTTTCTGTATATCTACAAAATAATTGAATATACAAGAAAAAGTTCTTAAAGTATATTATTCACTCTATGATATTTTTAATAAAGCAAAAGCATTTTTTATAGAAAAAAGTAGTGTAAGTAAGGCAAAGAGCTTCTCAAAACCACTCACATAGAATTACAATAAAAGCAGCAAGCAAAATTCAATCAACATACAGTGCATCCGGAAAGTATTCACAGCGCATCACTTTTTCCACATTTTTTTATGTTACAGCCTTATTCCAAAATGGATTAAATTCATTTTTTTCCTCAGAATTCTATACACAACACCCCATAATGACAACGTGAAAAACATTTACTTGAGGTTTTTGCAAATTTATTAAAAATAAAAAAACTGAGAAATCACATGTACATAAGTATTCACAGCCTTTGCTCAATACTTTGTCGATGCACCTTTGGCAGCAATTACAGCCTCAAGTCTTTTTGAATATGATGCCACAAGCTTGGCACACCTATCCTTGGCCAGTTTTGCCCATTCCTCTTTGCAGCACCTCTCAAGCTCCATCAGGTTGGATGGGAAGCGTCAGTGCACAGCCATTTTAAGATCTCTCCAGAGATGTTCAATCGAATTCAAGTCTGGGCTCTGGCTGGGCTACTCAAGGACATTCACAGAGTTGTCCTGAAGCCACTTCTTTGATATCTTGGCTGTGTGCTTAGGGTCGTTGTTCTGCTGAAAGATGAACCGTTGCCCCAGTCTGAGGTCAAGAGCGCTCTGGAGCAGGTTTTCATCCAGGATGTCTCTGTACATTGCTGCAGTCATCTTTCCCTTTATCCTGACTAGTCTCTCAGTTCCTGCCGCTGAAAAACATCCCCACAGTATGATGCTGCCACCACCTTGCTTCACTGTAGGGATGGCATTGGCCTGGTGATGAGCGGTGCCTGGTTTCCTCCAAACGTGATGCCTGGCATTCACACAAAAGAGTTCAATCTTTGTCTCATTAGACCAGATAATTTTGTTTCTTATGGTCTGAGCGTCCTTCAGGTGCCTTTTGGCAAACTCCAGGCGGGCTGCCATGTGCCTTTTACTAAGGAGTAGCTTCCATCTGGCCACTCTACCATACAGGCCTGATTGGTGGATTGCTGCAGAGATGGTTGTCCACAGAGGACCTCTGGAGCTCTGACTGAGTGACCATCGGGTTCTTGGTCACCTCCCTGACTAAGGCCCTTCTCCCCTGATCGCTTAGTTTAGATGGCCGGCCAGCTCTAGGAAGAGTCCTGGTGGTTTCGAACCTCTTCCACTTACGGATGATGGAGGCCACTGTGCTCATTGGGACCTTCAAAGCAGCAGACATTTTTCTGTAACCTTCCCCAGATTTGTGCCTCGAGACAATCCTGTCTCGGAGGTCTACAGACAATTCCTTTGACTTCATGCTTGGTTTGTGCTCTGACATGAACTGTCAACTTATATAGACAGGTGTGTGCCTTTCCAAATTATGTCCAATCAACTGAATTTACCACAGATGGACTCCAATTAAGCTGCAGAAACACCTCAAGGATGATCAGGGGAAACAGGATGCACCTGAGCTCAATTTTGAGCTTCATGGCAAAGGCTGTGAATACTTATGTACATGTGCTTTCTCAATTTTGTTATTTTTAATAAATTTTGTAAAAATCTCAAGTAAACTTTTTTCACGTTGTCATTATGGGGTGTTGTGTGTAGAATTCTGAGAAAAACAATGAATTGAATTCATTTTGGAATAAGGCTGTAACATAACAAAATGTGGAAAAAGTGATGCGCTGTGAATACTTTCCGGATGCACTGTACGTAAAAACAAAATGTTCCCACAAACTAATTATATACCCACTTTAAATATCCCACGAGTAATACAGCAAAAATTACAAACCCAACAGAGAATAGAAGTTTATTTTTTAAACACATAGAAACCTATTTTGGTTCCCGCTTAATCTATTTTTTGTTTACAAAAACTATATGCATTACAGGAAGTCCCCAGGTTACATACAAGATAGGAACTGTAGGTTTGTACTTAAGTTGAATTTGTATGTAAGTTGGAACAGGTACATTATTTTAATAAATGCTATTGTTGACTGACTGTAACCAAGTGCTCTGCCAATGAATGATGGAGTTTCACCTCTCTCTGTCCTTTTTATTATTTCTACTTTATTTTCCATGGTGCTGGTTTTTCTCTTCTTTACTGTATCACCAGCACTTGCATCAGATTTGTGTTTCAGAGACATTGTTGAAGGGTGAAGACAAAAGGTTAAGATTAGCTCTTCTGCACAGCACTGTCCACGCTATCACAGCAGGAAGGCACCTGTGATCGACACATCTGGTGTACTGAATGAGAGACAACTTCCAGCTATGTACATAACAGTACCAGCAGGCTTGCTATTGAGAATGAATGGGGGCAGCAAGGGGCGGTTCACCACTGGCCCACCTCACAGTCACCTCCACTTGCATACAGTATGCTACCTGCAGCATCAGCCTACCGAGAGCGAACAGGGTGCAGCCAAAGGCGGGTAGTGAATCGCCCACCACTGCCCCCATTCAACAGGCAGCCACCCGAGGCACACTATAATGCTGCCCCCCATTGCCCCATTCACCCTCAATGGCATCCATTCAGCCACAACCAGGTCACCACTTGCAGCATGTGGCAGCTGTTCGAGGGACACTGCAAGGCTGTGGGCAGTGAAACGCCCCCCTCTGCTCCATCCAGTCTCCATTCAGTCAGGAGCAGTAGCTGCGGTGGCGTGGTGGGCGGGCAGCAAACTGCCCCCCTCCGCCCCATCAAGCTTCCGTCCTGCACACAAGCACTTGCCGTGCACCCAACTGCCCACTGAGAATGAATGGGGTGTGGCTCCCACCACCCCATTCATCAACTAGAGCCACCTAAAAAATACTACATTGCGTGAGCCCTGAAACCGCTCCCTCCAGCCTCCATCCAGCCACCGCTTGCAGCGTCCCCAGTTACTGAGTTACTGAGGAGCCTGCGTCGCGTCCCCCAGACAGATGAGGGAGCAGCTGCAGCCCCGTTTGTAGGTCGCATGTCAGATGTCCGTAATTCGAAAACTACCTGTATTTCATTTTGCATTTTTATTTATACCCTTTGGTTTAGTTTTTTTTTTTTTTTTTTTTTAAAGAAAATGGTCTGTAGGATTACCTAGAAAATCAGTTTTTGAGATCTTCTACTTCTTCTTCCGGCTGCTCCCGTTAGGGGTCACCACAGAGGATCATCTTCTTCCATATCTTTCTTTCCTCTACATCTTGCTCTGTCACACCCATCACCTGCATGTCCTCTCTTACCACATCCATAAACCTTCTCTTAGGCCTTTCTCTTTTCCTCTTACTTGGCAACTCTATCCTTAGCGTCCTTTTCCCAATATACCCAGCATCTCTCCTCTACACATGTCCAAACCAATGCAATCTCGCCTCTCTGACTTTGTCTCCCAACTGTCCAACCTGAGCTGACCCTCTAATGTACTAATTTCTAATCCTGTTCATCCTCATCACACCCAATGCAAATCTTAGCATCTTTAACTCTGCCACCTCCAGCTCTGTCTCCTGTTTTTTGGTCAGTGCTATTGCTTCCAACCCATTTAATATAGCTGGTCTCACTACCATCCCGTAGACCTTCCCTTTCACTCTTGCTGATAACCGTCTGTCACAAATCACCCCTGACACTCTTCTCCAACTCTACGAGATGATTCTTAAAAGAAAATAATTGAAAGGCTCACAAACAAATGTTAATGCAACTCCGAGAATTTTTATCCTTTGTTCTTCTTTGGGTGTCATATAGATCCACTCAGTCACCGTCACTTTTTTGGAACAATCTGTGTTTATGTTTATCTAAAGAAAGAAAAATAATTAGAACAAATCATGCCTAAGCAGTCATCCTGTGATTGACGGATGTTGCCATTGAAACCTTGGTGAATGATCCATCTGGTCCCCTTCTCTCTGTTGGGGATATTTTCTTTTGTACTCATCCGGAGTCATTTATACTAAAGATGAAAAGTTTTAGGGCCTGGAGTGAGCAGCAAATATAATTAAATAATCAATATATTACAGTTATTTATACTTCAAATAGTTATGCAGACATACCAGTGCCTATAAAAATATTGACATCCTTGGAAGATTCCACATTTAATTGGTTAAAAAAAAAAACAAAAAAAAAAACATTGAATCACAGAGGAACCGATTTCCCTTTTCTGACATTGATCAAAAGAAAAAGGCTCTTTCATATCAAGGTTAAAGCACATCTCTGTAAAGTGGTCAAAATTAACTATAAATATAAAGGACAAAATAATTGATCACAAAATTATTCACCCCTTTTGATATAGCACAACTAATTCACCACTCGTCATACACTTGGAGATCAATGAAGATCACCTGTCTGTCTGTTTTCAGGGGGTTTTGTTGAATAAATGCACCTCATCTGGAAGTTCCAACTTGGGGTAAGTCAGTATGGTGGCCTAACAAACACAATGAACACAAAACAACACTCCAAGCAGCTCCATGAAAAGTGATAGACAAGTATAAATCTGTGCATTAATAAAAGATAATATCCAAATCATTGAATATCCCTTGGAATACAGTTAGATCAGTCATTAAGACATGGAAGGAGTATGGCACAGCTAGAATTCCACCTAAAGCAGGCCATCTACAAAAAGTGAGAAGAATAGAACTAGACTAGAAGAAACTAGAAGAACAGTAGTGATGGAGACCACCAAGAGACCAAGGAGAGCTCTTAAGCAGTTACAAGCTGCAGTAGGTTAAACTGGGAAAACTCTGAAGACAACAACTGCTGTCACCAGTCGCTGCTTTAAGGGAGAATGGCAATGAGAAAGCCACTGTTTAAAAGGAACACACATGACATCTTGGCTAAAGTTTACCAGAAGGCACATGGGAGACTCTGAAGTCTGCTGGAAGAAGGTTACATGGTCTGAAAAGACAAAATTGAGCTTTATGGTCATCAGACTAAATGCCATCTTTGAAGTAAGCCAGACACTGTACATTATCAAAAATGCACCACTGTACAGATGTGCTAAGCTGATAGAGACTTGTCCCTGCTCACTCGAGGCTGTAATGGCTGTATCTACTAAATACTGAAATGAAGGGGGGTGAATACTTATGCAGTCAAGTTTTTGTGATTTATATTTGTAATTAATTTAGATCACATAGCAGAGATCTATTTTCTAATCTGTATCAAAAAAGCCAAATTAAATCCACTGTGATTCAATGTTGTATACACATAAAATGTAAAAACTTGCAAGGGGGTGAATACCTTTTATAGGCACTGTATGTCATATGTTTCATATCTGATACATTTGCTGGATAAAAATTTAATATGCATATTTATACATATATGCATAATTATTTTCTGTTGGACTACTGTTTACTTGAATTTTTATTTTCCTCTCCAACATCATCTGCCCATTATAATGCTAATGGACTTATTTTAACAATTAAATTGAATTAGATTTTTTTCTTGAATGGTGTTTTTCTCTGTAGAGATGCCCAGAGCCTTTTCTTTTATTTACAAATACAACTCAGAAACAGAGAGTACAAGATAATACAACATTTTCTCCTGTAAACACGCATACTGTACATGTTTATGGACAGCTGTGGATATTAATGATATCTCTGTGCTTCAGTGCTCACTTTTCCTTTTTGTTATGCATTGCTTGCCTTTGTTTTCATCCTTGTGCTGTATAAATCCATAAGGGAGCATCTCTTGTGTTCTACCAGGAGAAAAGCAAAGAAAGTTTTTTGCTTTACAAAGACTTCTAGAAAATGGTGTCAAAATTTATTTTATCAAAACACATTGTCCTAATGTTAGAAAAGGTTGATACCATGCAACTGCTATATACTGGACATTGGACACATATCACAGCTGCTTATCTACTCAAACTGGGGTTTTAGAATTGCCTCCCTCCAGAACCATCCATACTCCAAACTTCTGCACACTCCAATAGCATATGTTAGAAGGCAATAGCCAGAGCACCAGCAGCACCTTTTCACTGTACAACTCTGAACCTCTTCCATCCCGGGATCTAGCCCTCCCTTCTGTACACAGTGTTTAATTATACACTTACAGAGCAATATAGATAGTAAAATCGAAAGGCAGTGTTAATCTGGGTAGGTATTTAATTTTAAATAACAGGGTTTGGTACTTCTTTGCCCACCTCCAACTCATTGTGTGGCTCTAACTTACTTAATTACTCTGCACTCCAACTGTGAAAAATATTTACATATTAGATACAGTAGCAAGGCTGAAATGGAGAAAGCCCACTGCAAAAAAGAAGACACCTTCCCAGTAAGAAACTCCACTGGTCATCCAGTACGAAGCTCCATTGGTCACTAGAGACAGAGTGGTGCAACTTTAAAATAACTGGGTAAGAGTGATGTACTCTGCACTCTGAATCCAATAGCCTGAGTTTGTGTCCAGCTGCTCTGAGTTATGCATGCCAACCAGTGGCGTAGCAATGGATTGTGCAGATTGTGCAAAGCAAAAGGGCCTACAAGCTTGGGGGGGCCCACTCGGGGCTATATAGATTTTTAAAAAAATTTTTAATAACTTAACTAAAACAGCGGTTCACAGTCTCGATGCTGTGGCTTCAATGTTCAATGTCTTGTTACCATCAACTATGACCCCGATGGCTGATGGCGAATTGTATGCTGCTGCCGATCTTCTCATTGAATGCTATAGCACTGGCATTTCACCAACATTTTGCGCTCAATTGTTGTCATTTTGTGCATGTTTTCAATCCATCCTGTCAACCAAGTCAACCGTTTTCGAAGTAGCTGAACTGTTGCTGATAGATCACTGTGCACCGCTGTCTACTTTCTGTGACGTTTGCATGGCTTGCATGTTACTGCTGACTATACCAGTGACTGTTGCTGCATGTGAATGATCGTTCTCCAAGTTAAAACCCATCAAAAATTACCTCAGAAGCACCACGTCGCAAGACAGACTTAATGGCTTGGCTGTACTCTCAATCGAAAACGAGCGTGCCAGACAACTTGACGTGTCAAAACATTGTTGAGACTTTTGCACAACAGAAAGCACACAAGCGAGTATTTTAAGGTACTAGTGATATTAGAAGTAATATGATTTGTGACTTTAACAAATCTGTAATCTGTGAGGATTTGTGAGCGTGACCACTTTATGATGTTTGTTTTCTCAGAACTTGTATAAAACAGGTCGATTGTGTAGTAATATCCTGTCGGCCAGTGTTGTCATTTTAATTTGTTACAAATTGAAATTAATTCATTTTATAGCTCAGAATAGTTTCTACTTTGCAGCTTACGTTATATTTTAATCATCTTCTTTCACAAAGTTGTCTTGGAAAAGTAAGTGGGTGCACATTTTACATAGATGTATGTACTAGTACTACTACCCACACCTCCTACATTTCCACAATTTATTTTATTTTTGCAAACTTACAACGGCTATAGTAAAGCAATTCAAGAAGTTATTACAAATTTCATTTAGAGAGCTGGTTTGTTTGTCACCAGTGTGTGATAGTGATGTGGTTGCAGATGCCACTGCCCAGCAGGCTGCTAGGATCCAGTTGCGAATAAATTACTAAGAGTTATGCTAGACAGGAGGGGTCGTCATCAGGGCGCGGGGCCTTCAGCAAGCTGACTACACCACTGATGCCAGCCAAGCAATTTTATTACCAGTTACAGATAACAAATATGTAACGATGTTAAATTCTGAAAAATGTTTATGTTAGGCTGAATTTGATCAGGATTTGGCCAGGATGAGCTAATGTGTACCAATGTGTCCTGTAATGGACTCATATCCTGCCCAGATTTTTGTGACATTGAAATGGATAGTACAAGTTCAGAAAACTAATGAATGGATAAGAGAAATAAATTGATTTGAATAAATAAATAGACATTATGGACAGAGCTGCTCTCAAAACCATGATTGTGAATTCTTGGTTAAATTTGTCACTGTTAAAATATGATTCAAGTGGTAAAATCTTCTTTGGAAGTTAGTAAAGATATTTTTTTCTTCCGAATGTTCTGGGCTTTGTCTCTCAGTATGCAACACAGAAAAGTACTGTATTATTCTAACTGAAAAAGCCACAAACGTTAGGCTGAATGTGCTGTAATATAACAAACAGGAACCTAAAAATGAGAAGATAGGTAGGTGATATGTATCCTTCCACCAGTGCTGAATGAAATCTTAAATCATGAAAACACACAAGTCAAATTTCACCTTTATCTAAACTCTTTGTATACAATATGTGAAGAAAAAAACTAAACTGACCTGCTTAAAGTAAATGCTAAACCACATTGAAGATAAAATTGTGTTTGTACTAGACTGTTAATCATAAAATCAGATTTTATGTAATTGTATGAAATAATATTCCTAAGATATTTTATTGTAATCAATGACTAAACTGTTCAGTTTGAGAAACAGATACTTAAAATGCCATTCCAGTGGAGCGCAGATGGAAGTGATGACATTTTCATTGTAGTACTGATTATGGAATTCAAATGCAGAGCTGACTGACCTTGTTGTTCCACATAAAGCTACATTATTATGGGAGCTGAGGACACTGAAACCAAGACAGCTGGTGACCTGCTACAAGAAAGGGCCTCGAGGTTAAATGAAAAACAAGGGCGTATGCTGAAGGAATGAACGCTAAACATAGCACGGCTCTAATACCAACTGTAAAGAGTATTACTGAAAAAAGCAGGGATTTGCTACTAATGGTCATCACTGTTAAAAAGATGGACTTTCTTCAAAATGATGCATGCTTGCATATGAAGTAAGCAGTCAGGCCACTGATTAATATATTGACATATTTTGCAACCTGCTGAATTTCTTTAAACCACATACATTTATGTATACTGCTCAAAAAATTAAAGGAACACTTTTTAATCAGAGTATAGCATCAAGTCAATGAAACTTCTGGGGTATTGATCTGGTCAGTGAAGTAGCAGAGAGGGTTGTTAATCAGTTTCAGCTGCTTTGGTATTAATGAAATTAACAACAGGTGCACTAAAGGGGCAACAATGAGATGACCCCCAAAACAGGAATGGTTTAACAGGTGGAGGCCACTGACATTTTTCCCTCCTCATTTTTTCTGACTGTTGTTTCACTAGTTTTGCATTTGGCTACAGCCAGTGTCACTACTGGTAGCATGAGACCATACCTGGACCCTACAGAGATTGCACAGGTAGTCCAGCTTCTCCAGAATGGCACACCAATACATGCCATTGCCAGAAGGTTTGCTGTGTCTCCCAGCACAGTTTTAAGGGCATGGAGGAGATTCCAGGAGACAGGCAGTTCAGTTACTCTAGGAGAGCTGGAAAGGGCAGTAGAAGGTCCTTAACCCATCAGCAGGACTGGTATCTGCTTCTTTGGGCAAGGAGGAACAGGATGAGCACTGCCAGAGCCCTACAAAATGACCTCTAGCAGGCCACTGGTGTGAATGTCTCTGACCAAATAATCAGAAACAGACTTCATGAGGGTGGCCTGAGGACCCGACATCTTCTAGTTGGCCCTGTGCTCACTGCCAAGGCAGCATGGAGCTTGATTGCCATTTGCCATAGAATATCAGAATTGGAAGGTCCACCACTGGCACCCTGTGCTTTTCACAGATGTTCAGTTCACCCTGAGCACATGTGACAGATGTGAAAGGGTCTGGAAAAGCCATGGAGAACGTTATGCTGCCTGTAACATCGTTCAGCATGACTGGTTTGGTGATGGGCCAGTGATGGTCTGGGGAGGCATATCCATGGAGGGATGCACAGACCTCTACAGGCTAGACAATGGCACCTTGACTGCCTTTAGGTATTGGGATAAAATCCTTGGACCCATTGTCAGACCCTATGCTGGTGCAATGGGTCCTAGGTTCCTCCTGGTGCGCGACAATGCCCAGCCCCAGGTGGTGAGAGTATGCAGTTAGTTCCTGGAGGAGGAAGGAATTGATACCATTGACTGGCCCCCACGTTCGCCTGACCTAAATCCAATAAAACACCTCTGGGACATTATGTTTTGGCCCATCTGACACTAGGTTGCACCTCAGCCTGTCCAGGAGCTCAGTGATGCCCTGGTCCAGATCTAGGAGGAGATCCCCCAGGACAACAACTGTTGTCTCATTAGGAGCATGCCCCCACCCCCGATGTTGTCAGGCATGCATACAAGCATGCGGGTCTATACAAACTACTGAGTACAATTTGGAGTCGCTGCAATGAAATTTCGGCAAAATGGACTAGGCTGCCTGCCGCATCATTTTTTCACTATGATTTCCGGGGAGTCTGTGAATTCAGCCCTCTGTAAGTTGATAATTCTCATTTTCATCAAACAATGTAGCATTCTTTCATTCCTAACACATTACCCAGTTCATATCAGTATAGATATCCAGCAGGATTTTTTTCCCCATTGAGATCTGATGTGTTATCAAAGTGTTCCTTTAATTTGAAAAGAATGTATTACCAAAATGGAAAAGTTTAAGTGTGCTTTATATGAACCACCAGAAGTAATAAAATACATTATAACTTCTGGAGGAATTGAAAGAAGTAACTATTTAGAAAACATAACAACTTTCAACTGCTCCTTATCTTTAATGAAAGCCTCTATTGATAATCCCCCCAGGACACATTGCATACATATGCAGAATTCATAATCAAGGACAAACACAATGGCCCACAGGCATGCAGGACAAAGTAATTAAATACATTGTAACTTCTAGAGGAATGGAAATAAGTAACTATTTAGAAAACATAAGAGGTATCATCAGCTCCTTATCTTTAACTTGGTTTCTATTTGCACTCTATTTGAGGACTGTGGGTCTGTGTGTTTCACTAATCTAATATAATTTAGTATATTTTAGGGAATAAGGGTAAACATGCATTTTTTAATGACATGGCTGCAGCTAACAGATAAAATAAGAGCTGTAAGTCTCCCAACAAGCCACAAGACAAGATCAGAAGGTGGGGCCCAAAAACACCTTCTACATTAAGATGTCTATCTCTCCCTTGGCTTCCGTATATCCATTGATGAGAGAGCAATAAACATTTAGCTGTTCTTGGTGATTATAGGTTGTGCTTTGCAAGAGAGTATGGAAACTGTAATTCTTAATTCTATTGATTAAATTTAACAAGACCATAGTTGAATAAAAGAATATAAGCTCTTGCCTGTTGTTAATCCATCATCAGCTTTATAAATTTACAGTCATTCAGGTTAAGGGGTCAGGGAGGTGCAAGTGAGCGTGTGCTTTCAGGGTAAAGGTGAGATCGCCTTAGTGTCCAGATAATGTGCTACCCCATGTAAGTGGACCTACAACAGAGAGAGAGAGAGAGAGAGAGAGAGAGAGAGAGAGAGAGAGCAAGACGGAGAAGACCACTGCTGTGACTCACATTTAGCCCAAACTGAAAAAGGAGACTGTCAGCCCACGGGTTTGTGGTGACTCATAGATTGTTTTGTATTGAAGATTGTACAGAATCTGTGCACAATTTCATAAAATGAGGTGGCAAAGATACCCAGTAAGAAAAGCAACCAAAGTTAAGTGCAATCTTGATGTAGTATGGGCTCAAAGAATACCTCCAGGAAAATATTTAATGAGGAAGAAAGTTAAGCTGCTTTTTTCATGCTGAAATAATTGCAGTCTTGTTAATAAGTTAAAAAAACTTAGCAATATTGTGCCTCTTTCCTATGTTCCCATTATGATGTTTGCTCTATATGCACCAAATGTAATTCAATTGAAATTTAATGTCCCAAGAAAAACAAATTGTTTCTAAACAGTGTATTTACAAGAAGACCAAGACACCACATTTAAAATAAAGCAAACAAGAACTCAGTACTCTGACAAAATGCCGAAAATGGCAGGCCACAATATTAACCAGGAGATAAATGACAGGCTAGAGTTAAAAGCATAAATTCTAATTATGCAATTTTCATTATGCTATAACTTATTAAGTTTATTACATAGAAAATCACCTGAAAAATCCCGGACCATCGAGAAGTGTGCAAACTGACGACATGAAGAATCATCTTTGCGCCGAACTGGAATCGTCCCCGCATAAATCAAAGTTATCCAGACGATCTGGATCTGCATAATTAGATCTGGACCACCCTGTATATACCAGTGCTCAATAAAGAGTACCACCAGTTCTTTTTTTACCCACTTTAGCCACTGAACAGGTCTTTCAAATTTGATCATTCGGACCTCGATGTTTTACTGCTCCAGACTATTCCATCTATGTGCACAAGAATTACTTGTATGCATATCTAAAAATACTTTGCCTTGTGTATAGAAGGACTATGAATTTTCCTTCACAAATTGGAAGGGAGAATTGGCCAAGGCCTATTTCAGCCAGTGATGCCTATTCTTTTAAGATATTAATAATAACATTGTTAATCAGTTTTTGTTTTTTATCAACCTAGAGGAAATGCAACAACAGTGCACAGCAAGTACAACTGAACACAATGTCTGCTCTTCATTTAATTAGGTAGTATAATCAGAGTATATTTTTCCACAATGTAAATACAGTATATTTTACAAGGTATATTCTATGAGTTATTAATCCAGATTATTCAGAATATTTAGAAAACAGTATTGATTGAAGCTTTCTCCACTTTTGTCTTAGCCAACTGTAGGAAATCTGATTTGTTGTTATTGAAGTTATAAGGAACTGACCCAATGTAATTTTTGTTTTTGCAAAGCCTGAATTCTTTATTTACTCTTTATTTAGTGCAGGGTGTGCTTGTTTCACTTGGCGCCTGCTCTCCCGCTGCCAGCTGAGAACATTATCAATTGACTTGTTAACTGTAAAAAGATGCAAAGAAACGCTTTAATAAATGGAATTTTTCATTATTATATAATGTTATGCAACACATATACAGCTGAAACAATAATTTTAAATTAAAAATCTGCTGTGGGCTTGTATAAACATATTTATTTTCTTTTGAAGTTATGTTTTCCTCTTTCTTTGTTCCAAATCTTATAAAGCCTAAATGTCAAGTGACGGTTGCTTTATATCGTGTTCTGTCAGTCAAAGTTAGAAGGCTTTAATGCATCTGTTGCTGGCTTATTGGCACTTTTTTTGAAGAGTGTCTCACTGAGGAAGGCCGAGAATAAATAAAGATCCTTATGGCAAGTTTCTCATTTGTGGTCGAGGAATCAAGGCAGATTTCAAAACTTCATTTTCAGCTTGATACCCTGAAGATCATGGCTTGATAATTCTGTATGGAACAGCTTATCTAGGAGGATTAGGTAAAACACGGGCTTGCTTTTAACAGAGGTTTCAGTCTATTCATCTGGGTCAGCTCTGCCGCTCAGTATCTATGCCCTTACATATGTCACTTAATCTTATCTAGATCTTTTCAGCTCCTTCTGGCAAAGCTGTGCTATCCATGCCTCAGCCGCCCAGAATCCGTGATGTCTAGTGATATACTTGACTTTGCCGTCTTCTTTCTCCTTTACCAAGATTTCTGCACCACGTCTCTTAATAACACTGGCTGCAGCAGGGTTTTACAGATTTAATATAAAAATATATTTGAAGGAAACATGGCTCACGTTGTCATATTAGGTGATTGACATGCATTTAAAATTGTATTTATTTATTATCAGTCTGACTTATGAGACATGATGAAGTAAAGATGCCAGTTCGTCTCCCAAAATGTTATTTTTACACTGTTGTTATTGCTTTTTCGTGACATTCATAACATTTGTTAACCCTTAAGAGAAAAGCAATGTCATTTAATTTATCCTGTATAAAAGATTTATTGCATAGTAATACCAAATATTTTAAACCTTTCATATTTAGTGTTATGGGAAAATTTGTTTATAGTGTGCCTTTCACAGTCAGTAGTATTAAACAGATAATGATTGAAAGGAATCTCACAATTTACTCATTAAATTTAGGACAGCAAAAGAGAAGCTTACCCTGGCAGAACTGGACACTGGCCAAGAAGCTTTCCTGGACAGGGTACCAAGTCACGACAAGGTCCACACTAATGTACACTCTCACACTCACACTCAATCAGGGCCAATTTGGTATAGGAAGTAATCTAAACTGCATGTCTCTGGGTATGTGGAAGGAAAACTGGAGTTCTTCAAGGAACGTGCGTGCAGACATGGAGAGAATACACAAACTGGCATAAAGACCATGTGAATGATTCAAACTCATGATGCTCTCTTTTGTGAGGTGACAGCGCTATCACCCATGGTACCTTATTGAAATATATAATGACTAACAAGGGAATCCCAGGACTGCCCTCCAAACCCCACTGAAAACCAATGGAGCCAAACAATATAACAAATGGTGCCTTATTAACAGTTGCAAGGGAAAAATCACAAGGACAAAGCCAAGTAGCAAAATAAACAAACAGAAATAAATCCTAGTGGCCCCACTGGGTCAGATGATGCAGAATTCATATCCTTGTCTCTCATGTGGGGTGAAAAATACAAATTTCCATGAAGCATCACCATTATTACCCCCACATTCACCTTCTGTATCGTGTGTCTACTATACTTATGTTTCAACCATCCGACTCCAAGTTCAACCTAGTGTCACAGAAGGCTGGGGTTCTTACCCAGCCGGGACGCCTGAAAGGACCGGGAGGCGGCATTTATGTCCTCCGGGCCACGAGGGGGCAACCGCCCTGGATCAGGAGAGGACCACGGGAGAGGAGCAAGAAATTCCAACCCGTTGGGACCCGTGGCCACCGCATGGGGGCGCCCCAAATCTCATGGCGCCCGGGAAATATTTACTTCTGCAACACCCGGGAAGATGGAGGGAGACACTTCCAGGGACGCCCGGAGTGCTTCCGGTAGTGCTGCTGGAAGGATGTCATCAGGCACCTGGAGCACATCCGGGTGAAAATAAAAGGGGCCACCTTCCTACAATCAGAGAGCTTGCGTTGGGAGTGGGAGCAGGACAAAGCTCCCATGAGGAGAGGAAAGGCGGGCACGGACATTGATAGAAGCCCGGAAGAGGGGTGATTGGTGCTGGGAGCACTGTGTGCGACTTGATTTGTGTGCTTAATAAATGTGTGTTTTTTATATAAAGATGTGGTCTCCGACTGGTGGTGTCTGGGCATGTCTCACACTAGTTAGGCTGTGAAGCATTTTTTTAATACAAAATATATTAAAAAAAAAATACTTCAAGGACTACCCCTAGTATGTCCTTTGGAGGCAGACATAGGTTGGGACCACCTGGAAGACATGCCATCCTCCAGGCACATCTCCTAATTGTGCCAGTGGTCTCTCCAGGCCCCAGGTTTTTCTTAAAGGGCTGTACCAGAAAGCCAAGAGTAGAATAAGAAATCTCCCTTCTGGTACTTATGGTACTGAGTGCTCCTGCTCCGTTTATTAACATCACCCACTGTCCATCTATTATATACAACAGTTCTACTGTACTTATATGGCCATACATGTAGACTGTGCCATTGCAGTCTATAGTACAAGTTTTGTATGAGTTGACAAGTCTAAACTTGGTTGATGTACAACACATAGCAGATCATATTTTCCATTCAACAAAAAATAAGCCATTCTGCATATGTGCAAAAAAAAAAAAGAACTCCTTACAGCTTCTGTATAATTTAAGAAGGTAATTTGAGCAAGCGAATGCAATTGAAGTGTTAAGATTTCTGTATAAAAGTAGAACCTATGATCAGTCCATCTCGAGCTTTAAAGTTTGTGGTAATATCATGCCCAAGACAAAAGACATCCGCAACAAATTTAATGCTTTGATGTTGTTCATTAGTTTGGGATGGGTTGTAAAGTCATTTTCAGATCATTTGAAATTCATCATTCTAAACTGAAAAGGGATATTTAGAAACAGGGATAATCCTAGACAGATGCCCGTTTTTTCAGAAATATGTGTCCCAGGAAATTCACCCATAAGATCTGACCTTATGATGTTCAGACAAATCACAAAGAAGTCAACAGCTCCATTTACATATGTACAAGGCCTCCACCAATATCCCTTGATACATCCACCTATTTTCATTACTAGCTTATACAGATCAGGGGGATGCTTGAGCCTATCCCAGCAAAAACTAAGTGTAATGCATGAATAATCCCTGGACAGGGAAACAGCCCATTACAGGGTCTTCATCAATAAATTAAACATTAACGGTTAAGAATGTACCATAAGAAAAAAACTAATAATAAGAGTCTTTTATGGAAGGTAAGGAAGAGTAAGCCTGTTCCCTGTAAAAACAACACAGCATGACTTATATTTACAAATTTATATCTGGAATAATATCTAGTGGACATTTGAGACCAAAAAGGTGTTATCTGCTCATTATGCATAACACCATGTGTGGAGGCTGGTGTGGCAGAAGTGCTGAGGTCCAGGGCTCCACAGGACCATGGGCCCCTACAGGGTGGAGCTTCAAAGCTCTGTACCCGTGGCCCCCAAAGGAACCAGGGCAGTCGCCCCCAGATGGTCTGGGGAAGGCGCAAGCCCTCCTCTGGTCCTCCTGGGCGTCCCGGCCGGGTCGCCATCCAAAAAAGACCACTCGGGAGGAGCGGCACGTCCCGCGAAGGCAGCTTACCCCCGAAGCGGGTCCTATTCCTGAGGCGCCAGGGTCCGGTCCCGTTATCCAAACAGGAATAGGGACAGAGACACCACCTGGACGTCACCACCTGGCGTCCTCCTGTGCCTTGCACAGGCCGCGCTCCCCCCTCCTATCGGCACCCCGGGGCCCACTCCTTCGCCACCTCCTCCGAGGTTTTCGTGCCCCTTTGGTTGGAGCCACTCGCACCTTCGTAGCCTCCGCCAGCCGTGGCGGCACCCCCTCACCAGCGGAGAGTCCTCGCGTCAGATGGCCCGTCAAATGAGGGCAGGTTCCCAACGAAGCAGGTCCTACTGCTCATCCTGGGTCCAGTCCTGCAATGAACAGAAACAAGGGGGTAGAGCCGCTGCCTGGACACCCTTCCCTGGCGTCCCACTGTGCCGTGCACTGGCAGCGCTCCCCCCTCCGACCGGCACTTGCCTGTTTGGCACCCCCTCCGCGGGTTCCATGTCCCTCCTGTCGATGAAACAGACGGGACCGCCTGCAGTCCTTTCCTCCCCGCTGACTTTGCGGGTTCCCTCTGCCCCTGCAGAGGGCGGCCAGCAACCGGACGTGAGCCACCTGCCTCACGTCCTCCCGTATTGGAGGAACCAGCATTCATCCTTCGATTCATCCTTTTCCTCTGGGACGCCGTGACGGTCTGGGTCTGAGCATGGCAAATGCTCAGATCCGATCCCGTCTGCGTCCCTACAGAGTGACGGGAGACTGCCGCGGGCTCGGAGCGTAGGGTGCTAGGACCCAGGGCACTCATCAGCCCTTGTCCCTGCGATCTCTCCCTCCTCACCTCGCGCACAGTACTCCCTGCCGCGTCCGTTGTCGGAGAACTGCCTACTCGATGCTGATCGTTAGTATCACAGCCAATTTCGGCAGAGTCTCCTTCATGCTGTACAGGGACGGCTGTACTCACCGGCCCCGCTGTACCTTTCCTCCTGAAGAATCTAGCGTCGCGCCGTCTTGTCGCCATCCGTAGCACTTCCATCGACGCGACCACCTTCCTCTCCAGTACTAGCAATTCCGCCTGGAGGGCACGCAGCACCCATAACAACTGCTGCTCTGCAGGCTGAAGGCAGGCCTTCAGCTCATGCAGAGCAGCCGGCAAAGACAGGAAGTAAGCCGACAGTGAGCTCACCTGTCTGTCAGCAACACAAGCCGGCGACTTCCTGTGGGCCTCTTCCTCCGGCCCAATCGGGTCTCTCCTGGGCACGAGACAGACATTCCTTGGTCCCGCCTCTATACAGTCATTGGCGGGCACACAAGACACACCGGCCAATCCCGTGCCTGTCAGCGGGTGGGACTTCCGGTCCGCGGCTATCTTGGCTCTCCTCTTCCTGGTGCGGTGGCCTTTTTGGGCTTTCACGAGCAGCAGTAGCTCCCTTTCCACAGCTCTCGTAGCTGCTGCCACACCGCTGGAGCCCTGCAAACCGTTATATGCCCCCGCCACTGACGCGGATCCAGGCAGCCCCTGCACTGTGAACAAAGAACACACTTGGCCCCGCAGGGCCGGTTGCCAACAAGCAGGGAACTTACCTCCCGGATCTCGTCTGCACGAGGAAACGTCCCTGGCATGGCTTCGCTGGGCGACATACCATCGCGGGCGCCTCCAGCGCTGGCACGCTCGTCGGAGCCTGCTGCCCTCTTGCCCTGGCCGTTGTCTCTCTCCCGCACCAGGTGAGCACCAGTCCTCCATGGTCCGGCAGCGGTCTGCTGGCCAACTCCTTGTCTCGGGACGCACGTGTGTGGGCGCACCTGCTGCGCTGGGCCGTCCACAAAATTATTTTGTGACGGGGCCCTCCGCCTTGGAACAGGCGGAAAGTCCCATCTGGGATGCCATTGTGGAGGCTAGCCCAGACACAGACAGGCAGACATGTTAATTTTCCCACCACACGTTTATTTACAATAATATAATGTCAACAAGTGCACGACAAACCCCCAAAGTCCTGGCCACACAATGCCTTACTTCCTTCAGGCCACCTCCTTGCCTCCTTACTTCCAGCTCAGTCCACTCCGCTCCCGACTCTCGCCTCGAATGAAGGGAGGCGGCCCCTTTTATTCACATGTGCTCCAGGTGCTTCCCGGCAATCTCCCACCGACACGCCCCCGTGTGAAGTGCCAGCTGTATCCCCGGAAGCACTCCGGGTGTCCCTGCTCCTCTTCCCCCCAGCACTTCCTGGTGTGGCGCAAGTGCTGAGGTCCAGGGCTCCAAAGGCATGGGGGCACCCCCTGGCGGCGACAACAGGGCCCCTACAGGGTGGAGCTTCAAAGCTCTGTACCCATGGCCCCCAAAGGAACCAGGGCGGTCGCCCCCAGACGGTCTGGGGAAGGCGCAAGCCCTCCTCCGGTCCTCCTGGCCGGGTCGCCACCCCAGCCACCTCTGACACATGTTTAATGAAAACACCAACACAAAGCATCTCTATAGAATTTTCATGCCATCCACTAAGCACAACAGTCTACCATGTGCCTTTTTTTAAACCAAAGTACTCCTAAAGAAAGAAAATATGAGCTCATTTGTCTGAAGACTAATGCTTGAATAAAACAGGATTAAGGAACATAAACATGATAGCAGCTTTATAACTTAAAAAGAATACATTTTAGGTTCTCGGATGACCAAATTAACATGGCAGTTTCAACCCATTTGAAATGCTTTGGTAGGATTTTAAAGGAGCTGATAATAAACAAATGGCCTCAAACATCACTGAACTAAAAATGGTTTGTAAGAAGGAGAAGGGCAAAATTTCTGTAATACAATGTAAGAGACTGGAACTCGTACAAAATCAATTGTTGCGAAAGTTGTGTCTACATGGAGTACATTTACTTTTTCACTAATGGCTTCTGCATTTTTGTGTTAAATCAATATAAAGATGTGTTTGTTTGTTTTTTTTCACCTGAAGTTATATTTATGCAAATTTAGGACTTTATCAGTGCTACATCATTATTAGTTACAGTAGATAAAAATACTATACGTAACAACAAAAGAATGAATGAGAAGTGCACTTTTAATATATTTTATATGACTGCTATGGAGTGCACTGTAATTTAAGAAACAGGATTGTGATTGTGAAAGTTTTCACACCAGACATGCTGGAGCGTTTACTTAAAGTATTCATAATGGGCCCAAAAAAAAGTTTTTTTTTGTGGATAATATTCCACATTATAGTCTTTTCCCCTGTACAGATGCCTAAAGCTCCCTCTTGTGCAGAGTGCAACATTTGAATTTGCAGTAAAACTCAACAGTTTCAGTTAAATAAAAAAAAAATCTGCAAAACAAATGGTGCTTCACAATCAGCACAATACATGTCATTAACATGAGAATGAAGGTGTTTACTCCCATCAAGAAGCAAATTTCTGCATTAATTCCACATGTATCTTCATGTTATGTAATTATATAAATAAAGTTGTCTACTAGGGGTTGGCGGCAGAATTGGCACTATGGCCACCATAAAAAAAACCTCACACTGGTTCCATTCTATGTGAACTAGTGTGGTGCTGAGGTGTCACCCGTTGCATGGCTGCACTCGGGTCCTAATCTGGGATCCTGAGTTGGTTCATCATGTGGTGGGTGCCTCATTTCCTCATGTGTAGACATTTAGTTAAGTGTGTTGTATTTGTTCTGGTAGTACAATGCTCGCTTTGCCAATTATGATGATAATCTTGGCATTCACAATCCAAAAGCTGCATCAGTGAAAGAAATTACATTTGAAGCTTCATGGTGCTTGCGGCATTGATATCTTTACCCTCATCTCTATTGGTCAAGGAACAGGAAATGGTTGGTAGGATATTGTCGGGGGGGACTTTATGTTTCTCCAGTGGAATAAGCCCTGTAACTTTCACAACAGTATGTTTTGCTGTTCTTGGTGTGGAAATTATGCAGCATGTCACATTTTTCAAAAACATACTGTACTCCTCCATAGTGATATGAATAAGAGGGATAACACAGATTTGATTAGCCTGGTGTGCTCCAAAGTACCTGAGTTATAAAGCTGCAGAAATAATACAGGTAAATACAAAGGTTTGAACAAGGCTTTAAAGCCTCCAAGAAATTTTGCATTTCGCAATAGCAAAACCACACGTTGAAATGTTTCTTAGTCAGCCAGTTTCATGTGAAATGAAAATTTGGCTATTTCACTCATTACTAGTATTCATAATTAGTGTATTGTATATTTTAAGTGGAAGTGCATTTTATAAAAAAATAAATAAAACAAGTAAATATATATATGAGAACAGCAAAACTAAGAGGCCAAAGCAGATTTAGACAGTGTCAGACACTCAAGCTTAGGGCGTGTCTCACTGTTATAGTGTAACTGACATTACGGGGAAGGATTTGAATGCAATGCCAATGCAAATTCAGTTTCCGTGTTCTTTAGATTGGAGGCCAACTATCCAGAAGATCAAAGAAGTCTCTGCCTCCGGAGACAACATTTGCTCTGCTTCTTCCATTCCCTATTTAAACAACTTGACCCAGGTCATTCTGGACCAAAACCTCAACAAGGATGGAAGTCTCCAGAGAACTGAATTTTCAGAATGTCACACTTGATGCATCCTTATTTTTCAATTTACAACAAACCAAAACTGGACATTAAATACGGTCACCTGCTAGTGCAAACTCTTTTTTAGTTTACTTTGTGTTACTTTTACAACAGGGACAAAATAACCTTAAACACATTTGAATGTTAAACCAAATATATTTTTGCTGTTCTATATTTCATTTAAAATTTTTCATCTAAGTACAGAGAGCACAAGTTCCCCTATGTATATTTCAAAGACACTTTTAGTAATTTTCTAGAAGAATCTTTTGATCTGGAACGTGGTTGTTTATACTGCAGTCTCGTTCACATCCCACGTGGAAAGGAGGATGTTGGCATACACCTTCAGACACCTTACCTTTTATATAACAGACAGAATCTGCTCATTCTGAGGCCATTTAGGCACATGCTACATAGGTTTGTTGTCTGTCCTTTTGTGGAGTCACTTTAACAAAAGTAAGCTTGTGCACATGGAATTGCTTTCCCTTGACAAGCCTGAGTATGTGGGAGATCACATTCACTTAACAAGCTCTGTCTAAAGGTAATCATTTGTTTACATGAAAATCATGATTTCAAAACTTCAGAGCTGAGACCATTGAAATATCTTGAATTAAAGTTGCACCATGATTTTAAGTTTGGAAACATATGAAAAAAAGTGTATATCGGAAGAAATACAGTATATACACAATCTATATAGATCTAAATTTGTATAGTGTGTATGTTCATTACTGATTTTTTGACAGTTATCCAGCACCTTGCACAGTCATTTATTAGTATCTCGAAGAAATAATTTAATTATCAGAAGTTATTTGGGACCTGTATTCAATCAGTTCAATTCCTAATGTGTAAAGTCAATTTACAAGTGGCTGTAGCTTTCCTCTGTTAAAGTACTTTACATAACTCTTAGATTTTGATGTTCAAGGGGTATTGCAGACAGAGAAAGACATTACAATGTTACTGATGATGATATTTACACTGTTTTCTGTGAAAACAAAACTGAACAGCATGCAATTGAGTCCAGAGTTTCTTTTGAAAATGTGCCGCCTAAAGCAGTGTCTGAGACAAAGATGCTTTGGACTTTCAGACCCACGGTGTATGTTTTGTTTATTTAGGTGTTTGGCAGACTGTAGAAACAGCTTATTCTTCTGGAAATGATATTTCATTTACTGGCATTCCTGGAATAATAGTGCCTTCGGGTTTATCAGTGTTTCCTGTCCCATTAGGCGTGTTAGTGATTCATAGTATTCAGAATCTCATGGTCACAGAAGTTAACCGTATGTGGTAAAATGTATGTATCAATCAGGAACCACAAAGTAATCAAAGTCTTAATTTCAATAGGAAAAAAAAAGAAGAAAAGATTTTTTAGATTTCACAGTGTGCCAGTGCTTAACAAATCTAATCTGGTAAATAATTTAATACACAAGGGTCATGTTCATAATCAAAAATAAAAAGTCTTTGAACAAAGCAAGAAGACTTTCAGCCCTAAAAATCAACCCTAACATATACTTCAAAATTGTTTGGTTAAATCCTTAGTCATGGAAGGTGTTCTAACTTCCACACGAAACTTTATGCCATCTGGTCTAAAACATTATCACATGTCACTTCCGATGCCTTGCTCTCTGGCAAGTGGGTTACCGTAACATGCATCAGAGGTAAATTAAATGAAGAAATTCTTAAGGGTAAAACTGAGCAACAAATGGCAAGAATAGGAGTTTTATTGAATAGTCAGGACAGGTTCAGATGAGGGAGGTCATGTTTTACTAACATGCTGGAATTCTATGAGGAAGCAACAAAAGGAAATAACCAGAGTGGAGCATATGGTATTATTTATCTTGACTTTCAGAAAGAATTTCATAAGGTACCACATGACAGGTTGGCCTTCAAACTAAAAGAAGTGAAAGTTAAGGGGTGTTGTGTATAGATGGGTGCAGAGTTGGCTCAGACACAGGAAGCAGTGGGTTATGGTGCGAGGAACCTTATCAGAATTGGTTGATGTTAAGAGTGGTTTTCCTCAGGGGTCAATACTATGGCCGCTGTCATTATTAATATATAAATGATTTGGATAGGAATATAAATAACAAGCTGGTTAAGCTTGCAGATGATACCAAGCTAGGTGAATTGGCAGATATTCTGGAATCAGTTGAATCTTTGCAGTGGGACTTGGACAGCATACAGGGTTGGGAAGATTTATGGCAGATAAAATTTAATGTAAGTAAAGATAAAGTATTACATGTAGGAAGTAAAAATTATAGATTTGAATACACAATGGATGGTCTGAAAATTGAAAGTACTCCTAATAAAAATGTAGTAGTTATAGTGGACTCAACACTGTCAACTTCCAGACAGTGCTCAGAAGCCATTAAGAAGGCTAGCAGAAAGTTAGGTTATATGGCACGATATGTGAAGTACAATTCTAAGGAGGTTGTTCTGAAGGTTTATAACGCACTGGTGAGGCCTCATCTGGAGTACTGTGGTCAGTGTTGGTCTTCAGGCTGTAAAAAAGACATACTGCTAGAAGAAGTCCAAAAAAGAGCAAGTAGGCTGATTCCAGGGCTACAGGGGATATATTATAAGGTGTCACACACGTGTGCATGGGAGGCAGCTAAAGGGCTTAAGTAAGGGCAATTCCGATTCAGACCAGGATATGACAGAGTGCACTGACTCTTTTTGTCCCTTTCCTGCAGACCAGTCACGGGAGATTCCAAATGGTCCTCTTGATGTCACTTCTGGGACCGAGCCTATGGAAGGAGACATTGCTGGCTCCGGCACCTGTGACGTCAAGTCTGGGCTCGAGCCTATGGTTGAAGACCCTCACGAGCCCAACCCCTTTGACCTCACTTCCTGTCTTCCCCTTTAAAAGCCTCCACCTTTTCCATATTCCCTCAGTTCTGTTTTGGACTCGGTTTTGCTGTATTCATTTTTACGACATTGCAGCCAGGATACCAATTATACGGGTGGCTGCCCCAAACCGTGCTATGGCTCTGTGTGGAGTTTGTAACAAAGGAAAGATTCAAACAGCTGAGCCTTATGAGATTAAGAAGAGACATGATTGAAGTGTTTAAAATTATGGAGTATAGTGGATCAATACTGTCACTTTAAAATAAGTTCAGCAAGAACATGGGGACACAAGTTGTAAGCTTGTTAAGGGTAAATTTCACAAAAACAGTAGGAAGTTTTTCTTCACACACAGAACCATAGGCACATGGAATATGTTACCAAGTACTGCGGTAGACAATAGGACTTTAGGGACCTTCAACCCAACTTGATGTTACTTTGGAAGAATAAAGTGGGTAGTTACTAGCAAGTTTTGATGAGTTAAATGCCCATTCATGACAAAATTTTCTCTAATGGCATTCATTATCCAAAATAATGGCATTCGCTAAAGAACAAGATGGCATCACAGGAAATTTCATAATAAAAGCAAAACTAAATAAATACCTATTAAACAAAAGTATAATTTATCAAATATCATTAAATGTGATCACATACTTTGAAACATCAGAAAAAACAGCAGAGACTGAGAATTTTTTTAAATAGATAGATAGATAGATAGATAGATAGATAGATAGATAGATAGATAGA
>JANRMT010062822.1:21985625-22032510 GCA_026402145.1 Polypterus bichir lapradei
AGATAGATAGATAGATAGATAGATAGATAGATAGATAGATAGATAGAATAAACTTTATTTGTCCTCAGGGGGAAATTTGGCTTTTTACAGAAGCTCTTTAAATAAATAAATAGATAAACAAATACAGTACATACAAATATTTGTTCTGAACACAAGCTAGAATGGCTAAAAAACAAGAAAATTACAATGAAAGAAAACTTCTGACATGGCAATCACATTCCCAGTGAGTTATTATGCAGGTGTATTGCTGTTGGTATAAGGGAGCCCCAGTTGCGTTTCTTGACACACTTCTGCTGAATGATACGTTAGCTGAAAGTACTCAGTGTTAGTGTGTCAGAGAGAGGATGTGCAGCATTGTTCACAGTGGCACACGGCTTTGTTTTAATTCTCTCTTCCTCTACTGTACCATTTTAAGAAAAGAATAAGGTCATTTTGAATTTCATAAAAGTTGGGACAGGGTCCCATTTACCAATGTGTAGCATCTCCTCTTCTTATAACAACAGTCCATAAATGTCTGGGAACTGAGGAGACCAGTTGCTGGACTTTTATGAGAGGAATGCTGTCCCATTCTGGTGTGATATAGGATTCTAACTGCTCAACAGTCCTGGGTCTTCTTTGTCATATTTTTTGTTTCATAATGCACCTCATGTTTTCAATTGGTTAAAGATCTTGCTTGCAAACAGGCCGGGTCAGCACCTGGACACTTTGAAGCCATGCTGCTGTAATCGATGCAGCTTGCATTTTAGCAGCGTCTTGCTGAAATATGGAAGGCCTTCCCTGAAAAAGATGTTATCTGGATGGGAGCATATGTTGCTCTAAAACCTGTATATACATTTCAGCACTGATGGTGTATTTCCAGATGTGCAAGCTGCCCATTCAATAGGCATTAATGCACCCCCATACCACCAGAGATGCAGGCTTTTGAAATGAGCACTGATAATAAGTAGGGTGGTTGCTCTCCTCTGTAGTCCAGAGGACGTGGCGTCCATGTTTTCCAAAAAGAATGTCAGAACAGTTTTCCACTTTGCCTCAGTCCATTTTAAATGAGATTTGGACCGGAGAAGATGCTTCTGGATCATGCTCACATGATTTGCAAGGTAGAGCTTTAACCTGCATTTGTGGATGGCACGACACATTGTGTTCACAGACAATGACTTCTGGAAGTGTTCCTGAGCCGATGCAGTGATTTCCATGACAGAATCATGCCTGTTTGTAATGCAGTGCTGCCTGAGGGCCTGAAGATCATGGGCATCCAATATTAATGATCGGTCTTATCCTGTGCACACAGAGATTTCTCCAGATTCTTGAATCTTTTGATGATATTATGTGCTGTAGATGATGATATATTCAAAGTCTTCTCAATTTTATACTGAGGAACATTTTTCTGAAATTGTTCCTCAATTTGTAGATGCAGTTTTTTGCAGAGTGGTGAACCTCTGCCTATCTTTACTTCTGAGAGACTCTGCCTCTTTAAGATGCTCTTTTTTATCATGCTGCCAATTAACCTCATTAGTTGCAAAATGTTCCTTCAGCTGTTTCTTTTAACTATTACTTAGTTTTATAACCTTTTGTTGCCCTATCCCAACTTTTTTGAGACGTGTCACTGCCATTAAATTCAAAACGAGCCAATATTTTTCATGAAATAGTAAAATGTCTCACTTTCAATGTTCTGTTTTTTATGTTCTGCTGTGAATAAAATATGAGTTTATGAGATTTGAAAATCATTGAATTCTATTATTATTTACATTTTACACAGCATCCCAACTTTTCTGGAATTGGGATTGAAAATAAAATCTACCGAAGAACAAAAACCATAAATTGAAACACCTTATGGACTATCCTAAATATGGATCATGAGTGAAAAATGTTTTAACTTACTTGTCATGTGTTTGCATTTTGTTGACAAGAACGTACCTGTCACTTTGCACAGTAATGAGAAATTGTTTTTGAAAATAAAATAGTTCTCTCTGCTTCACATGTCTAAGCAGAAAGTTGTTGCTGACAGATCGCTTGCTTTGCAAAGGTCACTTGACAATGAATTGATACAAACTGTACCACGTACAATTAATAAGATGGTCATATCTCTACTGAACAACAGGTAAAGTTTATTGGTAGTGTGACAAAAATGCGCATAGCCTACAAACCACAAAAAAACTAAACCTGCTGAAGTGTTTTGTTTAATTTTTTACATCTATATATATATATATATATAAATATAAATATATATTTATATATATTTTTCATTTATTTTACTACTTTTAAATTTAACTGCTGATATTGTGAAAGTATCCAGGTGCCAGACTGACGTTTTGGCATACTGTGCTCTGATGGCTATCATGTCTAATTCTAAGCTCCCCGCTTATAATCTCAGATGTTTTTTCTGTGATTTTGCTGCTCTCCATCTGTACACTTATTGCATATTCTTACACTGCTTGGTGAATCCACTAATTTCAGATTTAGGTGACTCCTAAACTTTGACATTACACACTAGTTGTTTCATGGTTCCTTCAGAACATCTGGGTGTGGCTCAAACAATGGCTCAATTCCAGTGGCCCAATCCCTTCCAACTCTACCTCTGCACAGGGCAGCATTACCTAAAGATAGTAACAATT
Organism: Polypterus bichir lapradei; assembly: GCA_026402145.1. NCBI lineage: Eukaryota > Metazoa > Chordata > Cladistia > Polypteriformes > Polypteridae > Polypterus > Polypterus bichir. The sequence continues at coordinate 21,988,238 of JANRMT010062822.1, forward strand.
GAAAATTTCTCTGACGCTGTAACGTATCAGTAAAACGGCAAAATAATAAGCTATCTGTCATATTCTGGTAGAAACAACAATTTTAGTTTGAGAGTTCAGGACAGATTTTAAATCTCCATCAGGTACTTCTTTAAAAAAATTATGTTTAAAGAAATCCTCCACATCCATCAACTAAAAATAGCACAAGAATCCTTTCATCATTTGAGTTAAAATCCACTGTCAATGAAAGCAATTCCAGCACCATGATATTGTAAAATGGTACTAAAAATATATTTTGTGTATAGCACTAGTAGATATATTTACATTTTATTATTGCTATTTTTTAGATATGAGTCAATTTCACAAAGTATGTAATAAATAAATTATGATAAGAAAATTTTTAAATGCTTTAACTTTCAAATCAGCTAATACTATCTCCAAAAACACCATAATGTTGTGCCATGGATACATTTTCTTATTTTTTTCTTTACCCAATCGGCCTGCCGATTCATTAGCTACTCTGGAAGCACATTAGAAAACATCCACCGAGGAGTAACTGACTGTTCTTTACAGCAAACAGTATTTTCTTTATTTAACATTTTTATCTTTACCGCACACAACTAATTTGCTGTTGACTCTTATATTACTGTATGTCTGTGCCACCTCTTTTACTTTTTGGCTACTCAGATTTGTTTACTGTTAAACCCCTAATATATTGTGAATTAAAGTTGTAGGAAAATATACCAAAAAAGCTATTAAAATAATCAAGAAGCAGAGGTTTATGTGAAGTCGAGACTCCTTCTGGAATAGATGGGATCTGCTCTGCTGTGACGGGTTACATTTCAAACAGAGGGGCACCAATGTATTAGGGAAGCATATGAAGTGTAGCTAAGGATTGTTTAAACTAGTGATTGGTTTTAGGGAGTTTAGGAATGGTAGGGTTTATAGCATGACCCAAAAGAATGCACAAGATTACCTTGAAATTACTAGCCCAAAGTTAATAAGGTGAAATAAAATGAGCAATACATTAAAATTGTTTTCTTTAATGGTAGAAGCATCTAGAAGAGAACACATAAATTGGAGTTCTACTGTAACTGATAATAATTATAATGTAACTAGCTGTGTAAAAAAAGTCCAGGCTCCTAGAAACTATTGAAATTGTCAGAAAAAAATTGAAATGCAGTCAGTGGTTTTGTTTTATGGACGTGCTCGCCCCCCTTGTTTATCAGTGGGTAAACGAGTTTCTCTCTTCTCGAAGGTTTTGTTTTTTTTCGATGTGCTTGTCTCGCTTGTGTATTAGCAGCTAAGCGAGTTTGTCTCTGACTCGTTAACTTGGGGCCAACTTGCTGGCTCTTTGAGCATCATGCTGTAGCCTTGCACTTCCGGACCGGACAGACAGACAGACACAATTCCACACGTAGACGTTTATATATAAGATAGCAATAACCTGGCTTAATCTGAGTAATAGGGATAAGTATATTAAGACTTGTACATTATGTAGCAAGAGAAAAATTGAAATGTTTGCGGAGAAAGAGAAATTGAATGTATAGTATGTCTGTTTTAAATAGATGGTAAGCAATATCTTAGTGAAGGTATTTGTAAACATTAGGGACAGAGGGTTGATATTTTGAGTGAGTTAAAGACCTCTATTGGAATAGTTTAAATATGTGTTTTTTAAAATTATATTAAAAAAGGAAGTTTAAAGGGGAGACTATAGCAATGGGTAAACCTGTTTACACATATATTAAGTGAAGAAACCTTACAAATAGAACAATCCATGACAGTTTTTAAACGGAGCATATGTGAAGGCACCAATGAGACAAGAAGAGTGTCTGGAGTAATTATCCTGTAACAATCAGGATATAATACAGGTGATTGAACCATCAGGGTTTAGTGAACAATGTTTTACATTGAACAATGTTTTTGCAGATCAAAAACTAAAACTGTTAAATGTAAATTTAGTACAACAGGTTTTAACCAAGTGCAGAAAAGTCTAAAAAGATAAGCTGGGAGAGACTTTTAAGCATGGAAGCAGCTGAGGAACATTTTTTACACAATGTAGGACTACTTTATCCCAAAATTTAGAACTCTGCAGTGGATAGATAAGGAGCTAAAAAGAAGACGCAAAAAAAAAAAAAAAACACCAGCTGTAAAAGGTGTACAAAGCAAAAAAACTTGAGCACTAAAAGCAAGGGTTAAAAAGAATATTTTTTTAAGTTAAAAGGCTATTGAAGAGAATTATTGCTGAAAATGCAAAAGATTCTTTCAGTATTTAACCAGTAAAAGAATGATTGAGGAGAGGAAATGTATAAGAGACGGTGAATGTGAACTAAAATATATGAACAGTAAATTAGCAAATGCTCTGAATTGGCACTTTCTTTTAGTTTTCATATGTGAAACATTACAAAACCAGCCAGCAATTACAAGGGCGATAAAGAGATATTCATTGATCTGTAAACTGGAGAGAAAGAGAGAGGTGCGGCTTGGAATAAAAAGCCTTAAATCAAACAAATTCCTCAAAGCAGATAATATTTATCCTCAAATGCTTAAGGAGGTTAACGTGTACATATACAATATAAAGCCTTGATGTATATTTTTCAAAAAACACAACAAGGAAATTCCTACAGACTGGAAAGTAGCAAATGTTATCCCATTATATAAAAAGGTAATCAAGCTACTCCTAGTAACTGTAGGCCAGTAGGCTTAACATGCAGCTTGGGTAAATTAATGAAATAAATTATTAAGGAAAAGATTAAGAATTGCATGTGAAGATCAAGTATATTAGTGAACAGTTGACATGGGTTAAAACAGGGAGACTATGAAAAAATTCTATAAGCCAGGTACATATGATATTACTCATTTTGGTCATTAGAAGAATTTTCATAAACTCTCGCATAGAGTAAGATGCTTGTGACTGAACTACAACAAATAAAGTTCAAAGTGCAGTATGTAGACATGTGAAAAAATGGCTTAAACAGAGGAAGCAAAGGGTTATGATATAAGAAACTGTTTAGATAATGTTAAATGTGGTGTCCCTCACGGACGAATGCTGGGCCACTACTCTTTCCAATATAAATAACTTAATTTGATAATAGAATGAGTAAGAAGCAAGTTCATTTTGCAGCGTTGCCAAATTAGTTGGAATGGCAGATAATGCAGGATCAGGTGTATAATTACAGGCACAACTGGACAGAATTGATTAAAGTATCACAAGTAAATGTATTACTCAGTAAAAAATGTCACATTGAAATACACAATGGGATTTTGAAAAATGAAAGTATATCCTATGAGAAGAACCATGGCATCATAGTGAACTACTCACATTATTCATCCAGACAGTGTTCAGAAAGATTTAAGGAGGCTCAGTATGTGGAGTAGAAGTCAAGGACGTTTATGATTTAAGTTATGCAATGCACAAGTTAGGCCTCTGCTCAAGCACAGTGTACAGTTTTGCTTCCAATATTACAAAAAAGACAGCAATGCTAGAGAAAATCCAGAGAGCACCCTGCTTTTATAGCTTGTGGACCAGAAGGGGCGGGGTCAGTTGCCCTCATTGGGTGTCTTCTCAGAGCTGTGGGTGGATAATGAGAAAAGGCAGTGCTTACCTCCAAAAAGGTAATAATCTAATAAGAATGTTTTCAGTATATTTATTCTTATAAATACCCCATATTGTCAGTGTTCTCCACACTTGTTACAGTACTTAATGTTATAGATCATGTGAATAATTTTAATTTAGTGTGAACTAGAATACAAGAGCATAATTAAAACAGTTTTGTCATGTAATCTACAAGTTGGAACTATCATCTTATTGCCATATTCACTCATTGGCATAGTGGTCGATCTGAAACATACTCCGTGGCCTCTCCCATCCAACATTGGCTGCTACAGCTCCGTGATGTCACACTGGCTTTGCAAAGCATCACGGGGAGCTGGGAAAAAAGAAAGTTAATCTTAGTTGGTGGCAAATTTGCTCTGCAAAACGCTATGGTGAATTTTGCAGATCAACACTAGTTACTGTCATGACTCTCAGTAGGAAAAGCAAAAGAAAATTGAGTGAAGATTAGTACACATGTGGTTAGGTCCACTTTCCATGAAAAGAGAACAGACACAAGCAATTGCAAACTACAACTGGGAAATATTAAATTATAATCTAGAACTGATACTCTGCTTGTAGCAAATGCATAGCCATATTTTGGCCCTCCTGTGTGTTGATTGAGTAGGTACTGAGCACAGAGCCTTTCTTCTTAAGTGTCCTCAGTTTCTCAGCTTGCCATACAACAAGGACTGTCCTTCTCATCTCCTTCTTCCTAATTTCATCTCTCCATTAATCCATTTCAAGAAACAGTTTATTCCAGGAACTAGCTCTGGATATTGCATCAGCACTTGAATTCCAGTTTTAGTTATTTTTGTCATTTCACCATGTAGCTTCTTACTTTTGCATAATGTAATACTTCTTATACTTTAGGACTTAATTTGTCTAGTTTACTTAATTTTAATTGAAAAATAAATTTAAGTAGCTTCTTTTTAGCGGATTCTTTGATATTTTAACAACAATCAAAATTTAATTTCAAAAATTGCTTTATTTTCCCATCTAACATTAATTCATATTTGTTATTGTTATATTCCCATTTAAATAATGACACGATTATTTTATCTTTGGAATGTAATTTAGTGAATATCTGCTGTATACATGCTCAGTCTTACAACTTTTTAAACTTCTTCTGTATTTAAATCACACAAATAAGAATAATAACATGTTTTTAAAGTTTTACAGAATGAATTATTTTCATAGCCTTAACCAAACTACTGAATATGTATTTAAGCAATTTTTACTCTGCTGATGAATTCTACTATGTTCATGATTTCTGCTCTGATGAAGGTAATTGCCACATAATAAGAATTTCCTGAATGTGAATGCGTAGTCCACAAAAAATGCAAAAAACGAAAAGCATTTTCTCGAATACTGTTTTTGTCCATAAAAATACTAAAGTAGAAATGATTAGATTTCATTTACATTATTTTATTTTTTCATTGTAACTGTAATTGCTTACAGCGCTTCTGTTATAATATGCATTTAATTTACGGCATATCGTTCTAATTTATAGTCACAGGATTTTTTGTTACATACAGTACTCTAAATTTTTAAGTTAACATTAATAATTTCATAGTATCAGACAAATTACTTTCACATACTGTGTAATAATTCACACATCATTAAGGATGAACTGTTTTTTTATCCATTTACTGACACAGTTTTTTCTGTTACTTCTTTGGCTATAGATAAAATATAGGTGAATAAAAAATATAAAGAAATACAAATCTTTCTGAAGCACAACTTTTTAGTTGTTGAAAAAGAAACAATGTATCTTTATTTAGACATTTTCAAAGTTTGGTGCTTCTGTGTTGTTTGTGTAACAGATAAATTTTAGATAAAATAAACAATAGGTTGATTTAATACATTTAAAGTATAGAAACAAATAATTTTGGTATTGTATATAATTCAATTCAGTTGCTTGCAATCTCTTAATTGATTTCTTTTTCCTTGTACAAGGTAAATGTATTAGTTGGTTCTGGACAGCAAGAAGGAGAAGGATAAAAGAAATATTTGTTTTGGTACGCTCAGTGCACAAGAAAAGTAAAGGTTAAAAAAGAACCCACAGCTTCAGTGTTTTTGCTCATCTTTTACAAACTTGCATTTGTTAAGTGATGAAGCAAATGATTTGATCTGCAGTGCAGTGATGATTCTTGCTGGAGCCAGATGTCTAATATATACATTTGGAGAAAACCATGAGTGAGCTTTGCTTAAAACTGGGTGGGAACCATTAGATGGCTCATTGAGCATCACCATTCTATACTAAACCAAAGCCTCATGAAGTAGGGCCAGTGATTTTGAGCTGCATCAGAGGTGCTTGTGTTTCTTGGTCTGACGGAGAGCAAACCTCTGTTTATGATGCATTGTCTACAGTAGAAAAGTCTCCTAAAAAAACCCTGTTAGACATATAAACGTATGCTGCATGTGCAGAGAGAGCGCATTGCAAGTGTTAAAAATAAATACCTGTTGTAAGGGAAAAACATCAGATTATACATTGTCATTCAACGGCATCAATAGATGAGTGGTAAATGTGAACAATCTGTTGTCACAGGTGCTATGTGCACTCTCTGTTGTTCAGTTACGATACTGTAGGAATTAATGTAAGCTTGAAAGAATTAGCAGCTATATTCAGGAAAATATGTACTCTAAAGTATGTACAGTGGAACCTCGGTTCACGAACGTCTCGGTACACGTACAAATCGGTTTACAACCAAAAAATTCGGCAAACTTTTGCCTCGGTTCACGACCACACACATGGTATACGAACAAGCCAGTTTCCCTTTCGGTTTGTACATGTTCAGTCTCTCCCTGTGCATTTCCTGTGCAGCGAGCGAGCAAGAGAGAGAGAGCGCGACACACACACACAGGTGCGCGAGACAGAGACACACACACACAGGCGCGCGAGAGAGAGGCACAAACACACACACACAGGCGCGCGAGAGAGAGGCACACACACACACACAGGCGTGTGAGAGAGAGGCACACACACACACAGGCGCGCCCGAGAGAGAGGCACACACACACACACAAAGGAGCGCGCTAGAGAGAGACACACACAGGCGCTCCAGGCTCACGAAAGAGAGAGCGAGTGAGAGAGGGAGGGCCGAACACATAAGGTAGAAAAGGCTTGTTTTTGTTTTCAGTTCTGTTTACAGCGATCGGTTCATAGCGTGCATTGTGGCAATGTTAATTTTCTTGGTGGTTTATTAAATTACGGATTTTTCAATTGTTCATTTTTTTTCCCTGTGCTTAAAACTCATTAAAAAAAAGTGTTTTTAGCGAGTGGTTCCTAGCACTATAGCACAAACTACATTACAGTGTTAGTTTTCTCCGATGTTCAAGGTTTTCTCAGTGTTATTGAATGTTTTTACTATTTAGTTTACTATTACGCTGTGCATTCTAGGGTATAATGAACTATATTTGTGCTTAAAAACTAAAAAATATATATATTTACATACAGTTCGTATGGTCTGGAACGGATTCATTGTATTTATATACAATCCTATGGTGGAAATTGCTTCGGTTCATGACAAAATCGGTTTACGACCAGAGTTTTGGAACGAATTATAGTCGTGAACGAGGTTCCACTGTATTTGAAGTAAACGGTGTGTCACACACCATCAAAGTGGCTTCTGTTAAGAAAGCTGATAACAAAGAGCCACAGAATATGCAGATTTCAGTACACAGAACATCCAAATCAACAAATCTGCCTAACAACAACAGGAAAACATGGATGTAGCTGCACAACATCTACCTTCTGACTGCATATCTAAACTAATAACTAAAGAAATTTAACATTGCTGTCTACTTGGAAATTCAAACATGCCATTACAAAATAGCCACAGCATTTTAACACATTGTATACCCATTGACCACAATGCTTATCTGAACTCTAAACTCACTGCCGTTGTTATGTCATATGTCACTATGCAATAGTTAAAATGACAGAAGGACATCATAGCAGACAGAGGCTCTTCTCAAATATTTGGAGGTGTGGTGGTATGTTTGTGTCATTGTTTATTTTCAAATAAAATCAAAAATTAATTAGTAAGCTTCAGTTGCCTTCAGTTTCTTTCTCCCTGAAACCCCATCAGTGGTTCAAAATGTTCACAATGGATACATTTGGGGTGGGTGTTTCAGGAAGAAGCCCTGTGGGTATCGCTTTTGCAGCACAGGATTTCTCCACTATGCACTACACACTTTTTAAATTCTCGTCTGAGAATCACATTTGGTTCTGTAAGACTACTGTAAGTCTAATTTTGTATGGTTATCAACTGGCTTTCCAAAGTGCACATTCATTATTTAATATAGTGTATATAATATATAAAATATAAAAAAATTAAATATAAAATATATATTTAATACATAAAAAATCCTGAATTTTGCCGTTTTATGCATGTTCTTTACAGTACATGGAAAACAAACTTGTTGCATCAAAGATAGTGGTAAACCAAATAGATAGGTCCATTAAACCAGAAATAGTAGAAGCTGATGAAAGAGGACATATGCAAAAGTAAAATAAGTTACTGTACAAGTAGGAAGAGAGACAGGGTGTGACAACAGCCAGTAGGTGTCATATTCTTACCATCTTGGGTGCAACAAGTGTTTGTGTTGTGGTGGGAATGACTGAGACTGAGTCAATAATGCCAGCACCAGAGTGCGTTCACATTCATTGCACGCATACCTCTCATCAGTCCGAAACATTGAGTGAGGCTGGCTGTTGGTGACTCACAATCACAGTCTCAGTTATTTTCACAGTGGATGCAATGTTTCAGTTAATGTAATTTTAATTTCATTTGGTGTCTCCTGTGGATATCTGCATGATTGATGGTTCCCCAAGAAGACAAGAGCGTAGTCATTTCATCTGCTGCTAGAAGAGAATAGCAAGGTTTTTTGTAGGCCCTCACTGCCATGGTTGTCCGTACAATGCATGCTCTGCATCCTCACTAATTTGTCCTCTTGTTAATAATCTGCAGGTATGTAGTATCCCTCCATGATGAGAGGGGGTGCCGACACTAATCATGTCCTCGTCCTTTCCTCCTGCAGTACTGAGAAGACACTCAGTGAAAGCACCCGACACGACCCTTTCCAGTTGCTGGCCATAAATTCCAAGCCAGCCAGAAAGGGGCATCTTTTGTTGACCAAGCAGCCCGCAAGATGGCACTAGCCAGACAAAGAGCCAAGGAGGCAAAATGATTTTGAGAGCCCCAGAGAAGATACCTTTGTTTTATGTTCGCAAACTGCACCGATGAGCACCCTATTTGTTAATACAGTATTTATTAAAGCTGGACTTGGAAGTAAATGGGGATGGCTGGGTTGGCGCCCCAACATTTTTCCTGAGGAATTGTCACTCCTCGCACAACCACGCCATATAGACAGAGAAGTTTTTCACACATGCTCTTGGCAAAAACATCAGGCTGCTGCAACAACCAAGTTATTTTCAAGAGAATCTTATCTGATCTAGTCAGGTGACTCCACTGATGCTTGAGAAGCCAAGAAATATATGTCTGCAACAGGCCTTTTTACTTGACATTCAAGACCAAGCTGGATGAGGCTCAGAGATTCCCAGTATCTTAGACATTAAACAAATCAAATAACCTGTAGCCTACAATTTGGTACACATATACTACGTTGAAACTCTGCACCACAGCTTTACTGTATATTAAAAGCAAAGAATTTTGGAGTTATTACTCTTTTTATTTTCATTTTCCGCTAGGGTGGAGAAAAGAACAGCTACTCAAGAAGCAGCAAGAGGATCAAGTTCTGAGCAAATGAATGCTAAACATACAGAGAAAGAAAGTCAAGTGTATTCACTGCACGTTATTGTGTAGTCTGCCGTTACTGGATGTATATAAGTGATTTGGGTATAAACCAAAGACCCAACCAGAGTAAATCTATGCATTCATTGACACTGAATGTAAATTCAATAGTTTATAAAATGAACCTCTATTCTTTGTTTCTGTGATCATTGTGATCATGCTGTAACAGATCGCTTTTGAAGAATGCTCCTTCCAGGGCATTTTACTTAGGAGTAATTAAAAGACACAATGAACAGCTTTTCTCCTGCCTGATTAATGATGTATCCTGTTAGAGGATGTTTTTTTCTTTAATAAGATGTTAAATTTCTACCACAGTTTTCAAACAAAATGTATTTATAAAATAAATTATAAATATTATACTATACTTAAAAAATAAAATGTGTTACTTAGTCAAATTTATTTTTGTAGTTATGAATAATTAACACAATACTTATCTTCTTGAAATAAAAATACCTGCGCTACTAAAAAACACCAGATATGCTTTACTGCATTACTATAGAAGATTATTCCCACCACCCAAAAAAAAAAATTGTGTTATTTTTGCAAACATATTCACTTTTTCCGCAGTTGCTTGCTGTTGTTGGAGTAAAGCCTGGTGCATGGAATTTTTTGTAACCAATTGATAATGTAAACTTGGTGCCTTGTATCTTAAAAGGTGAAATTCAAGGAGAGGCTGGTTAAGTGGGAATCAGAATGATGAAGGAAGGACTAAATATGATGCAACAGGTCATCAACATGCAAAATAGACATGCAAAAATATCTGAAGTGCATCTGTTCATCATGTAGGTCACTCACTCATGAGAATATCATACTCAATCCCTCATTGCCATTTTTGGTTAATGGCTCTAACTCTCCACTGCCTCTCTTTTTCGCTTCTCTTAAAGCCAATAATAATCGGTACAACTTGTCTTCCATCAGCTGAGTTTCACTTCCTCTGCTGTGAAATAGTTAGGTATGTGACACTGACCGAACGTTGTCACCTACTGTCTAGAAGAAGATCAAAGTGCCACAAGTTGCTGACAGTGGTAAGTATAAACAAGGTTTTAGGGTCACGGGAATGCAGTGTTCATCACAGCAGCACTTCAACTGGCTTTAGCAGACGGGAGATGCAGTGTCTGTTCCACTACACTCCAAACCCATCAGAGTAGCATTAGTGATGATAAAATGTCAGTCAAATAACACCACATAACAATCACACATACAGCTACTGTATATGAACATATTATTTTGTCAAGTAGTTCAACCTCTAAAGGACAGTACAGTATTAACATATATTTCATCATAATTAAAGCAGAAATGCAAATGAATATTCATTTAGTAATTGGTGCAATGCATGGCTGTTACATACAGTAACAGTCAACACTCAACACATTCACAGTTGCAATATGTGTAAAATATAATTTTTAAGCCAAAGCTAATTTTCAGTTTTTGATCAACAGGCAAAACACCAAATTGTATTGTACTTAAATAATTGTAATAATGTTGATTAAACCTGTTCCAATGCTGCATACTGTACAAGTTCATATGGCCTTTACATTGCTTCATTGAAAATTCAGGCAATAGTCACTTCAAATGGCTTTCTCTGTCCTTTAAGTTCTAAAGCAGAACTGAAAAATTCAGGCTGCTGCACATGCATGGGGTCAAAGGACCTGATCAAGCAACCTGGAAACAGTTCAGGCACAAAGAAAATTTCACATTCTCCAAAAATAAATATTTTTTTAGTTGTGAAATTGCAAACTGGAAAAATATTATTATGATGACTAACAGGCGTGAGTGTGGGGTGAGGCAACAAGGCAACATCTTCTTTTTAAATTTGTGAGATAATAATATAAAAAAGTTAAATGCAAAATTTAAGGATTACACACATGCAGTGCCTTATATAAAAACTGGGAAAAATTTTCATTTTAAAAGTTTACAAGTCTGCAAAGCCTCACCACACTACGAACGTCTGAAAATTAAAATGTCACATGTCAGTCCATGATATTTGTCATTTATTTTCCCAATTTTTTCATACTGTCATAGGCACCACCTATGCTGTGGGCTTAGGGATTTGGTCAATTCTGGAAAAATGCCTGTGTTTGCCTCTATAAATTGCTACAGTCTACCGAGGCTACATTCAGATTGTTTTTAAAAGTTTCTGAATTCCATTTTTTTGGCTCATATGGAATTTTTTTTTGTTTGAGTGTTCCAATTAATTTTTCAAGTGATTCAAATACAATATGAATATGTATCAATATCAATGCTGATTCTGCAAAATTAATAAAAATTAGACAGATGCAACCTAATAAACAAACATGAATACCAAATACATGCTGACTTGGTCACTTGCTTATAATGGCAAGTGCTCAAATCTTTGCAAGCCTTCCTCTGAAAAATAAATGTTTGAGGCCTGACATTACAGAAAACATGTAGCAATTAGGCTCTGCTGGCGTGCTGTTTTTTGCATTTCACCTTTCTTTAAAAAGATTGACTATGTTAGATGAATGAAAAATATGTTATCTCTAAATAACACCATAAACACAGTCTATGTAGAATGGCTGTATTTTTAACCCCACAGTTTAAAAGGTAGTTTACAGTGATGGTGACAGTACAGTATGCAGCCCTATAAATGATGGCCAAATAGGTCACAAACAGACCTTTGAACTAATCTGACTAGCCTAACATAATCGCAAAGTTCAATGAAATTAACATATTATGATTATTTTAAACTATTTAACCATGATTCTTGTTTCACTGCATCCTTAGTAATATATTTCAATGATGCAATATCACCATACAGTCAATGCACAGCATCAAGTTTTCCATGCCAGACTCCATCTATGGAAAAGTTTTTTAGTGTACTAAGAGAGAATGTGAAGGATTCTAATCATCAAGTCTTTGATGGTGGTGAACAACACAAGTTTTAACACAAGTTGAACTAAATCACTCTTTAGCAATGCAATTTATGTACAATGTTTATATAGTTGCACATCTGTCTATCCTATGGTACACCATTTTGAGGTTAATTATTATTATTGTATAGACGGGCCATAAAGGGGGGGTTATTTTTGCGTATGTGTGCCCTGTTGAGTGATTGCTAAATGTGAATAACAACTTTGGTTTTGCAGATTCCTGTTTGTAAATTGGGATCTGTGTCTTTAAACAGGTTTACATGGATCTGAACGGGCTTGTTGGATTTATAGTTTGTGTTTTGTAGGCATTGTACAGTTAAAACAGGAAGAGAAGGATGTGGTGGGACTTTTTGATTGTTCCATTATCCTATTGACTCCATCATCAGCAACACCTAAACCTTTTATTAATCAGGCATTCATAGTGGTGAAGGAGGGAGCATGGCCACTGGCTTTAAGGATGGAGGTGGGATCTTTTTCCTCCCAATCCAGTCCACCATTGTTCTTTGAGAAGAGGTGTGCCACTGAAGACTATTCCTCTTCTGGACTCTGGTGATAAGACTGCGTTCACTATCCAAGTTCCAGGAAAACAGTTTATTAAAAGGGAGTATTCCACCACATCTTTCCATCCTTTAACCATTGCATACATTTCCTGATCCACTTTCATCACCTACAGTAAAGACTTTTTCCATGACTGTAAATATCGTTGTATGGGGGTTTGTTCATGGTGTTTACTTGGGATTTATGTTGTTAGTTTTCTTTACTGGGATTGTAAGCTTGTTATAGTAAATAAGGAATATTCATATATTTGTTTGTTAGATGTGTTTAATCTATATGGGTATTTTCCTGGAGTGTTGTTAATATTCGGGAGACAGGGTGGAAATACTGTAGGGTTTAGGTGTTGGCCTTATTCTAACTGTTCCTCATTTTAAAAGCGTAGCGACTTTCTTTGCTACGTAAATCCAGTGGAAACCTCCATGCTTTCTAGAAGTCGGGGGTTTACTACAATTGTTATTGCTGGGTTATTTTCTGTGTTATAGCCTATCCTTTTTGCCACTATCCCTAGTGTTTATGAGTTTATGATGCAGATGGATATCACATTGTATATATATTGATTATGTCATTTTGTAAAATTTTGTTAATTTCTGTAATCTGACTAAGGTGTCTGTGACATGCACAAAGTCTTTAAAAGTCTTTTAAGCTCATACCATGCATGGTTATTTAAAAACGGCAGGTGCTGAACAGGATATTTAGAGAGGTGTACATGAGGTATGAAACAGAAGTTTTGTTTCGCATTCATTTTTGTATTACGCATATACCTATATAGTGTTTGTAATGCCTATTTTGTGTTCAACTCTTTTAAAGCTAATCTTTCTCATTATTTTACATTTTTTTCTCAAAATAAAGTATTGTTCAATAAATGCACCGTATCATATGGCCTGTATAGCAATGCAGATCATATGTTAATTACACTAAGTGCATCATTGCATACCTAGTAAATACATACAATATGGAGGACAAGTATGGAGGATTGTCAATAAGTATTTTTAAAACAAATTAAATTCTTGAGATGAATTTACTACTTTTTTATTTTTGATGGGCAGTGCCCTAAATGTCCCTGATGCAGAAACAACACTAGTGAGGAACTATTAATTTTTAATGTATTCCTGGGTGCTTCAGTATAAGAACTGATGCTAACTGTGGCACAGCTTTTTCTCAATTTCCGCAACAAACTGCTAATTTGATAAGATTTAGGGCCAGTCTGGGTAAGGATGCATGATTCATAGAGGGGCTCTGTTTCATATCAAGCACAGCATCCATCTGTCCAAGGCTAGGCAATCATAGCCAGTACATGAGAGAATACTAAATTGCACATGTAATTATAAAAGAGTAGGATGCGATATGCAAAACTTTGGGATCAGCTTAAATCGTAAAAGAGTAATAAAACTGATGACATTTGAGGCTTGCAGGGGACATCTCATGGCTTTCTAACTCTTAACACAACTTCACACACATGGATTTGGTGCACACAAATGGCTTTTATTTGACAACTACCTTATACCAGTCTCTTCCTTTCTTCATTGACAACTATAATACAAGTCTTTTCCTTACACTCTTCCCAGATGTGCTTAGTCCAACTCCTCTCCCTGAGTGAATGGAAATGGCCCCCTTTTATGCCAGACACAGAAGTACTTCCGGGTCAAGGATAAATGACACCCAGGTCAGGCAGAAAGCAGGGACAGGTCTTTGCTGCAGTTCCCCCTGTCACCCCCAATTTAGCCTGCCCCACAGAACTGTGATTCCCAGCATGCTTTTCAGGGACATGAGTGGGCATACTGACCTACAGTAGGAATGCTGTCACCCAGTGTGTTGGAGCAGCATGCAATCTTGGGAGGCTTGTCTGTCCACTACACTGGTCTCCCTGTCAGGTAAGGGTATTGGGTTTATCCTGGCTGGAATGTCAGCACACACTTGCCATCCATCACACATTCAACTGATTACAAGCTTTCATCATTTAAAAACCTTTCCTGATTTGGAATTTTAACTTCAATGACACAGCTAGCTTACAGTATTATTTTGAAAATCTGGATTAAATGCTCATACACTTTACAAAGAGTAAGGTACCCCTTAATAAGTCAAAGTCTAAAGGGAATAAATAAAATAAATGCCAGATGTTACTTTAATGTCTTCTTTTAAATGGGGGACACAACTGTGAGCTAAATAAAATCACACATTTCATAAAAATTAGTTCATGTATGAAGCCAATTGCCTATTAATGTAGTGTAAAATACCATACAAGCCTTTATATCTTGACTGGGTATTGTCTGAGAAATGACAAGTGAGTGGAAATTGACAAGCTGAAAGACCTGTTCTTGTCAAAAGCTTTTCTTAAGTTCTTTTCAATAAGTAAAAGGAATCTAAAGATGAAATGCAAGTACAGCAAAGGAATTCAGGCATTTGTGAGGTATTGTGAGAACCAAAGTTATCCCCCTACACAGTATGACCAATGTATTGTGACCGATTCCTTCATATTGTAGAATTCCCGTGCAACCACTGCAAATGTTGGTTTTTGCTCCAAAACATTTCCTTTTCAGTGGATATTTGCTGCCTTTAATTAAATAGTTTCTTTAACTAAAGCCTCATTTCTTCCTTTTAGAGTCAAAAGCAAGCTGTCCTGTGTGATTAAAAAATAGAAATGTTTCTTGTTGTCTCATTGTCAGACCACAAGTAGCAGGTGTCATATAAATGTATCACCGTACTGTTGTTGTGCCCTTTGACCAAACTCAATTTGGGCTACTTATACTTTCTACTTAAATAAAATTAATTTATTTTTAATTGTTTATTGTGGTCTTTCGCACACAACACCAAAATATGCACTTGTTATGAAAAGTTAATGCTTCTTTTGATGGCCAGAATTACAGGGTGGTGTGGCTTTTGTTTGCAGAGTTTGTACACATCTACAATGAGATTAATCTACTTACGATACGCTTAGTACCAGAGTAACACCGGGTTTGTACTTTACACAACGTGACATGTGCTCCTGCGGACACTGCTGCTACACAAGTGGTATACTGTTTATACTTGCATGCGTACTTTACGTAAATCTGGAAGATTTCATCAGTTGACAGTGCGAGATATCGTTCAGCTTCGCTGTGTTGTGAGTTGCCTGAAGCATTCATTAAATTCCGAGGACACCTTGCCACAATGTCTCTGAAAAGGATGTTTAATGATTACATCCATCAATTCAGGGAGGTGCCATTCCAGCAAGCATTGAGCACGAGGCAGAAACAATCCCAGGATGGGGCATCAGCTCATCACAAGGTGAACACAAGGACACATATACGCTGGTGTCATTTTAGCATCAACCAATCACCAAACCTTCATGTCTTTGGAAGGAAACTGGAGCACACTGTGGAAACCCACCAAGAAAACATTCAAACTCCAGGCAGGGAACACCAGGGACATGACTCCCTGTGAGACAGCAGCACTACTGCACTGCCACCGTGCCGCCCCCATATGTGTAATTATTAACAGTATTCATTGTTTAAATGAAGTTAAAAACTTATCTGTAAAATATAATATACATACTTTAAAGCATTTCATCATGGAAGTGATATCAAGTACAGTAATCCCTCCTCGATCGCGGGGGTTGTGTTCCAGACCCCCCTGCGATAGGTGAAAATCCGCGAAGTAGAAACCATATGTTTGTATGGTTATTTTTATATATTTTAAGCCCTTATAAACTCTCCCACACTGTTAACATTATTAGAGCCCTCTAGACATGAAATAACACCCTTTAGTCAAAAGTTTAAACTGTGCCCCATGACAAGACTGAGATGGCAGTTCTTTCTCACAATTAAAAGAATGCAAACATATCTTCTCTTCAAAGGAGCGCCATCAGGAGCAGAGAATGTCAGAGAGAGCGCTCGCTAAGAAAAGCAAACAATCAAAAAATCAATACGTTCTTTTAAGTATGCTGAAGCACCGCGAATAAAGCGGCATTTTGTAGAGGAGCGTCTGTATCTTCTAGGCAAACAGCCCCTCTGCTCACACCCCCTCCGTCAGGCGCAGAGAGAGTGAGAGAGATAGAGAGAAGCAAACAATCAAGCACCGCGCGAAGCATATCTTATATCATTGAGGAGTTTTAGTTAATATGTAATACATGCTCTGATTGGATAGCTTCTAAGCCATCCGCCAATAGCGTCCCTTGGAAGCATGTACCATAAATTAAAAGACCCATTGTCCGCAGAAAGCCACGAACCAGTGAAAAATCCATGATATATATTTAGATGTGCTTACATTTAAAATCCGCGATAGAGTGAAGCCGCGAAAGTCGAAGCGCGATATAGAGAGGGATTACTGTATAAATCCAAGGATTCTTAATATGCAGAGAATTGGAATATCATAAATGTAATGTGTTCTGTGCGGGAATTGCTGCTTGTCGCTGCTGTCAGTTCAGGAGGAAGCCCCAGAAGCACGTAGCGATTAAAAAATGGGTTCAGTTTTAAAATGACATTTATGACGGTCTACTTTAATGATAAAATTAACTATGAGATTAAAGTGGTAATTTCAAGATTAAAGCCGATAAACCTTTTCACTGTATCCCTAATTTTTTTCTCTCTGGCTCAAATATGCTTCCGTACATTTTGATGCTGTTGTGAAGGTGCCAAAAAGAAAAAAAAAGATTGAACAGAAGATGATATGTGAGACCTTTAAAAAAAATTTTTTTTCATTACGTTGAGGAATATGTGCCGCTTCAATATAAAAACACCACAAATGCATTTGTATGTCAGAATTTTGCTTCACCAAATCAAACTGCTTCATTCATCAAACATCAAAGCACGCACATCGATCCTGTTGGTTCTGCAAAGCAGAAAAAAAACTGTCACATGTTGATAGTAAACAGAGACTCTTGACATCACATTCAGACTTGATCACACCCTGTTTTTTTGCTGGTACTGCAACTTGCACACGCGTCACGTTAATTTCTGAGGACGTGCTCAGAGGACGTGTCAAATGAACACTGGGAACGCGTGGCAGCCATGACGCGTGCGCGTTCGTGTTCTGAGCGTGAAGTATAAACCAGCCTGAAGAGTTCAGTATTCAGCTGACATGTGGATTAATTACATTTTTTTTTTGCTAAATTTTATGGAAAAATTAACCAAACTCTAACTAGGTATATAGTAGTGGGGCTGTATAGTCAGTGATACCAGTATGTGTATGTGTAGCCAGAAACTATCTTTATTATGCCTAAAATTATGGGATTTCAAGCATTGTATTGCGTTACTGCACATTATCAGCTGTATCCTGAAATCTTACTCTGGTACTATGGGCTAATCAATGAATCACCTAAGGAGAAAATGCTATTACTTAGGACATGCGTATCTTAAGTAGATGAATCTCACTCTACGTGGATACGTAAACAAAAGCCACACCACCTTGCACTTCTGACCTTCCAAAGGGGCATCCATGTTCGTAACAAATACACACTTCTGTGTTTTATGTGAAAGACCACAACAGTTCCACTCTAACCCTTTCTTCCTGCTAAATACTGAATAAATGCATGTTGAAGGCTAAGTCTCTGCATTCTCCTGATAGTGGCTGGAAATGAAGTCCTATTGGTAATCTCTGCCACAAGTTCATCAAAAGAACACCTTCAAATAAACTTTACCATTCGACTGGACAAAAGCATTTTCTTCATTGCTCTAACCTAATATGTTCCTGCTCTTTTGATTGCCTAATGAAAATTTGAATCAGGTGAGATGGAATTGATCCCCTCAGTGTGCTTTTAGAAGACACCCCATGGCACAAACCTAACACAGATTCTGACAGCCAGCAATATATAAATTTGGATTTTTGGTTTCAACAAACAACAAGATTTCTGGCAAACACACCATTAAACTTTAAATGAAACCATCAGAATGTGTTTATTTTATAAAAAAAATAAGCATTTACTTTTCAGTAAGTTTATAATTCTTATTTTCTTTTTGGCAAACACAAATGAGAAAGCTCTCTAGTAGCTAGAGGACAAAATTCATCTGTTATTTAGTATATTGATTGTCATAAGAAATGTAAAAGCAAAAAAAAAAGAAGAAAAAATAAAAATTAATCTAGGTGTTGTGGTCTATGGCCGGCAGCTTATTCCGGCCAATACCCCCAAGCCACCAGATGGAGCCCTCCCTGTGATGTGGAGATTCCCCGAATTCCAGCAGGACATCATGGTATTTAGAGTTTTAATGCACAGCCCTGCTGCATAACGTCGGGGCCACTAGGGGACGCTGCAGGGAGACTCAGAGACTTATATTTTCCATACAGCCCGGAAGTACGTCCCAGTCATGGGGACAGAAGAAATGACGTACTTCCAGGTTGAAGAAAAGGAGTTTTCATCCGACCCAGAAGTGTTGCCAGTCATATGGACAGAGAAGAGAAACACTTTCAGGTCGAGGACTATAAAAGGACTGTGGGAGATCCCAGCAGCAAGCTGAGTTGGGAGGAATTGTGACAACGCGTCTGGGAGTGGAGGATTATTGTAATGATTATTATTTGTGATTGTTAATGAGTATTGTGGAGTGGAGGGTGCTTTGTGCACTTATTTATAATAAAAGGTCATTATTTTGGACTTATATCTGGTGTTTGGCATCTGGTCTGAGGGTTCAAGGGGACGACAGCGCCCCCTATCTGTCACAGTGGTGTAGCCGGCAGGATTCTCTGGCCGTCGGTTTGGCAGAGGACCTGAATAAATTTTCTGTGATAGAAGAACCCCAAGAAGACAGCGTCAAGACACGCAGAAAAATCACCACAAACCCTGTTACCAAGTCCGTTATGGGGAAAAAGGAGGCAAAGCAGAGCAACAGCGCCAGCAGAGGATCCAAGCTTATCATGGCCGACACTCGGGATGAGCTACGGAACAGCCACATGAGTCGGAAGGGACCTCTGGAGAAGGAAGACTACCACGAGGTATGTGCCGGTGATTTAATTGACAATATCTTTAAAATAACTCATTTTGTCCCGTGCACATACCTCGGAGAAGATCACCTGGAGGCTCTGCGGGAGGCAGGAGAATCTCCCGAAGACAGTGGTGCGTTCCTGTTCGAGCCTACAAGTGAAACGGACTTCTGCATGTCAGGTGCTGGTGAGGAACACGTGACCTACCTCGATGGTTTGTGGGAAGGAGAAGGTCCACGTCCTGCTCCTTACGGCTTCTCCCAAGAATCGATGGACTTGGACTTTTCGAAGGGGAAGGGGGAGGTGAGCGAAGTACCACTCACCCCACGAGAAGGAAAGGAGGGCCGGGAAATGACTGGTCGGTCTGCCGACAAATTAATACAGGCAGATCACAGTCAATCAAAGATGGCTACCCGGTCCTCTGCAAAAGAGAACTCCAATTCCCAGAAGCCTGTGCGCAACCCAACTGAGCACGTGCCAGGAGCGGGCATGCTCATTAGCTCCAGGTCGGAAGGCAAGGCGAGTGATAGTTTGAGCCTGCCTCCAGCCAAATTAATTAATGTTATGGACTTGTGGGAACTGGAAAAGTTAATCCAGCCCATAAGTAGTTTTTTGCAGACTGCCACTACGATAAAGAAGGTCGTGAAGGAGCTGGGAGCAGCGGCCAAAGCGCCTTTGAGAAAGGTGGAGGAATACCTGTGGCGTTTTAGTTGAGAGCCTCCCGTAATGATTGATGCGGTGGTACAGGTAAGCGAGACCTGTACTGTACATAATAGAGGGACGCAGAGTGAACCGGGCCCGCGATTGATTAATACAACATTGACCGAGCGGGCGGGGGAAGGATCAATTGAGCCGGAGCAGCTGGATAATGCTGTTTCCCGGAGCGATGCGGTTCTAAAGACGCCGCCACCGGTCACTCATAAATCAAAGGGGATTCAGACAGTAAAAGGATCTCTTTGACTCATAGAGAGACCCAAACTGTGGACAAGCTCCAGATTAAGAAGGGGATCCCAAAAGAGAAATGGGGGTCTCCTGACAAATTAGAAAAGGGAGCGGAGAGCTCAGAGGCGGCTATGGAACCCTCCTCGGCGGGAAAAGGGATGAAGCCAGAATTTCCTAGGTGTTTCCAGTTCCGCAGAGGGAAAATAGCACGAGGACAGAGGCAGTGTTATAACTGCCGACGGCCGGGCCATATTTGCCGAAACTGTCCTTGGAGAACAGGGGATAAAGTGTCCCACTATTATGATGTTCCCCCTAGGTTCTCCAGGGAATACTTTAAACGGAATGATCAAGGTCCGACCAGAATATCCTCCTGGAGGAAGACATCCCTCACGGGGCTGGACGCTTTGAACCATGGTTCTTCGCAGAGGGGGGGAATATTGTGGACTATGGCCAGCAGCTTATCCCGGCCAATACCCCCAAGCCGCCAGATGGAGACATCCCTGCGACGTGGAGATGCCCCGAATTCCAGCAGGGCATCATGGTATTTGGAGTTTTAATGCACAGCCCTGTTGGATAGCGTCAGGGTCGCCAGGGGACGCTGCAGGGAGGCTCAAAGACTTATATTTTCATAACAGCCCAGAAGTACATCCCAGTCATGGGGGCAGAAGAAATGACGTACTTCCGGGTTGAAGAAAAGGAGTTTTCATCTGACCCGAAAGTGTTGCCAGTCACATAGACAGCGAGCTGAGTGGGGAAGAAGGGTGACAACGCGTCTGGGAGTGGAGGATTATTGTATTGATTATTATTTGTGATTGTTTATGAGTAGTGTCGAATGGAGGGTGCTTTGTGCACTTATTTATAATAAAAAGTCATTATTTTGGACTTTTAACTGGTGTTTGCCGTCTGATCTGAGGTTTCAAGGGGATAACAGCGCCCCCTATCTGTCACAGTGTCCAGATAAAAAGCTGGAATTCATTAATATATCAGTTAGAATGAAAACCAGCATGTTGCTTTGTTTCTGTTATGAATTGTATCATTTATTCTTTTTTCATGCATTTCCCACTGCAATTAAAATTCTTTCAACCATCTAATTGGGGGATCAGACCCTTCAATTTTGTAATTTTTTTTGTATTCAGAGATTTTCCCCAAACAGTTAAAAATGTTTTAGAGGCTTCCCCAAAGAGCTAAACTCCAGTTTCACCGCCATTTTGTTTTGGCCACAAGCACCACCATTTTGCGATGGTTTTGTGCATTCCATGAGGCACTGGGAGTGCAAAATGGGTATTGTCATTAGCGCAGCTATATAAATTTCACCACATGCATTCACACATTATCCAAGACTGGAACAAAATAGAGATTCTTGCAACTCTTTTTGACTGTTGGCATTGGAAACTAGCTCTGTAATTTTTACTTAAATTTTTTTTTCGCTATTTTGGATTGTAGACCCTCTTTTTGACTTCTGGTATTGAACCCTGATTGTTTATTGTCCATGTCCTTTTATCTAGGTCATCACTCATAAAATGTTTAACTGACTACTTTTTCAGTCAGTACAGCCTCACCAACCACTTTTGGAAGGACTACTTCAGAGTTTGCTGCCATCTGACTTTTTGAATCCTTAGTGCTCATTTTTATACATTTAAATGTAATTCATATTTTCATTTTTTGAATTATTAAAGCATTACACGCACTACGCCATTATTTTTTAATGGCTGACACCATTTTTTAGCTTTAGAAATTATATTTACAGTTGCTATGCCCCTTTGCGTTGCCCATGTAAAATTGTCATAACCTATATAGTGAGTATTCAAAACCTAAATAAAAAATAATGTTGAGGTAATGTCATACGTTTTCAGACGTTACATGGCACATTCAGCCATAACAGTCCACCTATTAAAGCATTTTGTGTTTATGTTTTGGGTCTTTTTCTTGCAAATCTTCATTGTTTTTTTGTTAGTGTAAGCTAAAAGGTGCTTCCAGGAAAATTTTAGTGCTAGGACATCTTACTTGTTTTTTTGAATTTGATTCTTGTTGGGTACTGAGCTTTTGCACATTACTATTTTTTGACTTCTTCTAGTTTACTGACCACCACCCTGTATGTTCCATTTGAGTCTCCACCTCCTGATCTCCTCTCCCAGCAAGCTTCATCTCGTAATTCTATTTCCGGTGCCGCATGCGAGTGGCAGCCATTCCAGCAGCTCCGTGTATTACTTCATCTTTTTACCTTTTTTTTCTATTTTTTTCTCTATTTCACTGATCACTTCTACCACTTTCTTTTATTTGGTATTGCTCCCTGGACACTTTTTACTATTTTTACTACTTGACATGGATTTTTACACTCCGAGACTCGCCTATTCAAGTAGTCAACTTTAAGTACTGAGAAGAAATGCTCATGCCGGTGTGGTTCCCTATTTACCTGACGAGGTAAGAAGACGATATCGGGGCAACCGAGCCGGCACAAAGATAAAAGATAAGATAAAAGCCAAGTAGCTTGAGAGAAAATGGCGTTATAAACCGTCGGTGCCTTCTGTGATCCTGGAAAATGTGAACTCACTACCAAATAAGATCGACGAACTGGCTGTGCTGGTGAAAAATGTCAGAACCTACAGAGAATGCAGCTTGCTGTGTTTTAGTGAAACGTGGCTAACAACTACCCTCCCAGATGCTAACGTGGAGCTACCCGGGTTTAGCACAGTTAGAGCGGACAGAGACGGAAATACCTGTGGGAAGAAGAAAGGAGGAGGACTCGCTCTCTATGTCAATACAAAGTGGTGCAACTCAGGACATGTAAACGTTAAAATCTCCAATTGCTGCAGGGACATCGAACTGTTGGCCGTAAGTCTGCGTCCCTACTACTTGCCCAGAGAGTTTGGACACGTGATTGTTGTTATTGTTTACATCCCCCCTCAAGCGAACACGGAGATAGCGAGTGTTGCTAAGTTACAAACGCAGCACCCTGAGGCACTTGTGCTAATCTCTGGAGACTTTAACCATGTAACGCTGGATAAAACATTACCTGCCTTCTCCCAGTATATGGACTGTAACACCCGGAGAAATAGGACTATCGACCTACTGTATGCAAACGTTAAAGACGCACATAGCGCCACCCTGCTGCCTGCGCTTGGGAAAGCAGATCATAACCTGGTTCTGCTTCAGCCTCACTACAAACCAAGAGTGAGGCGCTACCTACAACCACACGCTCATTCAGGAAGTGGTCCCCTGAGGCAGAGCAGGCTCTGAGAGACTGCTTTGGAACTACAGACTGGGATATACTGCTGGGGTCTCATAGTGAGAACATTGAAGAGGCTGTTGACTGCACAACTGATTACATCAACTTCTGTATGGACATTGTAGTTCCAGTAAGAACAGTACGCTGCTATGCTAACAACAAGCCATGGATTACAAGTGACATCAAAGGCCTTTTGAACCAGAAGAAAAGGGCTTTTAAAGACGGTGATCACATGAGCTCAAGCGCGTGCAGAAAGAACTCCGAGTCCAGGTCAGGGCGGTGAAAGAGCAGTACAGGAGAAAGTTGGAGCAGAAGTTGCAGAATAACAGCATGAAGGAAGTGTGGGATGGGATGAAGATTATCACTGGATGCAGCTCGAAGTGGGGTGCCACCATCGAGACAGACGTGGAGAGAGCAAACCAAATGAACAACTTCTTTAATAGGTTTGATCACCCTAACCCACTCTGACCTTGGAGTACTGCATCCTACAACCATCCTTTTGTTAATACCAGCATAGGTAAGACATCCCCACCCACAATTACAGCAGCCCATGTGAGCAGAGAGCTGAGAAGACATCGTGCCAGCAAAGCAGCGTGTCCAGATGGTGTATCGCCACGACTGCTGAAGGCCTGTGTGTTGGAACTGGGGAGTCCTCTACAGCGCATCTTCAACCTGAGCCTGGCACAGGGGAGAGTCCCGAGGCTTTGGAAAACATCTTGTATCACCCCAGTCCCAAAGGTATCACGTCATAGTGAGCTGAATGACTTCCGGCCTGTTGCTTTGACATCACATGTGATGAAGACCATGGAGCGGCTGCTGCTTCACCACCTGAGGCCACAGGTCCGCCATGCCCTCGGCCCTCTGCAGTTCACATACCAGGAGAAGGTGGGAGCAGAGGTTGCCATCATCTATATGCTACACTGATCCCTCTCCCACTTGGACAGAGGCAGTGGTGCTGTAAGAATTATGTTTTTGGACTTCTCTAACGCCTTCAACACCATCCAACCTCTGCTCCTTAGGGACAAGCTGACTGAGATGGGAGTAGACTCACACCTGGTGGCATGGATCGTGGACTATCTTACAGACAGACCTCAATATGTGCGTCTTGGGAACTGCAGGTCTGACATTGTGGTCAGCAACACAGGAGCGCCGCAGGGGACTGTACTTTCTCCGGTCCTGTTTAGTCTATATACATCAGACTTCCAATACGACTCAAAGTCCTGCCACGTGCAAAAGTTCGCTGATGACACTGCTATTGTGGGCTGCATCAGGAGTGGGCAGGAGGAGGAGTACAGGAAGCTAATCAAGGACTTTGTTAAATGGTGTGACTCAAACCACTTACACCTGAATACCAGCAAGACCAAGGAGCTAGTGGTGGATTTTAGGAGGCCCAGGCCCCTCATGGACCCCGTGATCATCAGAGGAGACTGTGTGCAGAGGGTGCAGACCTATAAATACCTGGGAGTGCAACTGGATGACAAATTGGACTGGACTGCCAATACTGATGCTCTGTGTAAGAAAGGTCAGAGCCGACTATACTTTCTTAGAAGGTTGGCGTCCTTCAACATCTGCA
Organism: Polypterus bichir lapradei; assembly: GCA_026402145.1. Classification (NCBI taxonomy): domain Eukaryota; kingdom Metazoa; phylum Chordata; class Cladistia; order Polypteriformes; family Polypteridae; genus Polypterus; species Polypterus bichir. The sequence goes on from JANRMT010062822.1 coordinate 22,013,703, forward strand.
ATAAGATGCTGCAGATGTTCTACCAGACGGTTGTGGCGAGTGCCCTCTTTTACGCGGTGGTGTGCTGGGGAGGCAGCATAAAGATGAAGGATGCCTCACGTCTGGACAAACTTGTTAAGAAGGCAGGCTCTATTGTAGGAGTAAAGTTGGACAGTTTAACATCTGTAGCAGAGCAACGGGCATTAAGCAAACTCCTGTCAATCATGGAGAATCCACTGCATCCACTTAACAGTGTCATCTCCAGGCAGAGGAGTAGCTTCAATGACAGACTTTTGTCACTGTCCTGCTCCACTGATAGACTGAGGAGATCGTTCCTCCCCCACACTATGCGACTCTTCAATTCCACACGGGGGAGTAAATGCTAACATTACTCAAAGTTATTGTCTGCTTTTACATGCATTTTTATTACTATTTAATTTAATATTGTTTTTTGTATCAGTATACTGCTGCTGGATTATGTGAATTTCCCCTTGGGATTAATAAAGTATCTATCTATCTATTTATCTGTCTAATTCATAACTGAGTTATCTGTATTCAGTTCAGTTTAGAGTAATTAAAAAATGACTTAGCAACTCGGAGTGTTGTTCATGGAGTAGGAAAACGAAGATATGAGTCTGCCATTGGGAAATTTCACCTGAATATCCCTTTAACTACTTTAAATGTTTAGAGTTTGTTGTCTAATCTTACTGATATATGATGTTAACATGATTGCATATAACCTGTACATTCAGTACTTCAAGAGTAGTGCATGAATCCCACTCCTAAACACAGACACTGTGTAATGACAACAACTATTGAGTAAACTTGAAAGTAGTAAAGTACAACCTCGGAAGGCACAATAATATGCCTGTCACAAATAACAACAATCATAAAATGCATTAAAAAGAACATAACCTAAAGCATATCATATTATAGCACATTTCTAATATACAGACAATGAAACTGTTCACTAGTATCGTTAACATTAATGTCTTCAGCATACTACTGCAGCCATCAGTCCTTCATTATAATCTGGAGCATATCATCCATAAAGCTTGTTTTCAGCACAACATTCATGAGACTAAAAGAGACTGGAATTTTTTAAATATTTTTTAGATATGAACCATGGAATAGAAACCACCTAAAGGGAAAAAGATGAGGATGTTGTGAGAGGACATGTTAGAAATTCAAATGCTAAAGAAGACTAAAGAAAACCAAGAAACCAAAACCAGAAGGCTAACCCACAGAGGTCTTAAACAAAGGTGACTGGAACTAAATAACCTTAACTAATAATGGCAACCATAAACAGAATACACAATGAAGGTTGAGCTACTGCTACTTTAAAATGAACAAATAAGAAATACATGAATTGTAAAATCAGGAAATCTATAACACAGCTTCATGACAACATTGTCTTCACCATCTTTCCAAAAATCCTCACTTTCAAATGTAAGCATGTGAAGAATTTTCAGAAGTGTGAAAGTAAGCCTGAAGGCTACAGAAGTGCCATTAACTGAAGAACACAAATATTTTCATCCATCGTGTCACTAACCTTTTTTTTAGCATGGGAATAATGTTCACTGTTTTTTCTCTTTGCTAATGCATGCTAATGTAGCTCTTCACCACCTCCGTTTGATACTAAAGGTAAAATACACATTAACTGAATAATACACTTAACGACCTAAAGAAGTAGAATGCAAGGATAGTTTTAAGGTGCAATTTCAGTGTAGGATGTCATTTAAGTTATTATTTTGATTATAGTAAGAGAGCACTGTGCCTGTGTTAGCTATGTTATTACTCACTTATTGTTGACTTTTATGTTGATGTAACCTTTTAGTATTTATATTTGCATTCGTACCTGATTGGGGTAGTGAGCCCAGGAAAAGCTGGGGATTGAGCATCTTATTGGGCTACTTGGATTATGTCTGGGGAAAAGAAGTGGAAGGGGTCAAGTAAAGTATTGTAGCTCTCCGAGTGAAGTGTCTGTGCACTCCTTACATCACTTACTGAGAACCGAGGCTCACCGGACCCTTGACTTTACAATAGGTAGACTTACAGAGTAGGGCCCAGATGGAAGAAACCACAAATGTAAAAGAGTTCTATTCAAAATCAATCAGCTGTGCTTTTGCATAAAGTACAGATATCTATAATGTTTACATGGGCAACCAATCCATTTAGGTATTCTGGATTTCACCCAAGGAACTGTCTGTATAGAATTTTTCTTCAGGTACTGCAATTCCCCTCCATGTCCAAAAGTCCAGCATGTTAAAATATCTATAAAAAAAAATCTTGCAACAAGATGTGATCTTTGGAAGAGAGATCTTCTTTCTTTCACTTTCACGTCCTGCGAGACAGGCAAGTCACATCAAACTTACAACCTTTGGAAGCAAGTCCCATGATACACATGCAGAGCAGGTTAGATATAATGGAAGTAGGAAAATTCGACAGTCTCAAAAAAATGACAGTAAAGATCACATTAGTGCAAACAAATGGAAAATATTATTTGGTGAAATAACGGAACAGTGAAAAGAGATCGCATAGTGTGTGAGGATGTCTGGGGGACAAGAGAGACAAGGCAGTGAGACAAAAGGACAGCTGCTGTACAGGCTTTTAAATGTTTGAAGCGCCGCACGAAATGCAGATCATGCATCATAGAGGCAGCAAGCCAGAAGCTGATCGAGCAAAGAGGAGGTAAAAAAAAACTATTATTTGTTTCCCATTGTATCACCATTTAAGAGGGGTTTTGGAGGAGTGACCATTCAGCTCACCTCTTCACAACAGCACGTAGCGCTGGCGAGGGGGCGGGGATTTTGATGTTATGCAAGCGAAGTGCAGATCACGCGGCATGGCAGCAGTAGCAGCAAGCCAGCAGCTGATCGAGCAAAGAGAAGGTTAAAAAAATAACTGTACTTGTTTCCCATTGTATCACCATTTCCTAGGGATGCATTCAGCCCACAACGGCCCGTAGTGCGGGGGGGAGGGTGTTGTTTGGTATTGGCAAGCGAAGCGAGCAGGGGGCAAAGCCCCTTAGTAAACATAAAACATCAAAAATTTACTCAAACCTGCTAAATTCAGTGTTTCGGGGGATCAGAGCCTAGGCGAGGCAACAAACAACCCTGTAGAAGGTGGCAGTCCATTGCTCGGCCCACTCACACATATACCCACACTCACTAAAAATCATATGTCTAAACTGGCCCTGTATGACCAAGAATCCATGTGCGTACAGGCGTGTGACTTGTGATTGGCATCTCTGCCTGATGTTGCTGGTTTATGCTTTGCCCCTGCATGCCTCTTATTAGGCTGGTTCAGTAATACAGTAGATGGATGGATGTTTTGAAAGTGATTATGTATTAGAGAGGTAGCCAGTGTAGGTGATCTATTTGAGGGATGGTGTATACATTATACTTCATGAAAGTAAGAGTATTTTACCCACACAAAATGTGTTGTCAGCTGTCAAAAAATTGTGCTGGAAGGCCAAAGGAAACTGATTTGCTGTAAATCAGCTGAGCTGTAATAAAGTCAAGTCAAAGTATCAGTGATGGAATGATAGGTTCGAATGACAAAATAACTTTTGACTTCAGTCCAGTGCAGAAGATGAAAATTTGGACGAACAAGTACTCAAGAGTTTTGCCATTATCTGTAGAATTTGTCAACTTTTGTTTCAGCAGTATATACTATAACATCCCACACTCAAAAATAAAGCTAATGACATTAATATTTTTTTTGCAAAAAGGTATTAGGTTCATAAATAGTAGGGTTCACTTGTTCAATAAGGAGAAATCCTTCCAGACATATCAGACACATTTATAGGCACCAAGATGAGTGCAAATCAAGCCCTTGATTCTGTGAGACTTTGAACACATTGAAATTAGAGATTTCTATATTGTGGCTATAAGCTCTCATATAGTAAAGTAAATAAAATAGCTTCTCTCTGAAAGCCTTGCAAACATAGATGATTTAATTAAATATTAGTTGGTAATTTTTAAATGGATGTAAGGCATTGTCTTACTAAAATCTGTTGTACCAGCCACATTCAAAAACATCTGAGTATGACAGGTTAAACAATACAACCCTCTTTCTCATAGTCACCACCTGCTTGTAGGGTGGGTTAGAGGTGAAATATGATTTATAAGTAATCTAAGTATCTGAAAAATAAAAATATTACATTTCATTACCTTGGTCCTCTTCACATTTTCCATTTCCCAAGTAGCCATTATAAAAAAGATGCATCAAATTGACTAGGCAAAATTTAATACCAAGGTATACAGAAAAGCTCAAAGTTATTAGTGAAGATTGCTGTGACAATTACATGAGTGGCAGTTGAAATGCCAAGCATAAATAAGTAAAAAAAAAACAATAACAATTTAGAGGAAATGCTAACCTCCTTAGAAAAAGGAGCAAACTAAAGTTAATGCATTTTGTGTTGTTTTTTAAAATGACTTTTTAGATCTTGCCATAATAGCTGTTTCTGTTACAGACGGTTTGCAACTTATTTTTCATTCGTAGATTTTTCTATAGCTTATTAAAAAAAATATAACAAATACATTTTGCATCATGGCTTACATCACAGATCAATGTCCATTTTGAGTTTGAATGTTCCCCTGGAGCTCCTTCAGTTAATGTTAATTGGTTCCAAAGTGGTCCCTGCATGAGTCAGCATGGCTGTGGGCATGACTTGGCTGAGCAATGAACTGGCACCCAGCTCAGGGCTATTTTTTGCACCCAGTGCTGCTGGCATAGGCTCTGGCCCCTCTGCAATCTTAAACAGGATTAAGATGAGTTTGATTATGATATAGTACATAAAAACTCACTGGAATTTAATGAGAGTTTGTGCTTGTAAATTTGAATCTCCAAAACTCAAGCAAAGATTGGCTCACTCTGAATTTTATTCCAGATTATTAGACAAAAACAGAAATAATCCTTATGCATTGTTTAGAAGAGTTGCATCTCTGATGAATAAGAATTCTAAACTGCCATGTAAAATACCTATAAGCAGTAACTGTACACATTTTACAGACTTCTTTAATGATAAAATTTATAATGTAAGATCCAATGGAGTTAGTGAAGGACTGCATCAGCATGCATCTGCAAAGGTAAAAAAGGGGGAAAGGATAACTTTGGCAGTTTCAAGTCAAAGGTATTTCTTCACAATTACAGTATTTATTAGTTTGCCATGTGAAATTGCGTTCTAAAGTGAAACATTCTTTTATACATTTTAAAAAATGACTACTCTGCTCTTGTGTTTTATAATTGAAGAGTACCAGATTCCCCTTATAAAGAACATCCTTAAACCTTCCCAATATGTCCATTTTACAGCAGCAAACCTTTCGATATAAGAAAACTTTTGCGCTTCTGAGACATGCTTGTAATAACAAAAGTAAAGTAAAAAAAATAAATTTTATCAGAGATTCTTTGTCCTGCTTTCTCAAGGTGAAGGATAATTGCATGAGAAAGAAAGTTGTATGTATTTCGTAGCTACAAGTAACTGATAATTGTGCTCATTTTCCTGATTTTCACATAGATAGATAGATAGATAGATACAGTGGTGTGAAAAACTATTTGCCCCCTTCCTGATTTCTTATTCTTTTGCATGTTTGTCACACAAAATGTTTCTGATCATCAAACACATGTAACCATTAGTCAAATATAACACAAGTAAACACAAAATGCAGTTTTTAAATGATGGTTTTTATTATTTAGGGAGAAAAAAAATCCAAACCTACATGGCCCTGTGTGAAAAAGTAATTGCCCCCTGAACCTAATAACTGGTTGGGCCACCCTTAGCAGCAATAACTGCAATCAAGCATTTGCGATAACTTGCAATGAGTCTTTTACAGCGCTCTGGAGGAATTTTGGCCCACTCATCTTTGCAGAATTGTTGTAATTCAGCTTAATTTGAGAGTTTTCTAGCATGAAAACCCTCAAATCAGGAAGGGGGCAAATAGTTTTTCACACCACTGTAGATAGATAGATAGATAGATACTATATTAATCCCAAGGGGAAATTCACATAATCCACAGTGTATTATGTATATATTGACTGTCACTTTGTAAAATTTTAATAATTTCTGGAGTGTAATTAAGCTGTCAGTCACAGGTATAATGTCTGTTAAATGAAAATATTCTGAGAACAGAAAGAAACAGGCTTTCGAGGGCACTACAACAAAAACAAAGGCGATTGTCTTGAAATTGGCCTGGTTATTGCACTTTTAAAGTTTTGGTCAGGCTTTGGGGGAGCTCTGCATGGGTTGTTGCTCTGGTCAAAAATGCTACACCACCTTCCGAAAACGTCCGCTTTTATACTGTCTGGGGTGGAAGGGGCTTCTGTTCTTTCAATTGCCCTCATTGGACGTCTTCTTGGTACTGTGAGGGAAACAAAAGAAGACAAGACGGTTAGTGACAGTGCCCCCACTGCCCCAGCAGGCATTGTGAGCCTCAGATGAGCCCGGAAGTTAGGCATTGTGAGCCTCAGATGAGCCCGGAAGTTGATTCTCTGACATGCAAGTGTGACAGTATACTGTATAAAAGTTTCAGATTTCTCAGAACTGTACTTTGCACCACTTCACTGCACCATGAGTTTCCAAAAACCAAAACTGCACATACTGTACATATTTCGAGGCTACCTGTCAGTAACTGATAATGGAACTAATTTCCTGATTTTCACATTATGTTTTGTGTATCTATTGACTGTCCTTTTGTAAAAGTTTATACATTTTGGAGTGTTATTAAGCTGTCAGTCATAGGTACAATGTCAATGTCTCGCTGATTAGTTAAAAAGTGCAATTGCAAAATTTTATTGTTTTCAAAGACTATTTTGTGTAAGTTTTTGACATTTTTTCCAAAAATAACATGACTTATTAATGTTTTTTTGTATGTTGTTCCAAGAGTGTACTATAATGTGAGAATATGGTCTTATGAAGCCTGTACCACAATATGCTGTATGTCGAAAAAGATATCATGCATGTGCGCCTGTGGCACCTCAGGGTTTCTCAAAGGTCTGTGATACCACCATGGGTCGAGAGGGGGCATGGTCACTAATCACGTCCTCTCCTATTACTCCCACAGCCGTGAGAAGTGGCCAAGTGAGGGCACCTGACTTTGCCCCTTCTGGTTTCTCAGCTATATATCATGGAGTCACAACAAGGCATTACTCTGTGATCAAAGAATGACAATGAATGGAGTTCCTGCAAAATCAAACCAGCAACCATTAATACATAGCCTGACTTGGACTGTTTTGATTTGATTTATGTTGTTGCTGCACAATTGGGTGTTTGTATTTTTTGTTTATATTTAAAGGAAGTAAATTGGGATGATTGGGTTGGCACCCCAGCGTTTCATTGCCAGGAACTTATATTTCCTCACTCATCAACAAAGTGTATCGACTTATACCTAGAAAGGATATATATTGGGTAAATGGGCCATGGCAGCAAAAAAGTACCTTACCTTGAACAGTATTATTTAAAGTGCAGGGCCTGAGGTCAGGGACAGGCAAACGGGGCAAAATACTATAGAGAAGTCAAAAAATCCAATAATCTGAAGTGCAATACATTAAAATGACAAACAATGTTGATTGAGAAAGAGCAAAATGGTCTTTAGACTATATACTGTATATTTGTTATCCTCTAACTAAACTACAAGTGACATTTATTTGTTTTCTGAGTGAATCCAAAACACAGATAAAGTCCTTTCCACATCTCACTCTTAAATTGAGAGTGCATAAGGCTAGCAATGGGTGTCATCGGTATAAATAACATGGCTGCAGTAATGTAAATCTAATACAAATCCCCACAACAAAATAAAAGAAAATAGAACCGTGGTGACATCACCATCATAATGCAAAATATATTGAGAGGCTTATGAACCATCCACAAATCCACAGAATGTGCAAAAATAGGAAATGAAGTGACAAAAATCAGATTGCAACAATTCCCACATTTGGAAATACTTTTCCTGCTATTGTGTCTGAACTGACCGTATTATGAGGCCTGTGCTCCCTCAGATTTCTCTGTATTTATATTCATTTTCCTCAATTACATGCAGCTCTAAAACACATGTTGACCCTCTCAGTTCTAGTCCACTTTCCAACCTCTTATATCTGCTTTTAACATTTCCTGCACTCTATGAAGTTTTAATTTCCACTATGTATGAAGTTAATTTCCTCCTCTTATAAAGAAATGTCAGTAATGAAAGTAGGGTCAATTACCCTGACCTACTGCTGGACAATTGCCTTTAAACATTTTATTCAATGCTCCACAAATTATTTATCAGTTTCCTCAGTATAGTTAAAGCCCCTCAGGTGCTATGAAGATTACTTCTCCTGGTTCGCAATACTCTTAGTTGCAGTCCCTTACTTTTTGCCTAATTTTCTCATGTTGTCCTTCTATCTGTTCCTTCTGGTTAATGGCCTGTCACATTTTATTTTCTTTTGCTACTGTGAGATTACTTTTCTACCTCATGTTTCATACCCTTCCAAAATGATGTGCTCTGGAAATATTGCAGCCAAGATTTTTTGGCAATCACTGGGAAGCTCCCTGAGTAGGTGAATCTATGCCTTTCTAATTTAATTCACCTGGAGCTCTCCACAGCTAGAATTAACAAAGCCTCTAATTAAACGCAGAGTCTCTTCCAATTAGTTATGGAGGTGGTAAAAAGGCAGAATATTAAATCTTTGGAATGGACAGCCTAAGAGGATCAAAATGTTTCAAAAGTATCTTTTGAATTTTCAGTGTTGATTAGTGTTATTTTGAGGTCATTACAGAGAGGCACAAGCATGAGCATAAGGGATACATGGCATGAATTGAGGGATTTTATGAGGGGCCAAACAGGCCATAAATCATATATTTCTGTGTGTAATCTATTGGTTTACGTGTGAACACTATTGGTTTATCAATATTTACTATCGGTTTGTGTGCATACTTGATTGGTTTGCCTGTGTACAATACTGGTTTCATTCATATGAACTATATTGCTTCGTATCTGTATATTATTGGTTTGTGCGTGAACTATATCCTTTTGTACGTGCATATCACTGGTTTGCATATGAACTATATTGATTTGCGTGTGTATATCACTGGTTCCAGTACGTTTGCTATTGGTTTGTGAGTGAACCGCATCGGTTTTTGGTTGAATGTTATCGGTTTGCGTATGAACTATATTGGCTTGCGTTCTGTGACGGTCTAATAATGGATTTGCACATGCACTATATTGGTTTCATGCACGTCTTATACTGGTTTCATGTGGGTAACCTGTCGATTTTGCGCTTGAACTCTGTTGGTTTTGTGTGTGCACTATGTTGGTTTCGCGTATGAAACATATTGGTTATGCGTGCGCACCCTATTGCAACTCTGTATGAACTATTTCGGTTCTGCGTGTGAACTATATTGGTTGTTCACGTGATCTTCAGCGGAAATGGGCGGGGCAAGAAACAGAAACTCAAGGGCCGGTAGAGTCATGGAGTGTAAAGAGATGTGTCCAGGAGATTCATCTGCGTTTAAACGGCACTATATATTTTTTCCGCACCATACGTTTGCGAAAGGACTTGGTGGTAATTATTACTATTTAACAGAATCTACCCTTGAGTCTGTTATGAACGCAAGAGTGAAGTTAGGTATGTATTTATCCGTCTTCTTATTCGGTCCCATTTACATGCTTGCTTGCAGCCCGCAGCTGTACTTGTTCACACAGTATTTGCAAAACAATTACTTATTCTAAAGGCAAAATATTCAACATTTACGATTGACATCTTTATGCAACATAACATTTAGTTACTACTAGTTTGATTTATTATGCCCGGCGACCCCGCACCACGCCGCACAGACAGGTGAAGTGACTTGCTCAGGGTCACACAATGTCAGTCTCAGGACTTGAACCCACGAACAAAGGGTTGAAAGTGCAAAGCCCTAACCACAATGCTTGCACATCTATAACGTGTATATTAATTGACTAAACGTGTCAATTCTTTGAAAAGCTAAACATTTAACATTTAGGACCTGCATGGGTCAGTTACATCATATTGGGCCACCTTACCTTTCACAATTTTGTAAAAAGACATGCGTTTTTTTAAGATGCAGCGGAGTTTTTTTCTGCCCAGTGCGAGTATCAGGGTGAAACTAACAATGTATTCCCACTTCAATATCAGATAAATGGGATTTACTGTGATATTTAATGGGCACTGTAAAGCGTTAAATGACGTTGGCCACCTTAATTTTCATAGTTTTGTGACATTGGCATATATAAACTTGTCCAGGACAGATTCATTTGTTAAATTAGAGTTTAACAATTTTGACCCGTGCAGGACCAAAATGTGGAATATTTATTTTTTCAAATAATGGATCTGTAATGATGCTGATTAATGTACACGCTGTAGAATATTTTGCCTTGCTGTTATAATAGAATAAGAAGCTGCTTTGCAAAAGCTGTGTGAATAGGTAGCTGACTGCAAGCTTATACTGGGAGTAACTGGGAGTGAATAAAATGCCAGCCGAATGCATACCTAACTCCAGCCCTGTGATCATTTCAGAATTAAGGGAAAATACTGGTAAAAAGAATTACCACCAAGCCCTTTCACAAACATACAGCGACATGCAAAAGTATTCAATCCCTTTAAAAGTCATTCTAATTTTCTGCATCACAAAAGATTTGTCCACATATTTATCCATTTGGTATTTTTAATGTGAACTCTTGTGCTGTAACAAAACATTATCAAACTCCAAATAACTTAACGAAAGAAAAACTCCAAAGTGATTGTTTGCCTAAGTATTCAAGCCTAACACATTCATACTTTGTGAAGAACGTTCTTGCTGCAGTAACAGCCTTCATTCTTTTGGGGTATGTAAATATGCCCCAGTTCTGCACATTGCCCAGGCGTGATTCTTCCCTATTCTTCTTGGCATGATTTCTAGGTACCCTCTATGTTGGTAGGATGGTATCTCTGAACAGCAGTTTTCAAACAATGCCCCAAATTCTCAACAGGGTTAAGATCAGGGCTTTGACTTAGCCATTCCGAAACATTCACCTGTCTTTTTTTGAGCCATCCCAGTGTCACTTTGGTCTAATGCCTAGGGTCATTGTTATCTTGAAAGATGAATCTTCTCCCGAGCTTTAAATTCATAGCAGACTGGAACGAGTTCTCCTGCAATATTGTGTGGTATTTGGGCCCATCTATTGTCCCTTCAACTCTAACAAGATTCCCAGTCCCAGTACATGAAAAACATCCCCATAGCAAGATGTTGCCACCACCATATTCCACTGTAGGTCTGGTGTTTCTTGTGGCATGGGCAGTGTTTGTTTTACACCACACATTCTGTACCTCTTTGAAGTCTGAGAAAAAAGTTCTTTTTTGGTTTCATTTGACCATAAACCCTTCTCCCCACATTTAACTGGAAAAACACCATATGTGCTTTTATGTGGACCATCTTAAGGAGTGGCTTATTTCTTGCCACCCTTCTGTAGAGGCCTGTTTAATGGAGAGCTCTTGAAATTGTGGACCCCTGCACCTTCACTCCAGTTTCAGCCAAAAAGCATTGCAAACATCTGAGAGTGACGGTTGGATTTCTATTTTCCTCTCTCACCAGTTGATATCTAACTCTGATGTTCAGTCTTGAGGGACGGCCTGTTCTAGTAAGAGTCTGGGTGCTGTGATGAACCTTCCATTTTCTGATGATGGATCCAGCAGTGCGCAATGGGACATTCAACCTCTTGATATTATTGTAGTTATTTCCTGCTACCTTGTGCATTTCAATAACTTTGTTTCTCACAACAGCAGAATGCTCCTCTGTCTTCATTTTTTCAGTGACTGTCCACCAAAGACTATGGCCCCTACGAAGGGGGCTTTTTATATCCAGAGAGAAAGGAGCACCTCATTAAGTTAAATTATGACTGTCAAATGTCTGCCACCTTTGTAATTAATTTGTCATTGGTGTAAACCTGGAGTTTCCAAAGCACAGAGTTTAAACACTTATGTAAACACTAACTTTGGAGATTTTCTTCCTCAATTAAATGTCTACATAAAATAGTTTATTTTGACTTTGGAAATGTTTTGTTACAACATAAGAAAAAATACAGAATGAATAAATATGTGTACAAATATTTTGTCTTGCATAAAATTATGACAACTTTCAAGGGGATTGAATACTTTTGCACGTCACAGTATGTTTGTGAAGGGGTTTGGTGGTAATTCTTTTTAAGTTAGGTGCACATTCAGCTGCCTTTTTATTCACTTCTAGCTACATCCAGTATAAGCTTGCAGTCAGCTACTTATTCACAAACTAGCTTCTTCTTCTATATTAACAGCAAGACAAAATATTCTACAGTGTGTACATTAATCCGCAAACTGATCTATTATTTGAAAAAATAAATATTCCTGATTTTCAACCAAAATTTGAACGGGTTGAAAATGTTAAACTCAACTTTAACAATGGAATCTGCCCTGGGCATGTTTATATTATGCCAATTAATATACACGTTGTAGATGTGCAAGCATTGTGGCGTAGTGTTTAAGACTGCACTTTTAAACTGAGTTCGTGGGTTCAAGTGCTGATAATGACACTATGTGACCAAAAACAAATCACTTCACCTATCTGTGCAGCGCGGGGGGCACTGGGCGAATCTAACCAGTAGTATCTAAATGTTGTATGTTGGATAAAGGTGTTAGTAAATGTAGAATATTTTGCCTTCAGAATGAATAACTGGTTTCAAAAGTTGTGTGAAAAAGTACTGTGGCTGGGTGCGAGCAAACATGATCCTGGAAGCAAATAAGAAGACGGCCCAATACGTACCTAACTTCAGCCTTGTGTTCATTACAGACTCAAGGGTAGATTCTGTTAAATAGTAATAATTACCACCAAGTCCTTTTGCAAACGTATTGCACAGAAAAAAATACATAGTGCTGTTTAAACGCAGATGTGTCTCCTAGCCACTTGTCTTTACACTCCATGACTCTACCGGCCCTTGAGTTCCTGTTTCTTGCCCCGCCCATTTCCTCTGAAGTTCACGTGAACAACCAATATAGTTCACACGCAGAACCGATATAGTTCATACACGGAGTTGTGATAGGGTGCGCACGCATAATAAATATGTTTCATACGCGAAACCGACATAGTGCACACACAACCAATAGAGTTCAAGCTCAAAATCGACAGGTTACCCAGATGAAACCAGTATAAGACGTGCATGAAACCAATATAGTGCATACGAAAATTCATTGTTAGACCGACACAGAACACAAGCAAATATAGTTCAAACTGATAACATGCAAGCGTAAACCAATGCAGTTCACTAACAAACCAATAACAAATCGTACTGGAACCAGTGATATACACACGCAAATCAATATAGTGCATATGCAAACCAGTGGTACGCACGTACAAACGGATATAGTTCACGCATCAACCGATAATATATGGACACGAACCAGTATAGTTCATATGAATGAAACCAGTATTGTACGCACGCAAACCAATTAAGTATGCATGCAAACCGATAGTAAATATTCATAAACCAATAGTGTTCACATGTAAACCAATAGATTGCACACAGAAATATATGATTTATGGCCTGTTTGGCCCCTCATAGGATTTGACGTTCCACAAGGATGCTGGTAGAAAAGTATGAGGGGTCTGAAGGAAAGGAGTAACATCAGATATGTGAATATTTTTTCTTAAATAGACCAGACCGTATTTGTAATTCCCACCAATTTTTCAAGCTGAATGATTGCATTGCTGAGAGACAACCCAAAAAGTTGGCACTCAGAGTCTTCTTTCATCACGATAATGCTCTACCACACAGAGCACAAGTGACAGTATTACCATTGCAAGTGTTCAGCTTCAAACTGTTGCCCCACACTCTTTATTTACCAGATTTTTCGTCTTCTGACTTCTTCGTCTTTCCTGAGATGGAGGAACATCTGCATGGACACCATTTTGACAGAGATGATGGTGTCAGTAATGAGGTGGTGTGCTACTGGAACACCAGTGGGAGAAATGAGTTCATCTTCAGGGAGACTGCATTAAAAAATCCTAAAATGGCATTGTGCTGCACCACTTCCTTCTCATGTAGGCTCACTTCCTATCAGACACCCCTCGAAAGCCTAACTGTTCACCGAGCCACCTGACTATCATCTAAAGAGACTGAAGGAACATTTTATACTCCAAAAGTGAATGGATGTAGCCACAGACACAGATTTGGACAGAAGAAGCACACCCTGTTCTGCTCATAGTACAATCATGGGTGTGTGCCACTGTGGTAATGCAGAATCAGTCCACTAATGTACACTGGCATTTTCTTCAAACACATCCATGTTTTGTTGTCTAGAATATGTGCACTCAACACATGTAGCACTGCACAGACACCAAAATGAGGAAGCTATGAGGAAGCTAAATGAGGAAGTTCTTATGACATAACTGCTGATGAAATTTATATAATGCAGACCAGCACAGCTATATGGATGCACAAATATAAACATGCCATGAGTGACCAACGAGGAGATAAGTGATGAAATCTGTCCAAATCTGATCAAAACTTTTTTAACTACCCTTTTTTATAGTATTCTTCTGTGGCAGTATATATAGCAAAGGGACTAGGCATACCCAGAAACTAACTTTGATTTAACTTAAAAATTAATAGATTGGCACCCCACCAGGGTCAGTCCCTACCTTGCACCCATTTTAGCCATTGGCTCCCTGCAGCCCTAAAACAAATAAGCAGGTTGGTTAATGAAAGGATGAATTAATTAATGAAAGAACTGTTATTTTTACAAGGTAGACATGCACACAGCACCGTTAGGGCTGCTATCACTTCACACTCTTAAAACAGTTCACATTTTGTTTGATCAGCTTTCATCAGCAGTGTTTTTTACAGCCTGGCACTGAACGCTGTTTTACTGCCTAAATGCCAATCATATTTTTATTCACCACTGTGGACAGTTGCTGCCTCACAATGAATAAATTCTAACTGTCAAAACATATTTCAACAAAAAAGAAAAATACAGCAGGAACAACAACAAACAACCATCCTAAAATTCAGCTGGGAGCATTATACTTAAAATTGGATACATTTTAAAGGATATTTGCCGAAAGAACAAAGGAAATGTGTGCTAAAGTCATGTTCTATAAAGAAGAAGTTTGCGTGGTAATTCAAGTGTACAGAGTGTGATGGATGGCTGTGTCCCTTGCCTGGCCAGGAGGCCAACATAAAGGAAGGACCGGGGGAACAGATGTGCATAGTGCTAGAGGGCAGCCCCCATGGGTTGCTGTGGCTCCACAGATTCCTGCAAGGCTTCATGGGAGCTGGAGTTCGGGACAGCCCTGTTGAGTTCCATGGAGACCACCAGGGGGAGCTGCAGAGCTCTACATTCAGTTTTCACCACACCTGGGAGTGATCCCAGTCCTGCTTAATGAGCCACCTGGGACATCCCCAGGAGCAGTATTAAAGGAGCCACCTCACTTCACTCAAGGAGCCAGAGTCAGGAGGAAGCAGGACAGAGCTTGAGGAAGGAGTGAAGGTGGAAAATAGAAAGAGAAAAAAAAAGGAAAGGAAGGACTGTATTGTGTGCTTGGTACTTCATACTGTGCTGCTCATGGGGAGAGAGGCAAAAGCGTTTCCCCAGTTCTGAATACACATGTGTTGTGTCCTGGACTTGTGTCTCTGCCTGTCTGTGTCGGGTTGGGGCAACTATATGCCTGCCCCCTGGTGGTTCACAGGAGTTACAGAAGAGTAAAAAGAAGACATGAAGCAACACCTCCGGAGCAAGTGGTCCTGCAACTGAGCTCTCATCCTTTGAAAGCCTTTGTATTTGATTATACTTGGATTATATTTGGAACCATGTTCCCAAAACCCACGCTAATAACTCTAACATTAAGTGGTACAACTTATTTTCATATGTTCGGTTTGCCATAATGATTATACAAAACTTAAATCCATATAAATAATACATAAACACATAACGATATTCTCTTTTCTCAACATGAAAACTCCCACACCCACAATATAACGTTATTAATAAAAAAAATTAATATGTATTGTGACAACTCTGTGGGGGTGTAGCAGCCACCCAACCTGACACAGATAGATGCAGGAGGCACACTTATAAAAACACATAGATTTTATTTTTGTTTCTTCACTTGTGAGCAACGTCTTCCCAGTTCCCACAAGTACAACACAGTCCAAAGCACTAACAGCACATCTGAATACAATTCTCTTTTCTTCTTTCTCTCCTTTCTCCTCCACTCCTCCTCGGCAAGCTTCGTCCACCTTCCACCCAACTCTGACTTGCCGAGTAGTGTCTGCTGGCTCCTTTTATACGTTACCCAGAAGTGCTCCAGGTGTTTGTTGACCTACTTCTGGCAGCGCTTGCGAGTGTGAGGAAGGAATTGCCCATGTGGGCTCAGGAGCAGCCATAGCACCCCCTGGCAGGGCCCACAGATCCCAACAGGGCTGCATCAAAATCCATCTCCCATGAAGCCCTGCGGGAGTCCTAGGTACCGCTACAACACAGGGGGGCTGCCATCTACCGTTCCGGGGGAGGTAACTCTCTCACCACGCTTGCTCCCCTGGTCCTTCCAGCTTGGAGGTGTCCTGGCCAGGCAAACACCCCAACCATCCATGACAGAGTATACATTATGATAGGAAGGGCCAGTGCAGCAGCCTTCCACACAAGCAAATAGCCAAACAGGTAAAAAAATATAAACACATGACACTCTTATTAAACACAAATTATGGAAAAGAATACAAGAAAGGAAAAACACCAAGTAAATAAAATGGAAGATAAACCGTACTGCCTCACTCGGCTAGCCTAAGTGGGTCCTGAACCCCTGTCTGGTGGCATGGTTCACAGACTTGTCCACTACAGAACTGCACCAAAACAGGCCCACTCTAACCACCCATCTCTCTGTATTTCTTATGAATGTTTGCCAGTCTACGCTCAGCTCTGCACTTGTTTGGTCTCTGCCTATTCAGAGGTCACTTCCAGTTAAGGCCTAGAATTATATCTGCCGTCAAAGGAGGCTCTAATTTTACTCCAGTGACACCAGACAGGAACTTCCTTAAGCAGCTCCTGCTGTCCCGGCTCCCCTTGAGCATTCTGTCACCCTTCACCTCCCCAACTGTCTGCTCTGCTAGTGGGGCTGTATGGCCTACTAATGTTATTCTCTAGCGGATAGAAGGTACTGTCACCATTGACATGTTCTACTTGGCCCTTGTTTCTGTCACATGTGTTATAATTTGGTTTCTGTTTATATGTATTATGTGTTTGTTTCAGTCTATTTTTATAATCGGACACTTGTTTTGAGAGTTTTTGAAGCCGTAGATTTATTTCTGACATTACTTTATCGTTATATTGTTTCCTTTATGAGTTACCTTTTTGATGCATTTTGACAACCACTTTGTATTTTAACGATCACACTCATTTTGGGTACTCATTGTTAGAAGAGCATGTTATGTTTCCAGGGGCATGTCCTCAGAGGCTGTGACCCACAGGTAATTAATGAGCCAGGTTAGGAGGTCAGCTGAAAAGAACAAACTTATCTGAGCTGCAGATTGAAAACCCTTTTCTACATCCTTCACTTTAAACTTTTCTTGGTTAATTTTTGTGGTTAGTAACCTTTACACTTAATTATTTGACTATGATTTTTGTCTCACATCTTGTTTGATGATGTTGTCTTTCAATTTTCTTGTTTTAAATCTTTTCCTGTCTCAAATTTATCTCCTGGTTGTCAAAAAACTTTCTTGTCACGTGGGGCTAGGGCTGGTCCTGACAGCAATAGTTGTCATTTCTTAACTTGGCTCCTATCACACTATGTGTTTTAATTTCCTGGAATTGGTGACTTGCTGTCTTTAATCTGTTAGGCCTACAAAAAGCTAGGCCTTGTGCCAAAACCACACATTTGTTTTCTGTAACTGTTTCTCCAGATCAGCCTTGGCTGACAGTATCACAGCAACAGTAGGTAAAAAGGCATGAACCAGACCTGGATGGGATTCCAATCTATCACACAAGCACAAACCTACTCTCACTAGCACAAATTAAACATGATAGTCAACATAAAACAAGGTTGTCTGACACCAGGAGGAACCTAAACACCCATGAAAATGAGCAAAATGTGTTAACTATACAGAGAAAGCACCAGTGTCCAGTTGTTGTAATTTGTCAGAAAGGTCTACTATGTCATTGTGCTTCTCTGCTCAAGAATCATACATATTAAAATAATCATATTTATACATGTTTACTGTGATCTGCTAAACAATTTAGCAGCAAGGATTTTTAATCAGGGAACAGGAATAGAAATGTAAGTCACAGTAAGTTACTATAAAAGTAAAGTTGAATAAATCAGACTCTGCAGCTTCTTGAATAAAAAAAGTACCTCTTCCGGTTGGCGGAAATGCGTGCATTGCTGCAATGTTACTTTTCTTGGTGGTTTATTAAATTCCGGATTTTTCAAATGTTCATTTTTTTCCCTGTGCTTAAAAATCATTAAAAAAAATGTTTTTAGCGAGCGGTTCGTAGTGCTATAGTGCGAACTCTTGCAGTGTTAGTTTTCTCTGTTGTTCAAGGTTTTCTCAGCGTTATTCAATGTTTTTACATTTAGTTTACTATTACGCTGTGCATTCCATGGTATAATTAACTATATTTGTGCTTAAAAATCTTTAAAAAAATATATTTACATACAGTTCGTATGGTCTGGAATGGATTAATTGTATTTACATACAATCCTATGGGGGAAATTACTTCGGTTCAAGACCAAATCGTTTTACGACCAGAGTTTTAGAACGAATTATGGTCATGAACCGAGGTTCCACTGTACTTGTATGTAAAATTTGGTTGATCTAAGTCAGGTGTG